>OZ026612.1:142799492-143329492 GCA_964020975.1 Hermodice carunculata
TATGGACTGGACCCAAACAAACCAGTCAGACTGACAGCCAGCAGCTACCTTCAACTAAACACCCCTTATAGCTACACATAGAAATAAACGGCACCACTGTGCCGGTCATGGGATAAAAGGCAAAACTTGACAGTTGTTGTATTTTTCCTTATTAAAAAGAGATCATTGCAAGTGAGAGATGATTTTACTTACAAATATATTTAATGACTTTCCAATACTATTTACTGCAACCAATGGCATATACAGTGACACCTGCTGTATGTGGCCATATAGAGCAGGTGACATGTCACAGCACTGGCTGCATACAGCAGGTGACCTGTCATGGCAGTGGCTGCATACAGCAGGTGACCTGTCGTGGCAGTGGCTGCATACAGCAGGTGACCTGTCACGGCACTGGCTGCATATAACAGGTGACCTGTCATGGCACTGGCTGCATACAGCAGGTGACCTGTTGTGGCAGTGGCTGCATACAGCAGGTGACCTGTTGTGGCAGTGGCTGCATACAGCAGGTGACCTGTCACGGCACTGGCTGCATATAACAGGTGACCTGTCACGGCACTGGCTGCATACAGCAGGTGACCTGTTGTGGCACTGGCTGCATACAGCAGGTGAGCTGTCATGGCACTGGCTGCATACAGCAGGTGCCACTGTACCTAATTTACATTTGTATGGCTTTCTTCTTGAGGAAAGATGAATCACTGTCTTCTCGTCCATTACTCATTTTCACTTGGACTTCAAAGCGAAGTGTGGCAGCAAAATCTAGTTCATACAAAATGTGTCATGGTGGTTTTTAACCCTTTTAGTGCCAAATTTTGAACGGAGTCAACATCTTTTCTTGTCACGCATTGTGCCCAATGTGTGCCAGGAAAAGCTGTTGACCTGGGGTATTCTCTCTGAAACTATAGGTATACTGGTACTTGAATGAAAGGTCTTTTTTACGAGGAATACAAATCTGGAATCCTAATGATAACTCTGACTTGTCTGACTTAAGTAGATCAACTTTAAATGTGATTGGCACTTAAAGAGTTAAACTACATATCTAATGCTGATCAAAATTTTTACCATATCATCCCTGTTGAGTTTCCTGGAATCTAATGCCAATATACATTATTACCATATCAAATGCTAACAAACATTACCGTATCATCTCTATTCAGCGTCCTGGGTGCTTTGGCCTTTTCAAAATGTGAGACTGAAATTCAGACCCATGTTTTGATTATTAAGACACTATTTCAGGATGGTTAATACTGGAAGAAAGAATCATGTATCAAACATTGTTATTTTTATGTAAGTCTCTAAGCGCCAACCACTTCCATGTAGGTGTTTGCCTATGCAGAGCACATGCATTCTGTTAACTCAACATCAGCTGCCAATAATCATTTGTATACGGTGAAACCAGGACCAGAATTAATGAGAAGTGCATTTAGTTACTCAGGAACAATGTAGTGGAATGTTTTGCCTGACTTTGTAAAAGACTCCCCATGTTAAGACCAGTTGCTTATCGTATCTGACATCTCTTAGACCTGAAAGCATGGAGTTAGCTTGGGACAGATCCGGACATGCGCATTACTCGATTGTGTCTCTGACTTGTAACCAACATGGTGTTAACCTGAACTGTGTAATGTACTAATGTTATACTGTAAATTGCTTTAATTTCGCTGTACTGTTATTTTCGCTTATTTCTCTGATGGCACAAACCATGAAAATAATAACATAGTGAAATATCAAAAATACAAAAAAACATGAAAATTTATACACGTGACAATAAAACAATTACGGTACATGTTCCACACTGAAACACTGTACTTGTATGAGGGTCTCAGGGGAGACTCGTGATGATTCGCTAACTGGTTACCCTCTTGAAATGAAGTATATATATATATATATATATCAATCAGAGGCCCACATATCTTGACAAAGTGGGAAACATCCAGTTTTCCCGACAGTGCTCCCCATGTTTAACAAATAGGACTCTCACTTTTTACAGCGTTTTCAGCAAACCACACAGGTTCAATGTGGTCTTTCTTGTACCATCTCCACAACAGGACAGATACATGTTTTCTGCAAAACCATCTGACTAATCACAAGGCTGTGGTGGCCATCAGCCACCCCCAGGCAGGCATTCTGATGGACCACGACCAACCCTGTCACTTCCAACTGTGGGAATAAAGAAGACTTGTTCTAAATGTATGACGATGCCTTCTCATGTTAAGTTCAGCCTGTGTTTACAGAACATGACTATGACTTCTTGAACAGTTTTAAGTTTACCCAAGTTGCTAGCTTGGTAAGAGCAGCACTGCATTTTGTCATGTTTGATTCAGAGATGTGCCCATACATATGGATACTTCCTTGCAGAATGATAAGGGCCAAAGCAGTGCAGCAGTTAATGTGAATGTCTGGTATTTCTGCATAATTGATGGTCAAAAATTAATAATATTAACATTATTTTACCATTTTTTGCCTCATAATAAATGCAAAAGCATGTCGCATATACAAAAGGGATAATTACATCAGTAGTGTTTGGAATACAATGAAGAGAAGGAACTTAACCAGTGATTGCCACATTAATTTCAGCTCTTTGAGAACCAAGCCAAGATCAATCTTTCATTGAAAACCAAGAGCACTGCCAGCATTGAAATGCCACGAAAGCTTCTTCCTGTCACCTTCCAACACATATTCCAAATCCTTTTACTCACATCCAGTTGCTTTTTTTTGGGGGGGGGGGGGGAGGAGGGGGGAGAGGTTCTTTCTGAATGTAAAACAATTAACACTCAACTTCACAGCTCCATTTGTGGAGGCAGCCAACTGACACATAAGCCCCCACCATCACATTAGTCCCTCACTGTCAAAACATTTTTGAAAATTTGATGATAAAATGGTACATTCTAGAGCATATAGTAATTTCTATGAAAATTGCACAAGAGAACAATGATAAGATCAAGGAACTGATCAGAAAGAGAAAAAAAGGCCGCTTCATTTCATCCCTGCACAGGCACAAGGGAAAAAGGCTGATCCCAGATTTTTTAATGACACATTTTAATCTTGAGACGGGAGAAATGTCTCTCAAACAGGAGAACTGCTAAAATCAGGTGTAAAACAGGACAAGACTCAAGGTACTGCTGACAGCACAGCTACCACCACATGGTCTCAGACTCAAGATACTGCTGACACCACAGCCACCACCACATGGTCTCAGACTCAAGGTACTGCTGACATCACATCCACCACCACATGGTCTCAGACTCAAGGTACTAGTGACACCACAGCCACCATCAGTTGTCATTTCCTGAAATCTATTCCCTCTGTGATCTTGAAAGTAGTTCAAGGTCATCCATATTATGCAATTAAAAACTTCTACAAACGATACAAGGCTATGGTATCATTTGGTATCATAAGCCTTATTCTGTCTCAAAATATTATTTAAATGTTTTCATCAAATTTTCATATCTTTTATAATACTGCAGGAAGGGCCACGAAATGTCAATGTGTTTTCATCTTTTAGCCTGATTGACAATCATGCCAAGTTTCATGACTATTTATCAAAACTCTTTATAAAATAGCATTCTCAAAATGTTCTCATCTTTGGTCCATGTGTTAAGCCATACTAGATGTGATGCCACTAATCTCAAACTTGACTTCCATTTTCATATGCTGGATACGTCCTGGAAGTTATATGAGGCTAACTTGAAAACTGTGTGTATTGCATCCACAAGCTAAAGTTTATGGATGGATAGACATGGATGATCTCTGTGACCAATGGCCATCAGAGCTGAAAGCAGAAATTACAATGCTGACAGATCTCAATTGCTGACAAGAGTAAAAATGTAATTTTGACTACTGGTCAACTCATTGTATCACTAGCCAGAACCCACTTCAGTCATACTCTCCCAGTCATCTTCATTTTTATTATATTGTAGACATGATTCCACTGACTGAAGAATACTCGTAATCATCCCAGACTGTGACCTCTGCTGATGGCCAAGTTATGTGCCTTGAGCAGCTGATCAAATATTCCTGTTTCCAATCATGTTTTCCAGCTTGCTACTTAATTGCTGTTTACATATGGCTGCACATATTTCTTTAGAGTATGTTGGTCATATTGTATGCAAAATCGGCTGCCCCCACCCCTCGAATTGACCAAGGCCTAGGAAGTAGTACACACCGTGTATGGGCTAAGTTAATCTTTGTACCAGTCAGACGTATGAAAAGGAAATTCCAGAGTATTTGTAATGATCATGGGACTTTGCAATAACAGCATCCAAGTAGAAAATCTGCTCTAATCAGATTCCACACTTTAAAGTCTTCTCAATTGTGATTACACCTTCATTGTGAACATGCATGATTGAGGTAGACTGAATGAACTATTTGTTGGTAAACCCACAACAGCTTGCTGCCCTATTTTCATCACAGAAATGTTTATACGCTCAACGCAAGCTCAAGTATAAGTTATCAGCTGATTGCCTGATGGGGTACTTTGGTTCCCATGGTAGCATACCAGGGAGAAGCCTGTAATCTAAACTATGCAGGTACTCAGTATCTTGAGTAACAGATTACGCCTACAGCGGCATAGGCTTAGAGGGAGTAAACCTTGAGTTGACCACATCAAAGACTCCCTGGGAGAGACAGCCTCAAACACTGGACCCACCAGCAACCTACGCAAACCTACACTCTTGACTCGGGCAAGTTCCTTCTCAAGAAACTCTCCAGTCATATCTCAACTTAAAAACATGGCAACTACTACTAATACTTTCCTGATTCAGTCGAATTGTTTCCTGGTTCTCCAAAATTTAAACCTGACTCTTAAAGTTAAGAAGGCAGTCTCTTCCACAAAGAACCAATAATAGCCACTTCCCAGTGAAGTTCACATTACCCCGGGCTGTCACACAAAGTGTATGAACCAGTCACATCACCCTGTGCTGTCACACATAGCACAGGAACCAGTCACTTCACCCAAGAATGTCACACAGAGCATAGGCAGCAGTGACATCAACCAGGCCAGACCGTCACACAACACATAGGAACCAGTCCCACTTTATGTCAATTTACTCTACTTCAGTTAACCCTCTAATATGGTTTTCACAGTTTTACACCATCAGCAAATTATGTGAAAATAAGAATACAAGAAAATTAAAGCAATTTATAGAGACATAACTTGTACCTGTCATTTCTTGTGGTCTGTACTTTAAGGGCTAGTGTTGATCATTGTCCCCTCAGGAAACAATCCAATTTGTTTCCAGAGAAAAGAGAAATCAGTGTACGTTACACATGAAAACATGGTGTGGATTGAGTTAAAGAACATTACGCCATCAAAGCAGGTCGTAGGAAGAGGACAGCCATATTGTTATGGGCAAATGGAACCTTTGCATGTGCACAGCACTTGGTATCTCAGTGTTGCTTGTCCTAGGAACTCAGTAGCTTCAGACAAGAGGTAAACCATTATAGGTTGAAATCCTAGCCCTGTCATAAAAACTCACCACACAGCCACTGGCAGTAGAGTAGTAGCAGTACTGTACTGGCAGTAGAGTACCAGCAGTATTGTACTGGCAGTAGAGTACCAGCAGTACTGTACTGGCAGTAGAGTACTAGAAGTACTGTACTGGCAGTAGAGTACCAGCAGTACTGTACTGGCAGTAGAGTACTAGCAGTACTGTACTGGCAGTAGAGTACTAGCAGTACTGTACTGGCAGTAGAGTAATAGCAGTACTGTACTGGCAGTAGAGTACCAGCAGTACTGTACTGGCAGTAGAGTACTAGCAGTACTGTACTGGCAGTAGAGTACTAGCAGTACTGTACTGGCAGTAGAGTACTAGCAGTACTGTACTGGCACTTTTTGAAGTGGCAGTGGTTCCCCACCCCAAATGCACTGGAAAAGTGGCCTTATAAGAGGGGTGGCCTCTCAAGGGGAAATTAACAATGAAAATGCCATACTTGCTGCATGGAGAAGGGGCCTTTGTAGAGGGGATGGCCACTCTTCAGGGGGGCCTTATAACAGGGGGACCACTGTACTGGCAGTACAGTGCAGGAAGGCACAGGCCTTCAGGTACAGAAGCCAAACAAAAGGAAGTGTGGGACCTTATAAAAACTGCAGAAAATTACAAATCTCGTACTTCAACAAACCAACAGATAATAATCATATTTATAAATGGAGGCTTGAAATCCTATAACAATCAGGCCCCAGGCACAGTTGGACCAACTTTAAATGCTACGCTGCATTCGGACCTGGGGCAGGTCAGTCTTCACCGGTTTTGCACATTGGACTGAAGCATGTAGATCAATATTCTGACAGACTCATCTAGTCTGTGGCATCCTATGGGGGTTGTAAGTAATAAGCACAAGTAATGATAAAATCTGTTTAGGATAATATTGGTACTGAATTCTTAAAATGACTGATTGATTTCCCCATATGATATAAAGTCATTTGATACTTGAGAATGTTTCATTCAAAGCCTAAAGAGACACATTTCTGCCTTTTTTCCTCCCTAGGATAAAGTGGACAGGTAACGGCAGGCACTTTACCATGTCACTGAGATGAATGATACAATTCACTAAGCACCTTCTTGAAGAAACAAAAAAGTTAAGTGGCAGAACTCTCATAGATCAAAGTTTGAATTGCAACCATCATCATACAGAGTGTACTCCAGCTCCTTGCTGTTTGATACATAATTACAGCACACTGGTACACAGTCAAAATTACACCACAATGGTACACAGTCATAATTACAGCACACTTGTACACAGTCATAATTACATCACACTGGTACACAGTCAAAATTACACCACAATGGTACACAGTCAAAATTACACCACAATGGTAGACAGTCAAAATTACAGCACACTGGTACACAGTCAAAATTACAGCACACTGGTACACAGTCATAATTACATCACACTGGTACACAGTCAAAATTACACCACACAGGTACACAGTCAAAATTACACCACACAGGTACACAGTCAAAATTACATCACACTGGTACACAGTCATAATTACAGCACACTGGTACACAGTCAAAATTACACCACACAGGTACACAGTCAAAATTACATCACACTGGTACACAGTCATAATTACAGCACACTGGTACACAGTCAAAATTACACCACACTGGCACACAGTCAAAATTACATCACACTGGTACCCAGTCATAATTACACCACACTGGCACACAGTCATAATTACAGCACACTGGTACACAGTCAAAATTACACCACACTGGTACAGTCAAAATTACATCACACTGGTACACAGTCATAATTACAGCACACTGGTACACAGTCTGTGCTGTATTTTGTTTTCAACAATATGATTTTATGTGGCACAGGTACACATCATTATGACTTTGGAACAAGCGACAGGAATCTTTCTTCATGGAAGTATAAAAGTTTTAGCCGTCAGGTCTCACAGTGCCAGCTGATGACTGGCCAATCAACAGCTAGAGCTGTGAGTGCGGATCCACACAAACCTGCTTTATATTTCACTGTATGTAAGAAGCTCAATGTAAATGTCCTGAGGGCAGGTGACACCTCTGGTTGCTAGGCAGCTACCTCCAACTCTCAGGGCTCTTTGTTAGCAAGGGTGGGGTGAGGGGTCATGACCCTTTGACCCATGGCATCACTCAGTAGCATAATGTACCTGCATGTACTTACTTTCATGTATATTAATTTTTGTGATTTTTGTTTTTCATACCAGGCATTTCACTGAAGTGTTAATTTCACAATACCAAACATAGTTCACATTGAACACACATTACGTATTGCATGTAGTTTTTATACTTTTGTGTCATCAGTAAATTATAAAAAAAGAAAAAATGCAGCAAAATTAATAAGGCTGCTGCACAAACAGAACTAAACCCTGGTTTGGCCCTACTACCAGGGACACCTTGGCGTGCTTGTCAATTAATGAAAGCATTCATATGCCAAAGGCAAGTACAACTGCTGTAGTAAATTCATGTATAATATTCCCTCTACCTGAACAGCAGAAGGTCACTACAATTTTGCTCAAGTACTTTACTTAATGGAGGGCTGAGTGCATGGAAACACCGGGGAGTGCAACTAAAAGAATCTAACCATCAAAAGCCACTACTACTACTACTACTACTACTACTACTACTACTACTACTACTACTAATAATAATAATAATAGTAATAATAATAACAATAAGAAAATAATGATAACATAAAATAATGAAGAAAGTTAAAATATCTGCAGTAATACAGCCATATTCACCTGGAATGACTTCTCAAAACAAGGCCCAGATCTCCAGATACAAACCCAATCTATTTACAGTGAAAACCTGTTATAATGATATCATCTGTTCCTGGAGAAATGTGTCGAATAATTGAATATAATAGATACCTGAGTGTCGTTATGATGACGTTTCACTGTATAATCTGAGCTTTAAATAAAACACCATCACATAAACTGGGTTGAAGAATGTAAAGCACCAATAAGAGTATCCTTGGAGCTCCTTCATACCGCACAAAATAGGGGTTAACATTCTGACCATGCCATTGATGTTTCATGTTAGCACAGTGTCCTGCTGAAGGCCATAGGCCTCATCTGATGCACCACCAGTACAGGGTCACAGGCCTTAGCTGATACACCACTACAGGGTCACAGGCCTTAGCTGATACACCACTACAGGGTCACAGGCCTTAGCTGATACACCACTACAGGGTCACAGGCCTTAGCTGATACACCACTACAGGGTCACAGGCCTTAGCTGATACACCACTACAGGTCACAGGCCTTAGCTGATACACCACTACAGGTCACAGGCCTTAGCTGATACACCACTACAGGGCACAGGCCATAGCTGATACACCACTACAGGGTCATTCCTCACATCACCTGTTATATACTTGCGTTCAAACTATGAGTGACGTGTGAGAGTCTGGACAACACGCCTCTCACCATGTAAACAACGTTCACAACAAAATCTGAATTTCACATGTGTCATAATTGTGATGTAAAAATATTTCAAATAGGTCCCCACCAGCAAATTTAAAACTTCAGTGGGACACAAAAGCACCAAAGTTTAAAATTTGGCAGAAAAAAAAAATAAAAAGAACAAACAGACTGTGACAGTCCTATGTTCAGCTGACCTTGGATGCAGAGACTGACATGGTTCTGTGAGCTTTGTTTCGGAGATTTAAAAAGTCAGTTTGGGGGGATACTTTCATATTCGCATGACAGGTGGCGCTTGATATATGTTTGGATTGAGTAATCCTTATATCCATGGCTGTTAACAGCAACTGGTGTTCCTTCATTGTATCTGGGTCATGCCACCTCATTGTCACCATTCATCAGTAACAGGGTCAAAGGTTTTGTCAGGATGTTAATATGCAGATCCTACATTTGTAATACTCATCTCCCTATGATATCTCAATAGGTCAACATGCATATCCTGCATTTGTAATACTCATCTCCCTATGATATCTCAATAGGTAAATATGCATATCCTGCATTTCTAATACTCATCTCCCTATGATATCTCAATAGGTAAATATGCATATCCTACATTTCTAATACTCATCTCCCTGATATCTCAATAGGTCAATATGCATATCCTGCATTTCTAATACTTATCTCCCTATGATATCTCAATAGGTCAATATGCATTTCCTACATTTGTAATAATCATCTCCCTATGATATCTCAATAGGTAAATATGCATATCCTGCATTTGTAATACTCATCTCCCTATGATATCTCAATAGGTAAATATGCATATCCTACATTTGTAATACTCATCTCCCTATGATATCTCAATAGGTCAATATGCATATCCTACATTTGTAATACTCATCTCCCTATGATATTTCAATAGGTCAATATGCATATCCTACATTTGTAATACTCATCTCCCTATGATATTTCAATAGGTCAATATGCATATCCTATATTTGTAATACTCATCTCCCTATGATATCTCAATAGGTCAATATGCATATCCTACATTTGTAATATTCATCTCCCTATGATATTTCAATAGGTCAATATGCATATCCTACATATGTAATATTTACTCATCTCTCTATGATATCTCAATCGGTCAATATGCATATCCTGCATTTGTAATACTCATCTACCTTTGACATCTCAATAGGTCAATTATGAAAGATATCATCTGTATTTATATATTATAAGTGACACTGGAACCACCTTCATGATCTCACTGGAAAGGACATGACACAGGCAGCAACAACAGACACTGCACCTGGCCTTTAACTCTTTCTCTGCCAAATTTTCGACTGTCAACAGCTTTTCTCAGCATGCGTTGAGCGCACTGCGCCCAATACACGCAGAGAGATCTAGATTATTCAGAAGGTGGCCATCTGTTTTCAGTGCTGTTCCACACAATGCTATGGTACAGATACTTGAAAAAGCTTACAAGTAACAACCTGGTACTGAAAACAGTGCACCAGAAACCTGCAGGAATTTACAGTGACAACAGAGATCAGCTGTTGCATTGAAATATAACACGGTGATCATCACATCATCAGATGTGTGCATTCATTCCAAGTGAACTGTAAATATGTGCAAAGAAAGGATGCCCTTAAATGCACCTAACAACCTTTTTAGAGCTGAATCTCCACACAATATGGAAGACTAGATTGACACAATTCCGAGTCAGTGTGAACAAAGAGAGGTCAGTCATCAACAAGGCTCTTCAGTCAATGTACATTCAAACAGACAGTTAAAACTGTTTAATGTATATCCCATTTGACATGCTTACCCATGCAAAATTAAGTAAACTTGTTACTTTTATACTCCAATGGGATTCCAAAAACACCCACAAAGAACTGGCTTTGCCTGGAAGAGGAGGAGGAGGAGGAGGAGGAGGAGGAGGAGGACCATTGTTGCTAAACTGATTGTCCAGACTTCTAGCTTTGCACAACATTCTGCCTTGATCTTTAGAATTGGCTCCAGCGTGTAGCGTGTGCAATTTTCCTGTACAACTGCTTGGTTTTTTGTTTCGTTTCATAACAATTAAGCCTGGTGAGCATACTGTGCCATAATTAGCATCACCTTGTCTAGTATTTTGTATTCATATATATGCACATACAAACAGACATTTGTCTCAAACTGCAGACCTGTAAAATTACATGACATATAATCAAGTGTCTCAATATTAGCAGTCTTAAAAAGGCAAGGGATAAATTACTTAAATTTCAAAATTGAATACCGTAGTATAGATACTACTATTTAAGACCACCCAGGCTGCTGGGAACAAAAGTCTGGTCTTGTACTTTGTGTGGTCTAATAATGTAGGCAATTTGAACAAAGATATAAAATCAAGGTTTTTAATACCTCTATTGTGGTCCAAAATGTGGTCTGTATACCAAGTACCACTGTATCATAAACATGATAAATCCTGCACAAACCTACATTGCTGAGCCATTCATTCTATGTACGAGGGTTTTCCCCAGGAAGTTCTTAGAGTAGGGGGATTACTAAAAATAGCTACAATGGAAAAATTAAAGCCCCAGTGTCCTATTCAACGTAATGAAAAAGACCACTCTGATCATTAGCAAACTAGCCAAATGCTTATGTGTCTTGAATTTGGCTCATAAAATACATAAACCATGCCTAAAATATTTGAAAATGAATTTGTGGAGGACTGTGACAAAATCATGGTTAATTATGCTTATATTTCCAATTTTGGCTACAAATTTTATAATCAGATCTGGGGAGACCAAATATAAAGCCTAAGAGTGAAATGCTGGTATACATCCCACAATTGATAACCAATTCTTTGATTTGATAGGTAAGCAGTCTGTCATGGAAGGGAATCTTTATACTGGGTATGTAGACCTTCACTTGCCTCCTTAACAGTTGCTGAGGCCTGCTTTTAACCCTCTGGGGTTGTCATCACTTTCCTTCCACACCCTCTAGGTGCAGTGTGCTGAGAGTATGCCGTGGTAAGCTGTGGCACCATGCACACCATGGTTACTCTGGGCCATGCTGATATATATATATATATATATATATATATATATATATATATATATATATATATATATATATATATACCATATTAATCTTAATAAGCGCACAGTGCGCTATGAAAAAATGTCATCAACAAAAGCTGAAAAAAATGTAGATTCTGAGTGCAATAATAAATTCTACCACTTACTTGAAAACTATGGGATATTTTGGGGGTCCTTTCTTTGAAAAAAAATGGGAGGGGGGGGGTTATGCTTATTAGGGAGTGAGCCCATATTAAGATTAATAGGGTATACATATATATACACCGACATGCCTACATGCCTATGTATCTATGTATGAACATTCAGTCTCTGTCCTCGATTCTTGATGGCTCAGATCATCTCCTATTTCCTTAAACCTGTTCTTTTCCTGTCCCTTTCCATATTCCTTTCAAGGCTTAGCTCATTACCTATTTCATTAAATATTGTTCTTGGAATGTGTGTGTTTAATTACATCAATTAAAAGCTGCATCAATGAACAATTGCAATCTTACAGGATGATTCATGTCACAAAATTTGTCATCCTGTCGTCTCATTGACCAAAGACTTCCTTCCTTTAAACTTGATCAAACAAATCCTACATGTGGCCATGGGACACGTACATCAGCATCCTTTACCCTGTTGTCATCATAGTCAAGTCAAATTGAATAATTCATAATACCACGCCTGGCTCTATTACATTCAAAATACATTATTGATATTCAATACCCAGTTAAATGTGAAAGTTACGTAATCAAACAGTACTGTATCCAAGTATCAACAAGTTTCCCTTGTAGACGATAATGTATGCTCCCTTAGGGTGTTTCGTCTCCCTACAGTAACCGCACCTTGTATATGTAATGTAACAAGCTTCCATCTTACCAATAAAAAATAGTCTTTTTATTCAGGCTTAATATTATTGTTTTCATGTTAAATTTATCATGTCAGATACTTATAATAATGGCCACTTCATATACTTTGGGCTCACAAAGGTAATTATGAACGTGACTGCAAAACGTAGAGATGAACTGTTTATTGTTTTGGTAAATCATATGAGTCTGATATGCCTTTTTTAATTGGCACTTGTGAAATGGTGGTGAATTCAAGTGGCAATACTTGGTTACAGAGATATTTTTGGATTTAATTCAGAAGTTTTACCCTGTGTGGGAGAAATAAGATTGACCATAACCGTAACATGTAGAGTAATTCAGACAACCCTGTCAGGGCTCTGACTGTCCCAGCCATCACCCACACCTGTGCTGGAACAAAACTGATGTACCTTAGCTTGTTTTTTTGTTTTGTTTTAAATACCCTCACTGGATAAAATGCTAAAATCAACTGATTGTGGATTCCATTTTGTTCAGTTTCAGATAACACTGATTAGCAGCATATGCGTTTGTGATGAATGTGGTTCACCACTTGCCAAGGAGAAAGAAGACTTTCTGACCACACAACAATGATATGCAGGTACCCTGGAGAAAAACTAAACACTGAAGTTGTTTGTCCTGAAAGAATAAACTACACGAACAACAGTAAATGAACATCCTGTATGCAGAGGCAGACTGAACATCTACCTGAATACCTGACTGGAAGGTTATCAAAACACACTCAAATTAATTCATACAGGATTCCCAACAAGGTATTTGATGCAGAGACAGTAGGCCTCGAATATTCAAAATTTAAATACGCTGATACATACATACATACATACATACAAGACATTGTGGAAAGTGCAGGTAACAACGTACATGCAGCAGTGTATAATATTATGTTTTTTTTTTCATCTTCTTTTTAAACTTGATTTAGTCACTGTCCCGGTGTTTACTTTGTTCTAATTGGACCCAAACATATTGAAGTGTTCATTCAAACTCCAGCTATTTTTTTAAACAGACTTGAGGAGTATACATGAATTACAGCTAGCTTTTTTGTAAAAGACACTTGAGGGGTACACACAAGAGTTACAGCTTACCCGTAACCTGTCACATGGCAGACAAAGTGTAATTGGAAACCCAGGCTTTTGAATGTTAGTACCAACAGAAAAAAAAAGTTCAAAAAGTTTGAACAAAGTGGCTCCACTTGCTGGCCAGTGGCAGGTAGGCGGGCCCAGCAGATAGCCTGCAGTAGGATAATCTCCGACAGAAGGATAATGGCAGACTAAGTTGATTTCTGTTCCTGCAAAACTGGCCTAGGGCCTTCCATTTACAACTTTCTATTGCAAGCAAGCATTCCAATTACACACCAATAACCAAATTTTGTCCACTTGTGGCCAATTATTCAGTTTGCTGGACAGAAACAAAGGCTCAATGTTCACCTGTGGGAGTTGGAAGTTGTATCTACAGTACGAACAAACGTGAGCCCAGACAGCCTTGGCTACACTGGATCTGCTACCTAGTATCAACCAGAAATGGACAAAGTGGGTGTGCAAGCTTCAAAACAGGCTGCTGTTTCTCTTGTAAAGTTGTAATTTTGCCAAAGTCCAGGGCATGCACATTTACAATATGACGATGACAGGATACGAACTAGGGCTGGGACCATACACTCTGTTCACCATATCCTACATATCTAGATATTTGCTCCACGATATGACATGTATCATGATACCTACATTACAGTCATACCTACATTACAGTCATACCTACATTACAGTCATACCTCCATTACAGTCATACCTACATTACAGTCATACCTACATTACAGTCATACCTCCATTACAGTCAAACTGACTGAGTCTGATGACTGACCAGTAAACCTGCACTCTCTCATAACTGTATACTACTATGACTGACATGATTACTTGTTGTAGAATGCTGACATTTCTGTCAATGATAATGTGACATTCATTTGAATGTGACAATTCCAAGAAAGCAGCCAATGATTTTTTTAATTATATTAAAAGTAGAATTATAAAACAAAGTTTTTACACTTTAATAGCATTAAAAGAGCCAGATTTGTTGCTTTTATTGTGCCCAGCATCCATGTTTCACCACAGCTACATTGTTGTGACCTGGACGGAAGTCCAGGAAGGGAGTGAAGTAACATGATGATCTGACTATATCACCATCAGCCAATAGAAACGATCGTCTGAATAACATTTCTTACCTTTGACACAGCCATGTTTCGCATAAATGAACAGCATTGCAGTCATATTTAGCCAACAAGAAAGCATTTTACTGATGCAGACGAAGTTCTGAACTTTTCAATGATAAAAACATGCAGTGTTTACTGAAAATGACCCAGTCTTATGGGAAGCAGAAAAGAGTGTGATTTTACCACTATTTTTATAATGTTTTGCCAATTTTCAACCACCCAAGAGCTAAAAAATCATGCAATGTAAATTTGCCTGCAGTTTAATTCAATTAAAAATTTTAATGGGGCAGTAAGACATCCCAGTAAGACAGCCGACTTGAAAATACTGCAACATTTTGTCAATCATCATGTTGTG
Source organism: Hermodice carunculata (assembly GCA_964020975.1). NCBI lineage: Eukaryota > Metazoa > Annelida > Polychaeta > Eunicida > Amphinomidae > Hermodice > Hermodice carunculata. Next base: position 142,814,905 of record OZ026612.1, read on the forward strand.
CGCTCTTTCTTTTGGCATTATGTTTTCCTGGGAATGCCAAACATTACAAAAAATTGTGTTGATAGAAAACTAATTTGGCAGAGACAATGAATGTCAACAAAAATTAATGTGGCTCTTAAAGTTACTGTTATTGTTTCAACCATATGTTACTTTACTTGGCCAACACACAAATGTTCTATGTGGCCTTATAGCACGTGTCCGGAAGAAATATGCTCTTTATGGCCTGTCATTGCCTCACCTCTATGCTGTGCCTTTTAAGCACTCTGCCCACAGACCCAGGCCACCAATGGGAACTCCAAGATAGACCAAGGTAAAAAGTAGACTAAAAAAAGTGCAACAACTGTATTTCAACAGATCCACATTTCTGTGCATAAATCATGTTCTTTGACATTAGAGATTGATCGAATATTTTCTTAAGGGAAAGAACAAAATACCCAAAACATGTATTTCAATACAAACACACTAAAACCAATGGAACGAAAACATTAGAAAGTTTTCACTTCTCATGAACAAATAGAAAGTTTGCTTTTCCCAAAAAGGATTTTCAGTCAGTTTTCTCAATAAAGATGTACTGTGCTGTTTGCTTGTTTTTTCTTTTTGTTTGTTTTTTTTTTTTCATTTTGCAAACTGTGTCAATCTGCCACTGAAGACTTTGCCAGGAACCAAGCAGTTTAAATGCATGTGTGGATGGGTGTGAATCTAAGGGTCACCACATGGTGTAGATCTAGGGGGTCAGTTCCACACTGAATAGAGCCTGTCTTCACCATGGTTTGTTGGGATGTTGTGATCACGTACAGACTTACATACAGAGTTTTGTGAAAAACACTTTGTTGACAAGTTGTACCTCATACAATGTGCACATGCAGAGCAAAACTTCATTGACTAGTAGCACCCAGCACAATAGGTACAAGTAGTCTAAAGAACAGGAAAAAATGCTACATGCATGACAATACGATTGTGTTAGTAATTACAGCACCTGTGTGTATGCAGTGACTAAGGGCACACAACACGTCCACACAATTCCATCCTAGGTTTAATTGTTGATCACAAGTGCCCCTCTGTTTTATAATTGTTATTTTTCTGAATTTTCATTTGTCCTGCAGTAAATTCTACATGTTCTGGACAATAAGACAGGAATTTTCTCATCCTGCAACAATTATCCTGCTTCAGTGAAGTGCTTGGTTCCTCTGTTCACCTCGATTCCCTTTTTCCTTCTTTCTGGTTAGCAAAGAATCATATGAAATTTCTACTGTCCGGTAACCATGTACATACCCCATACTAATACACACTGCCTAATGATCACATTTTAACCAATGCTACATTTTACTACATGGCACCAAGTAAGCATTGTCTTTTCAAACTGTCCATTTAAAAGCTGCTGCTCTCAAGTATAACTCACGTGATTCTCATTTTTTTTTAAAGTATGACATTAGACTTTGATCACACATGCCACAACTGATCTTCCAGCTAATGTGATAGATGATGTACTTCAAAGTACAGTGTGAGGTCTTGCACACTGTGTCATAATGCCAGATCTCCTGCTCTTGTCCACTTTCATGGACATTTGACTTACTTTGTTATCCCCAATGCAATCCCCAAAGTTAAAACTCACCCATTTGTCATAGAAGTTTTACCTACTTTTGTTCAAAAAATCTATACAGGGATACCTGCTATTCAAGACCACCCCTAGTGCAAGAATAAATGGCCATACATAGCATGTGGTCTTTAATTGCAGGTGAATTAACAAAGGAATGAGAGTCCAGTGTCTTGAAAGGGCAGTCTTAACTCTTTCATTGCCAATCACGTCCAAAGTTGACCTAAAACAAGTCTGCACTGTCATTAGGATCACAGACTTGTATTCCTCGCAAAAAAAAACTTTCATTCAAATACCAGCATGCCTAGAGTTCCAGAGAAAATATCCCAGGTCAATAGCTTTTCTAGGCATGCATGCCTAGAAAAGCTGTTGACTCAGTCCAAAATTTGGCACTTAAGGAGTTAAAAATGAATGCAATCTGTCACTAGAAGTGGTCTTTTATGGCAGGTAAGACTACTGTTATGCTGTTACCCAGCTCACACTTAACAAACATACTTCTATGTGAAATTATACTTAATACATTAATTTCAAAGCAGGATACCACCAAATGTCTTGATCCAATATAGAGATACTATGCCATACCAGTGGAATGAAACAATCTTCTCAGGTAAAAAGGTCTGTGTCTATAATTGTTTCATCTTCATAAATTCCCATGAGAATGGTGTAGCTGTGACCATATTTGTAATTGAGCCATGGCTGCAGGCAACAAGCTTCAATATCATTATTCAAAGTCCAACCAAGCATGTTACTAGAATATATATGGGGCATCACTGAAAAGACTAAATAATATACATACATATGTCCAGACAAAGTGCTGGTGAACAGTTTGCTTAAGGCCAACTTTCCGTTTAATATTGTTGACCGAATGTTGTTCACTGACGTACAAGCAATGCCTGGCTTCATAGTTCATGACTGTAGGGAAATGCAGACTAACTTCAGCAGTGGCATACAAGTTGCAGACAGACATGGTTACCATGGTTACTAATACTCCTTCACCAATGTTGTGTTGGACTTGTTTCTGTTTAATCAGGAACCTATCAGTACATTTGAATAGAGGCCTTTCTTAATTGACCAGTCTGTTAAAAGTAGTCCTCCTTTGAGACACTACCTGCCTTTACTTCCACATTATTGGGTCCACTGGTGTAACATTTCCTGTGGTATTTGTATCCTTTGAAAGACCACCTGCAAATACTTCAAAATCCGAATTGACACATCCTCCCATGCTATCCATTTAAACAAAAATACTGCACACATAACACCTTTGTACAGTCCTTCTGTGGTGCAACTGTCAGCATGCAACCTTCAACGCTCCTTGAAATTTGATGCCACACAATTGGCGGAGTAAATGTTCTGTCACCCACAGATGGGCTGATGGAGAGATATACAAATGGGCCTTCATCATGAACACAATATTTTGCACTTTTGGACCAGAACGACAAGCCACTGAATTCCTTCTTCCCTTCTAATGTATGCTTATGGAACCCACTCCTTTTGAAGGGGGCAAAACAAAATGAACTCTTTTTGATCGGCAACCACAAAACAACATTAATCCACACCAAACTACACATGGACAGCATCCAATTGAGTGAATACCTGCATAGAATTGATCTGAAAGAGTCCAGTCACTCTAGTTGTGGTAGCACAATCAAAGATACACTGTATATTCCATTTTTTCTTTGTTTGGCCTATTTGTAATATCTGCATAGATTTTAACATGAAACTGTTACTTGTCTTGCACCTTTATGCATTTAATAAAGGGAAGGAAGCTCTATCTGTGTGTTGTATCTTCTGTCAACCGCTATCCCTCGACCTCTATCTGTGTGTTGTACCTTCTGTCAACCGCTATCCCTCGACCTCTATCTGTGTGTTGTACCTTCTGTCAACCGCTATCCCTCGACCTCTATCTGTGTGTTGTACCTTCTGTCAACCGCTATCCCTCGACCTCTATCTGTGTGTTGTACCTTCTGTCAACCGCTATCCCTCGACCTCTATCTGTGTGTTGTACCTTCTGTCAACCGCTATCCCTCGACCTCTATCTGTGTGTTGTACCTTCTGTCAACCGCTATCCCTCGACCTCTATCTGTGTGTTGTACCTTCTGTCAACCGCTATCCCTCGACCTCTATCTGTGTGTTGTACCTTCTGTCAACCGCTATCCCTCGACCTCTATCTGTGTGTTGTACCTTCTGTCAACCGCTATCCCTCGACCTCTATCTGTGTGTTGTACCTTCTGTCAACCGCTATCCCTCGACCTCTATCTGTGTGTTGTACCTTCTGTCAACCGCTATCCCTCGACCTCTATCCGTGTGTTGTACCTTCTGTCAACCGCTATCCCTCGACCTCTATCCGTGTGTTGTACCTTCTGTCAACCGCTATCCCTCGACCTCTATCCGTGTGTTGTACCTTCTGTCAACCACTATCCCTCGACCTCTATCCGTGTGTTGTACCTTCTGTCAACCGCTATCCCTCGACCTCTATCCGTGTGTTGTACCTTCTGTCAACCGCTATCCCTCGACCTCTATCTGTGTGTTGTACCTTCTGTCAACCGCTATCCCTCGACCTCTATCTGTGTGTTGTACCTTCTGTCAACTGGCTATCCCTCGTCACCTTGATGACTATTTTATTTAGGGGAAACCCTGTTCCCAATTGCTTGCATAAAATATGTTTATTTAAACAAATAGAAAAAAAAGCTGCCCAAAATTGACAGGTTCAGGGTCCCTGTGAGCTTAAAAAGAGGACAAGGTCATGTGAGTATTGTATATTACATTCACCTTCACAGAATGATACTGTGAGACATATCCATACCCAGACTTGGGATGTACATGAACAATATAACAAACACGCCCCCAAAGATATACATGTTCAGTGGCCCTATGAGATTCAAATGAGTGTCTATCAGTTATACTCATAGTCTTCCAAAATATTTTATACTGTGGTGCAAACATCAGCATCCGGTGGTCTGAACCTGCACAAGGTCCCCGACAACCCGGACTGCACACCAGGCGGGTATGTAATAATGGTACATGTAACTTTCATTACTGAAGAATGTCACTCACATACCGTTAGTATATTATAATAGGCACACACCCATACTACATATATACATACATAACTTTCATCATTGAAGAAAGTTATGATTACAAGGCGAGAAATAATTGTTTTGAAATTACTCATCTGCAGGACAAGTGACACAAAATTGTCACTTGTCCTCACTAATGACGATGAAGTGTATTCAAGTTTTGGTTTGGAAGAGCATGTTTTAATCAAAGTCATTATGTCATGCAGTGAGTTTACGTATGGCATCTGTTACGCCAACAAACATGTAGAAATTTAGCATGTTGTGAATTTCGCCAATCAAAAGTACTTGTCCACAGGACAAGTGAAATTTAAAAGTCACTTGTCCTCAAAAAGATTTCACTTGACAACAGAATCATAGGAATATTCCCAACCTGTGATTAGTACATTTTAATAGGCCCATACTTTATATACTACATGTAACTCCATAATGCACCTCTGGGTCATCTTCAGTGACAGGATACAATGATGAGGGACATCTTCAGTGACAGGATACAATGATGAGGGACATTTACAGTGACAGGATACAATGATGAGGGACATCTTCAGTGACAGGATACAATGATGAGGGACATTTACAGTGACAGGGCACAAAAATGAGGTGAAATTTTCCCTCAATTTCAAGTTTTAAGAGTAATTTCTCAAAATTGGATGATGCAGTCTCTGGTAGATAGGCTAATCAGTTCCCATGTAGCTGAGTCCCTCTGATACTAGTCTGCCGTGTGTTTGCTTCATGCAATATAATATGATGTTATTAATCAAGAGGTTTCACATTGACCCTGTTGCAGGTCCTTGGCCAACCATATTGACCTGAGGCTGCAGGCCAATAGGGCTGACTGAGGACTAGTAACAGGACCAATACGAACCCTTCATTTATGATAATTATATTTACTATGGATAACTCAGCATCAAGATGTTGTTTTAGCCAATATAAACACCTTTGGCTCCTGGCCCTCTGCAGTTCACATGTCCTCTGCTTGACCTATTTGCAGGCCTGGGTGCACATTTCCTATGTCTATCTGACCAAGGACCCTCTATCAAGACGGTCCTTGATCTGACCAGATGCATCCACAGATGAAGAGATTTTGTTTCTCAATAAAACTTGGCATATAGTTGGGTCAGAAAAGCTTTACTGACCCAACTATACACCTGTCCAACCCTGAAACAAACACAGCAAGTGTAATTACCTCTAAGTGACAACCAAAACACCGCTCTGTGGCACCTGTTACCTAACCCAGTGATCTACAACTTACAACCTGACAGTCACACAGGCAAGCTGTCACTCCCCCTTGGCAAGGTCACTGTCTGCAGGTGAGCTGTATCTGAGAGCCATGCACTGGGGTAAACATGCCCCAAAGTGATTTGCTGGCAAATTCATGGCTTTGAAGTTCAGTTTTCTCACAGTCTACTTCCCTGTCACCAACTTGACTAACTCTCAATGGACATTTCAACTCATGGTCTGGACAGACACTTCAGAAATCTTGTTTGCAGTGTACTCACCATTTTCAGAGTACCCACATTCACGGAGGCTTAAGTGATAAACCCAATACACTTGATAGCTGTCCAACGGCATACCTTTGTGTATTGATCCATCACTTCCCCTTCCAATGCATTATCATGATCTAAATACACAAAATCCACTTACTGGATATTATCACACAACATATAAAAGCCTGTGACAAATACGTGTAAAAACAATTGGGACATATAGTGGTCTACATTTTGTCTTCAGGGAAGTTACCAGTAAAGTTGTGCCAGATAAGTCTACATTCAACCAGTCTGATTGTGAGACTCATGTGCATGTATAGAATTTTAGGAAAGGAAACTAATAGGTGATACCAGAACATGAAATCTGTTCAGACAACTAATACCAAGAAACCCTATAAGCATGTCGCATTGACATCAAAATACTTATCATTTTATCTGGTACAATTTGGTGTGTCTACCTGTAACCTAACCTAAACAGTTTTAAGTGACCTTTGTCAATCAAACATGCACATGTAAGTAGCTCTGTCCTGTGTAACAAGCCATGGGTCTGGCAGCCAGTTACCAACAAGACCCAATATTATTCAGAGCTAGAAATAGGGCTTATCCGCTTGTCCGTACTAAGTGAAAATTGAGACGGACAAGTAAATTTGCTAATGCACTTGTCCAAAATTTACATGTAGTTCAATTAGAATATGACTCCACTTTGGTTTGTGGACAAGTGAAAATTTTTCCTTATTTTCTAGCACTGTTATTACAGACCCATTACAGACATGTACAGAAAATATGAACGTAAATTCCTAATCCCTAAGACCCTACAAACTAGACTTCTTGCATTCAACTTTTAGGTTGTCAAAGCTGAATGTTGAAGTTTCTAAGTGGGCCCTTGGCATGTATCAGGCCTTCATCATGTTCACATTTTAATACTGCAGTGGAGCTGTAAATCACTCTTCATAAATGATGAAGGTGAGCTTTTAGGAAAGCAGTTCCACTCATCATGCCCATTACCTTTGTTTTGGGACTGTTTTGGAGGGTGAAAAACACACCTTCAGCAAGTTTTAAGGGAGTGATGGCACCCGAGAGTGTTCACTCACCTTAGAAATGAAGGCCTCATGCATTACAAGAGATCATTACCATATTAATTGGCATGTCTTGAGAACAAATTCTACAAAAACAACACACCAGCACTTGTCATTTGAGTCTAATCCTGCTGGTTTACAAGCATTATACAAACAAGATTCTTAATAGACATGTATACACGTACCAACTACACTAGTGTAGATAAAATGTTATGAAACCATACACACAACTGACAATGTCACAATTACTGATCAATATTTTCTTCGAATTATTCTGTGATCTCACATGAACTTGATGGATACTTACCTCAGTGGGACTATGAACAATGATGGGGCTAGGATCATTCAAATCATCGTAGCCCCATTGTCTACAATGATTTAACAGGTAATTTCTTACACTGCTTTATTGAAATTTTGGCTGCATAACTGATACATGTGCATATAAATCACTGCAACACCATGTAATTTTAAGATTGGGACTTGGCAGACGAAAATTTAGAGGTCAACAGGGATGTCAGCTCTGAACTTGTCTTGACTTGCTAAAAGTGTGTTGCGAGTAGGTAATGAAAATCTTTATTTCAAGCCCTATTTCAGTCCTTTTTTTTTATAATTTACAAGGTAGATTAACGTTAAATTCAACAGAATACCCAACTGTGCATGTTGATAAGATCACAAACTTGATTAACACATAAATCAACAGAATACACCCCTGCATGTATGTCTACATTGGAATGTTTCTGTGCTTTGCTATGCTCTCAGCAGAATGCACACATCACTGCAATGTCTCCAACCACTGAGATAAGATCAACACATCAAATTCTACAATCATTATGGAAGTATTCACACTTCTATGTCTAGATAATATCTACACCCTGACACTTCCTTTACTTAATGGCTGACAGTAGAAATACTTAAGATAAGGCCTGTATCACTGTATGCTTCCATTGTTCCAACCGCTTTTCTCATTACATCCATCAATTACCTTGTTATCATAATACACTCTTGAGTATATATTGTAATCAGCATAATTTGCCAATAATGGAAATAAAAGTTTGTACTGATAGCAAGAAGACTCTGGCTTCCCTGGTGAAAGGCAGTGATCTTTATAACACAAGAACTGGAATTTTCCACATTGATAATCAGGGATAAGTTCTAACTGATTTTAGACATAATTTATCACAATGACATTTAACTCTGGAGGTCAAAACTATGACAAAATACCACATGTATCTTACCAAATCTGTATGCCATGTCTCATATATGGCAAAAGTACCATCCTTGCTCCTACAACCCCTCATCCTAAATTCTAGATTACAGCCTGTACATAAGGGTGACAAGTTCACACCAAAATATCTACACAGTGGGACCACTAATCTGTCTCATCTTGATTATGACAAACTGTATGTTGCCAAATGAACTACATAAGTTACTCTGACCTAAGAATGTGTCATCTTTTGCTGTGTTCAGTTTAAAAATAGTTGGAAGACTGATCATTAATCTGCCAAAAGAATGAGGATGTTCAACACTATCAAGGTGCAACACTGGAGATGCCCCCCCCCCCCCCCCCCATGTATTTCGGGGTTGAAATAAATCTGATACTAATCGGGGTCCTTCTGACTGACTCTGGTCAGTCCCATCTGGTCAATCAACTCTATGCCTGTGTTGGCTGTACAGGTATATCCTATTTTTGGAAACAATTGAAAATATCAAACTGTTAAACACTGATGACAGCTTTAACAAGACTGTCATCTGTTCCAATTTTGTGACCCTTATTACTTGGAAGTGCCTGGTCTATATCATGGAGCTACTATTAGAGCTCCCCACCTATTTTTCTATTATATCAAACTTACGCAAGTCAGGTGTGATAACGTCAAAAATTTATATTCCAATAGGGCATTTAATACATGGAATAGTTGGCCAGAAAGTGTCGTGTCTGTGCTTTCTCTGTCTGTCTTATAAATGGAGATTGTGATCCTGGTCAAATAGCGGAGATGGATAAATAACCAATCAAATCAAATATCGACTATCGTTCAAAACTAATTTACCACGAGAGTCCATAAATTTAGGCACTTTAAATACGTATTTTTTTAATTTATTTGTACTGGATGGCCCTAAATTATAATTATTGACAAATACAATGGATTATCCAGGCACAAGGTACCCACACCAAATCTGACAGCCCGCTATGAAAACACCTGTGTACATACAGTCAGGCCAGGTACTGTGCTGTCGCAGTTTTGCCTTAACCAATAACCTGTTAACTGGGGACTAGGATGGTGCAGCCATTTGGCATATGACCTGTTGGGATGATCTGCAACTGAAGACTTTTTTCCCCCTTCAAGTTTTGAACTAGATCTAACGGAACAAAGTGACAAACTAAATATAAAGAATACTGGCAACACCGATCAACATCTTTCGGGACTTGACCCATCTTCGCCGCTCGGGTTCAACTGAAAAGTCTTCGCGCAACGATATCTAGGTCAGCCATTTCAGCATGTTCATTCCACTTGTTCAAACATTCCAGACGATTAACGTCCACAACAAAAAATCTTGCTGATCGGTGAATTATGGCGAACAATGAACTTACCCCAACGTCTACACTCATGTCTGTGCCATCCAACAAAAGTACTCTGCACTCGAGGATATGTTTCTTGTGTTTGCCTCGATCAACTTCATCTTTTCTCGATTTGTTTATCCCCCGTCCAGTCCGTCGACGGCTTAGAAAGCGTATAAAACTTGCCATCTTTTTATCAGTCCACCTTTACTGTCCACTTTGGCGAGGTTCCTAGTAGTCCAGCTACCTGTTGTGACGTTCTTGCCAAGTTTGTTTCATTTTACTGGGTCTCACCGCAATTAAAAAGGTGTCGAAGCTCCAGTGATATCATTTTCTCCGCCTCTGCATCGTTCGCCACTCAGTTCTCGTTTGAGTTTGCGTACAGTTGAGCTGTGACGTCAAAGTACCTTTCGCCTCGCTATGAATCCAATATGTCAGCGCCCAGTGGCATGGCAGATTTTTCGACAGACCTAACTCATTTGCTGAAGTAACAAGTTTGCACAATTTGAAACTTTACAAAGCTCTCCTAACAGGTTTGTATACACATAAACAGTTATTCTGGGTGACTTAATTATATTGCCACATGCAGAGAATCACGAAATTAAATGTTCAAATGTGTCATTCGCCAAGGACGCGTTGGTTTCACCAGGCGGTGACAGTGGACATGGTGCAGACCCTGGACCTGGTTGCAGAGTTCACAACTACCAGTCAGCAGGTCTTTAATTCAGTCTGTGTGCCAACATAGACCTTCTGATTTCCCGCAAAAAACTTTATTGTTTCTTTTTTCCTTTATTATCGAGCGTCAGCGAGGTCTTCTAGTCAGAAATTGAATTTAACCCTTTGTTGTGGAAACTAACTTGATCAAGCATTATTTCCAAGTCCGGATACACTGTACTGTAATTCTGCATTTCTGGCGTACACACCCCACTTAAGTCCAGGAGACTCTCAGGTACGTGTCTTCACTACAACTTACAAGGAATTCTGTTTTCAGATGTGCGCTTTGTCTTTTACTCAGTCGGCCAAGTCACTTACAATCACAATTGTTCACACCTTTTTTTTTTTTTTCCTCTTTCTTCAGCACTAAAGGCCACCTGACAAGCTACTATGCTAGCCAGGATCGCGGCAGATAAGTGGAGTGCCACAGAATATTATACCAGTTGTGTATTTGTGTATATAAGTCAATCATTCATGGGGTAATTAAAAGCACTCTCTCTTCACAAAATTCTCGCTCATTTTATCAAAGCAGACTTTAATTCCATCATAAGTAGAAAACCATATACACAGGTTTAAAATCATGTCCAACTAGGCCCTAGGGTTATGCATGGAGGTATTATACATAATACCTCCATGGGCACAATCTGTCCCTGAGGGAAGAATGCAGATAAGTTGTACACAAGCTTGTAATCCACCATTAACAGTTTTGGTGTTTACTTTTAATAGAATCAAAAAGTAATCTTTTCTATTATAGATAACACACTCACAGTATCCAGGTGATATTTGATGATCTTATTTTTCTTCCAGGGTCTGCAAGCGAAAGGGTGATTTCCTCTAGCTGAAATTACATATGTACAAATAAAAAGTGTAAAATGTTTCACTGGTATCTCATTTTGTTTTCCAGTTTCAGACTTCCGCGATAATTTAAACTGCATCCACTAAGCTAAACAAAGATTAAAACATTTTCATGATATATGTCAATCCTGTTATTGGAACAGTAAATTCCATTGGTAAAATCTACGGGTGTCTCCCCCTTCGAACTTCATTATGATGCAACTCTTCATGTGGTTTCTCTTCTCCTTACAGCACATCTTCACGCTGGTGAGTTGATAATCTTTGCCTGTTTTACAATTGGCCGATTACATACTTCAAAGATTACAGAGCTCTACCAATTTCTATTTCAGTTGACCATGCTCACAACTTCTGCATGGAAGCTGTATTTTTAATGCAGATTCATTGATCTATGTTGGTTTAGTTTTTTTTTTTTTCCACTTTGAATCTTTGGAATATATCTGTCACATAAATCATGTAGTTTACTTTTTAGCATATCTCAACTTTCTGCCACACTTTTTGGCAAATAGACCTGTGGGAATTGTCAGAAGAGTCTTTGATCACATTAGCAAAGATGTTTTTCAATTTCTTTATAAAGGGATCATAAGGCCAAAGTTGGAATATGCCTTATCGGTGTGGAATCCAATCAGAGCAAAGAAGATAGACTTACTGGAAGGAGTGCAAAGACAAGCCACTAAAAAAGTTATTGGCCTGAGTGATCTAGACTATGAAGACAGACTGAAGAACATAAGATTACCAACTCTTCTATTTAGAAGACTATGGGGGGATATGATTCAAATGTACAAATATACACATGGACTATACAACACCTGCTGGGAAAGCATGTTACCTATTGTAGGACAAGCAGCAACTCGAGGTCATCAATATAAATTAACAAAATTAGAAGTAGCAGTAGAGTAAGGTGCCATTTCTTTTCCCAATGTGTTGTAAATAACTGGAATATACTCCCAAGTGAAGTAGTGGAGGCACCCTCAGTAAATTCTTTCAAGAACAGATTGGACAAGTTCTGGATAAATTATCCCCAATTGTATGACCACAAGGCATCCATGGATATTTTTACCTAAACACTATATTTAGGAGCGATGTATAGGCATTATTTACCTTCTTACTGAATTAGTTGTTATTATTATTATTGTTGTTGTTGTTATTATTATTATTGTTATTATTATTATTATTATTGTGTGTGTGATATGTTCTCATGTCAAGTTCTAGCCAATATTTATGCACCATTTAGATGTCTTTTCCGTCATTATGAACAGAAAATCATCATCAAGATCCATGAATTTGCCTGGAAATTTTGAACAGGCAGTTATCATCATGGGATGCGAGACTAGAACACCTGGGACAGCAATGTAAAATAGCCTCACATGATTGCCTGGCAAAAACCTATGAAAGAAGTGGAGAGTTAAGCAATAATATGCAATACAACAAACACCTGGGCACGATTCCTAAGACGTGAGTTCAAACTCAAACCCTGAGTTTGTACTCAGTGTCTGAGTGTGACTCACCTGAGTTCAAACTCAGAATGTGCATGAGTGCATTCCCAAAACGAAACTGGAAAAAGACTCCACGGAGTCAATTCTCGTATGTGCTCTTCATGAAAGGAGATAAGAATCAAGTAGTTACGCCTTGTTCCGGTTTAAACAATCCATTGTAGCAGCGTCTTCGCAGTTCCAGCCCCAAAATGAAATGGAGTCTATCGTTGGCATTCAGCAAGGCAGGTGCGAGGAAAGGGGTACAGAGATCAGAGGGGCTGCTTTTTCAAGTCTTGAGGAGAAAACGATCATGGAATCATTATTGGCCTAAATTGTAGCATTAAAATATATAACAAAAAGGTTTAAATTTTATTAATATTTTTCCTTATTGAATATTTTTTTTCAACTTTTCAATCTTATCATCCATGTTATTTAGGGTTATGTAAGAACTTACATATGCCTTCCTTTGAATAATTACCTGCTACGTTTTTATTTTTGTGGGTGAACAATTAATCCTTTTTTATCATTTTATACATGTCTTGTACGATATTGATTAATCAATTTATTAATTTATTTATTTTAATGATTTAATTTATTTAATTGAAAAAGATCTTCAAAATAAACTGGTGTACAGTACGCAGACGCAACCCAGACTTCACCATGGACGCTCCCCATACATTTACATGCAAAATAGTAATTGATTTTGCGCCACCTGTAGGATGCATTCAGTTTCAAATTTTTTTCAAGGAAAACAAGAACAGTCTTAATACCCACCAGCAATATTATAGAAATCTAATTTAGTAACTGAAATTTCGTCATCACTTGATGGCATCTTTACAATCTCATTGAGATGTGCAGTGATGGCCAAGGAGACCCTTCGGATAGACCTACAAACAGACCATGCATGCAGGCCAATTTTTGTGTCCCCAACGACCAGTTGAAAGGCACCGCACGCGTAAAACTGCAAGGTTGCAGCAACTTCGAGAACGGGAGGTAGAGGGCATCCACGATTTGATGCTCTTTCTAAGTCAGTGGTTATTATATTCATGATACGATGGATACCATTCGAGGAAAACCTATATCGCTGAATCAATTGTTCGTCAGATAATGATTCAAGAGGATTATAATAATCTATAATACGGCGACGATGTAGGCCTACATGTGAATGTAATTGACGATAACGGCGAATACGGTATGAAGCATCCAAAACTCCACACATGTTCATGATGATGATGATAATGCCTTAATCCGGGACTGATTTCAATCACGCTGAGTGTGGTCTGCAGCTGACTCAAAAACGGGAGTTTGAAACTCAATAAATTTATTTGAAAAAACTCAAACTCAGGTTGTGACGGCACTTAGGAATGAACTCAACTTCCGGATCTGAGTTCAAACTCAGAATTGAGTACGTACTCAGGGTTTGAGTTTGAACTTACGTCTTAGGAATCGGGCCCTGCTTCCTGAAATACCAGACATCAGGTCCTTCAAAAAGAGTCTGGGCAGCAAACTGTCCTGTGAAACTCAAACAAATATATCCATCAGTGGGCATACATGTACCACATGCAGTGCACAGACGGATGTGGAAGAACCAAGACAAACATGCATCTTCAGAACTTCAGTGTCAGAGAACAGACCTGAGGCATGGTCCAGTATGATGGAAAAAAGAAGAGCATGGTGACTGAATCAATTGCAGAGTGTAAGAAAATGCCAGTAGACCAGGACTTCAAGCATATACATATATACTACATACAATAAGCCGTTTAGTGCCTGGTATGGTATACAATCATCAGCTGAGTTTTCAGGTAAACAGACAGAAAATCATACCAACAAACATTTACAACAGTATCCGAAAGAGAAAAACAAAACAAAACAAAAACAAATGGACTGGAAAGGAAGAATCAGCCCAAATATTGGGGATTTGCCGCAACTGCAAGCAGATTTATGCAATGGAAGGGTAGTCTATGAAATTGTCTCTGAAACAGACAAGTCTGACAATTCTCGTCCTACTTCCATGTTATCTGAAATAGAAATGTCACCACAAGAATCATCGTCCTGTGTCACTGAAACAGAAACAGTTACAGATTCTTGTCCCATTGTCCCTGAAATACTAGGGATACAAGATTCTGGTCTGGATGATAAAGATGAAACAGTGAATCCATTTAAATCTGCAGATTCAGCACACAGAGTGACCACCTTAGTATTGGATGAAGAGAGACACACTCAAGATATGCTGGGAAGACTTGAAGAGCAAATGAGGAAACGGACTATAGAAATGGAAAATTGTATGAAGGAATTCAATAAGTCAATTCAGAGCTCATTTATTTCAAACATATGGCCTGATCCTCTGGAAACTGATTCACATCGGCAAAGTTGCAGTTGTTGGTCATGTAGCTTTTGAATGTTGGATTTCTGAGCCAAAAAATCATTCTGAGAATCTGCAAAGGAAAGTATGTATATACTACCCTCGTTTTTGTCACCAATTTTACAGCAACACTATAGATGCAGAAAGTGACTGGCAAACCCGAGCTCTCCAGTTGATGGTTTTCTGACAATGAAAAATGGACATAGATTTGCGTTCTCAGTACGGTCTTCTGTGCTGATCATTTGAAAGGTCCTCTTGATTGAATGGGTACCACAAATTGAAAAGTTGTTGTTTAGGGTTGTTAGAAATGATATCTGAAAACCGAAATGTTAAATTTCATTTTTCAATAGTGTTTTTTTTTTAGCTCCAAAAGTACGCCACATTTGCTACATGAAAATCTGGGAATTTTCTCCTATCATGGCCCGATGTGGGAAAGTGTTGGTGACGTCACAAATGCAACCCGCTGGCCAGGGTGAATGCGTTATAAGCCAGAGTGCCTTCAGTTAGCCAAGAGTCATAGCAAATACAGCACAACACAGTAATTTCGGAGATTCTGAATGGAGTTTTTCATGTACATGGTCTCACAAGGATGAAGAAGAATTAATAAGGAAAGCTGTAGCAGCAGAGGAAAAGATCATCCAGCCTTACAGACATGAGTGGGACGCCCAGAAGCCTGCCATCACTAGTCTAGTACTGTGGGGAGCACAGCTTTGGGACAGCCAGATCATCCCAACTTGTAGTTTGGGTAATGATAATTCATTGCAAAAGAGATCTTTTGCTATCAAAAATTACTAGACTTCATTTAACAAGAACAATTATGCCTGCAATAAATTGGAATTTGCATCAGGATGGGCCAGGTCTTGTAGTGTTTCAAATTCTAGCATTCACGGAAACAGCTATACGGAGCCTACCACCTATGGCATGTAAAAGTCTGTAAAAACAGTTAATTTTCCGGTCCCATCTATATGGTCTGTGGATGATTAAATGTGAGTTTGCATTTATGAATGGCTTTCAGTATCAAAACTACTACCTGGCAATAACCTCACAACCCTTGGAGGGCAGCATTTTACATTTCTGTATACAACCTCCATCAGTACATGTGCTTACCATTCTGTATTTCAGATCATATCCATAATCTAACACTCGTAAATATTTTTCTCTGACTTACTTATTATCTGGGTCCATATTAACGACAAAGATACAATGAGATGAGCTTTTACACCTGATTATTTGGAGCTGGCCATGGACTGTCACAATGGGGTTCATGACTGAAAGAGGTCGGTTTATGAGTTATGCCTAAGTTGGCTAGTTTCATCAATCCTTCTATTGTCCACCGGTGGGACCACGTTTGGCAACAGCAGTTCTCTCCCTCTTTTTTTTTTTTTTGCCAAACCTGTCCTGAATTATACCTGACTAATCAAAGTCACTTTCCACAAAGTGTTCACTACATAGGTGAGATCAGTTCCCAGGGCCTTGCAACTTGTCCCAGTAAATCTTGACTGCACAGGTTTACACTCTCCGTAATTTCAGATCTTTGGGGCAATGTAAACAAGCTTTAGAGCTTGTATTGCTACAACATGCCGACCCATCCTGGGCGGGAACAGGGACGAAAATGAAAACATGTATTTCCGCACGCATTTTTAATCCTATTGATGAAGTGTGAATAAGTATGTTTAAACCAAGTGACACTTCACAGCCACTGCTTGGCAGCATGGTCGGAGTCTTCCCTGTCAGCCAGTGGTGTTGCACTTGCGACATCACTAACCTTTCACACCTTGAGGGTGTCGGAAATGAAAGGAAAGCAACGGTTGAAAGTGCAGTAAGTCTTTTTATAAGAATGTGAATAAAAGTATTACATGTATTTCCAGATCTAAATTTTTTTTGAAGTGTATCGTTTGGTTAGAACAACTGAGTCACCCGGGTATCCATTTGAAACCTGCTCAATCAAGAGCACCTTTAAAAGTGAAGATACAGCTTCATGTCATCAGGATGCTGTTTGTCAGAATAAATGGTGACCAGGTGGAAAAACAGAACTTTAGGCATTTATATTACAGTGAATGTAGGTAACAGTAGATACAAAGGGTAGCAGTGCTGGAGGAAAACTTGCAGATTTAAATTGCTATTTTCCTGAGTGACAGAGTTTCTGTTGCTTTCTGGAAAGTCGGGGCCTACAGAAGAAGCAGTATATCATCTAGAATGTAAAACTTCAATTCAGCTGCACATATTATTTGTAAATATTTTGGTATCCACAAGATTCCTGAAATTGTATCATGTATACCCACAGTGTACTTTTGATATGAAGGAGGAGAAGTCCAGGTAGTTCCAAATTTTAAATATTTGTACAGCAGGCCACAAGAATGTTGACATTACAGGTGCCTTTAACTCATTCCATACCAGTTCCTGATTTTTCCGTATATTTGCCTAGATATAAGACAACAATTGCATATTTAAATTCTTCATGAAAAGAGCTTTCATTCAACTACCAACATGCCTATAGTTTTAAGTCAGTGGTTCTAGCACTGCCTGTCACCATAGTATGGTATGAGTTAATATTCTTCACAGACACATTTAATTTCTTTCAGCAAGCAGTCCTGAAATGGAAAATGACTCAGACAGTGTTATGAGCATGTAGAAGATTTTTACTTTCACTGATATATATATGACACTGGTTGAACCATGCCATATCAACTTCATGCTTTCGGCTTTGTGGAAGTTAAACTTTGCAGAATGGATGCATATAGTTTTTGCTGCGTTGTTGCAAAATGGCAGAGTGGCTACTATCATGACTATTTTGATACTGGACCCTTCATGAATCAATCATGTAGCTAAAGTCAGGACCAAGGATGGACATCATCATTTTACATGGGCCTATATACATGAAGACAATTTAAAGGACTCCGACCATTGCTGCTCTATGGTTAACAATAATTCAAAGTCATTTGGATCAGCTACATCAATACACAGTAAACTATTATAACATGGGGAAGAGTGTTGTGAATGCCTGGTCTCAAGTTAGCATGGTCAGAGGGATAAGCCATGAATGCCTGGCACCATAGACAATAGCCATGAATAGGTGTGATAAATTCCCCACTATGGAGTGACCTGGCTGATTGAGGATAAGGCAAGGGGTGCATTAGAGAACAGATCATGGGACAGACCAGACGTATCCAAGGAGGGAATTCCTGGTATTTATCTATGATCAGTGGCATGATATTACATCTCTGAGGATTGATCTTGAGGGTAACTTGTAAGCTGTAGCATTGTAAATACAGTGTGAGTACATCTTGACAATGAGAAAAACAATCGGTTAAGTTCGTGTAAGTACCTACATGTAGGTGTCGCTCTTGATTCACTTCTGACTTTATCAGAGCAATTTCAGCAGGTTTATTATAAATTAAAGTGAGCTCTTGGTATTTTTACCAGAGCACCTAAATTTATTCCTAGCAGTGTTCGTATCACTGGCATTCACGCAATACCTCCTTCCATTGAACTATTCCTTTAAAGGATGGGGATTTGATGTGGTTGGTACATGTATGTGCCTTTCCCATTTTAGTCTGGGTGATTGGGGCCAGAGGTGGCTGGTTCAAGACTCGGCTGTTCCCTGGTCACAAACATATATATTTTCATTGCTCCTTTGATGCTGGTGGACTTGCACATGTACAGCCCCCATCTGGAACAACTCCAAATACAATACTTGTGCTGGATCAAATATATTGCACTGGGCAGCCCGGCTATGTCCATTATGGCACTCACGTATACCAGCCTCCCTTGAACCATTGTTTTAGAGATTAAGGATTCGGTGCAGTTGGTATCCATGTGCATTACCCTTTGTGGCCAGGTGATTGGTGCCATAGGTTGCTGGTTCGTGACCTGGTTGTTCCGTGGTCTCAAACCTAATAGTACCTTAATCCTTCCACACATGGGCTACTGCAGCATGATTGGAGCCTGGCCGGTGTTATACCAAGGAGGGTACCTTCCTTGGTTATACAGACCTCACTCACATAGGCTACTGCAGAATGATTGGAGGCCTGGCCTGTGTTATACCAAGGAGGGTACCCTCCATGGTTATACAGACGTCACTCACATAAGCTACTGCAGAATGATTGGAGGCCTGGCCTGTGTTATACCAAGGAGGGTACCCTCCTTGGTTATACAGACGTCACTCACATAGGCTACTGCAGCATGATTGGAGGCCTGGCCTGTGTTATACCAAGGAGGGTTCCCTCCTTGGTTATACAGACCGCACCAAGTTGCAACGCATTCAACATGGAGCCATGAGGGCTGTCCTGGAATGTCACAGGGCTGTTCAACTGGAGCAGTGTAGCAAAATTTTGCTACAAAGCTCTTCAAAATTGCTACATATTTTCTCCAAAATAAGTGTTTTTAATGTAAAGAATGTGAAAAAATGCTACAAGTAAAGAAAATTTTGCTACAGAGATTTTCAGCTGGACAGCACTTTGTCACCCCAGGACTCATGGATATGTTGGACACTTTAAAATGGATGATTATAAAACAAATATTCTATTATAACAGGTGTATTTTTATTTGGAAAATAGAAAACAAACAGACGCCTTTTCATTTGGAGAGTCATTTTACATTAGCCTCTGCTTTACATTCCTATAGTCCCAGGTTTTCCTAACGTGGTTCTATTCAACATAAACTTACTCATCTTTAATCTTTAAATTCCTTTGGTGCCAAAATTTGGAATGAAATTTGCCAGCATATCATGATGTGAGCTCCCTGTTGAGTTTTAAAAAGAATATTTTAACCATTAAAGTGCTGATTTAAGATTGAGTCAACAGCTTTCCTCGGGACACTTTGCGTGCAGTGTGCGCATGCGCACAAAGTGTCCCGAGGAAAGCTGTTGACTAAGACTACTTTTTGCTTCTGACAAGGCTTGCTGGTATTTGAGTGAAAGGTACCTTCATGAGGAATTTGACTCTTTTAACTATTATATGTTTAATGGTAATGAAAAAGCAGCTGTAGCAGTGATTAGCACTTTAAGGGTTAACACATATTTTTCTGAGTGGTGATTACTTCTGATCTTTTAGGATGGGACCATTCAATAATCTGGCCCCATCTCAATTTAGTCCGAGAAGAGAAACAGACCTCAGGCAGTTCTAACTGCCTGAGGTCTTTTTCTTTTCTCTCCTCATCTTCTCATGATCTTAAATGTAATATTGTGCCAACAATGCTCTTTTATACAATTTTTGTAATGACAAATTTTTATGTATCTGCTGTACTTTTATCCATTTTATTTGTTAATGGACCTCCACGCCTAAACAGAATTTTTAATTCTGAATATAGATTGCAAATAAAACCTTGAAATTTTACCATTTACACACATGTACATGTGAGTACATGACATAAACAAACATTTAATCATGTGATCTTCCCCTAGTTATTCCTACAGAAGACTGGGCATGTACGTGTATGGTGCCATTGCCATTTTATGCATCTCAGGAAATTTTGACAGTTTCATTTAAACCAGTCTCAAACTTTCCAGGCTTCATGGAAATAATGTCAATAATTCATGTCTATGCTGAAAAAAGTGTTCAATAAAGTGTGTTAAATGATAATGATTATCTGTGGTCATCAGTGACCAGGTGGCTCGTGGAGGCCTTCGCAACTCACACTATATCCCTTAGGGGCCCCAAAATGCCATGTTGCCAGCTCAGATAGGGTGTTGTCGTGGAAGATTCCAACAATCACTCTCTGTACCCACTATGTCTCTGCCACAGGTTACCACACTATTTCAATGGGGATATAGAGATCTTGGGCACTGTACTTAAATTTGTGGAACAGTGTGTAACAAAAAGACAGGCCATACCACAGATGGTTCATTCAGCTGACAAGGTACTACGGCCTCCCCTCTGTAGATTGGTTTAGTAAATGGCCGCTAGAGGGACCTAGCAACTAGGTGCTACTGCCTGATTCACCAATGCCTACTACATATTATTTTTATCCATGTAAATTTTGTCCTCAGTATTTGTCAAATGCTATTCACATAATGTAGATAAGATAATCTTTATTTAAAGTCGGAAACACATGTACAACATGTAACCTGAGCATCAAGTGAAGGTGTGGTCACCTACCCTTCTACCTGATCTGACGCCATTCTGATTTCCCCCAGAAGGCTGAGCCTTTCAACTCTTCTACTTAGTCTCTGGTACATCATCCTACTGAGCCCTGTAAACTCAGCAGGCCTTAATTGACGATTAATGAACACCAAGCATCATTAAAAAGTGAGTGCAGCTTTGTTGTCATGTTGATTGTTATGCAGAGGCGTGACAATCATGCTTTGCGCTCAGAACTTTGAAGCATTTTGCTGAAATATGAATTACCTGTAGGAATTTCAAATGTGTAGAACAAAACACATAAAACACTTCATTGAGTAAATTTGTTTCACAACTGAGAACATGTTACCATTCATCATCAATAAGGCATGCTTATAATGGAAAATGGTTATGCCCTTGGTTTCTAATCTTGTATTCTCTCAGTTGTGAGACAGTGGTATGACATTTGAACGCTATACGACAGGAGTGAACTTGTGCTCACTATTATGCAAATTAGGGCCATTTTGGAATTTGAAATGTTTAATGTCCTAAAAACTATTAAAGGTAGTGGTACAATTCCACTTTAATACTAGGTTTGTGCTATAGGCGCATCTAATGAACCACAACCAAAAAGTTGTAGAATTTTAATTTGTGCAAAGTAGGATAATGCACAAAATCTAAATCTCAAAGAACTTACAAACTATTACAGATAGACTAGTCTGGTTCTCCTATTACAGATGGAGGTACCATTCAATCTTCAATACCAGACTTATGAACTCATAGTACCTGCTCCTACCACCAGGATTGCACAATGCAATTGCGTGGTACTTGGCGGGATTAGGACATTTGCTGGAGTGGCCATAACACAACATTGCAAAGCAAAAGGGTTGAGAGCAGACACAAGAAAACTTACCTATTTCTGCAGTTGTGGACAAGGTATCACCTTGAAAATGTCTGTGTACAATTGCAAGGTGCCAGGCTGTTATGCAGACACAAGGAAATTTACAAACATTGAAAAAAGCCCATGGATGCAAGAAGTTACTTTTCATAGTTTTCCCCACAAGAGAGACAAACGACAAAGGAAAGAGTGTGCAACACAAAATCACACCACTTTTTTCCACTTATGCCTATTAAACTGCACCTGAACCTGGTAGTACCGTGGTGTATTTGTATGTGGTTTGACAAATGCACTCTCATCTGTATACACATGATATTTCTGCTGCACCAGTTTTCCATCTTTTTCAATACACAGATGTTGAACTAGCTCTGGGGATTGGTTAGTGTGACATACCTGGGCAACAAGAGGTAAGTGTAACTAGGTGATCAGTCATGCACACGATCATCATGCCTCACCCTGGGAAAGTTTGAACTACATTCCGTAAGATTGGTATTGATATGTTGGTGACATCACTTCATCCAATTAACTGTGATTTTTTCTTTTTTTTATCATGGGCAAGATTTGGACAAGAGTAGACATATTTTTTTTAGGCTGGTGGAAATTTTATGGAATTTTGATAGTTTTGGGCAGAGATTGATCAAACTAGAATGAGGTCTGTTTTATGAATGTATAGAGACAACTCAGAGAGACTTTCAGCAGTAAAATCAGGAGAGTTCTAAAGAGAGTAGAATAGCACATTGTTTAGTCAAAATAGGTGAGTAAGCATTGGGCTACCGTGGTGAATATCATTAGTCAGCAACAAGAAAATAAGCAGAAGCTTCAGTATGTTAGATCATGGTTTGCCACAGAGTACCAGATACAGGTCAAGGGACGGTAGCAACAAGGAGGTCTCTAGAGGGCAGAAGGTGGGTTGAGGTAGGGCAGGAGCAGGCCGGAGGGGAGGGTGAGCACAGGACAGAGCCAGATGGGGGATGAGTGGGACGACCACATACAGTGTTATGGGTGCTGTATGTTGGTTGAGTTTAGTGCTGCAGGATTAGCCTGCTCTCTAAACCAGGTGAGGTAGAAGTTTTGCAGGCACAGCTGGCAGCCCTCAAGATAGAGCTACAGGAGGCCAGGGCCAGGGCCAGGGCCAGGGCCAGGGCCAGGGCCAGGGCCAGGGCCAGGGCCAGGGCCAGGGCCAGGGCCAGGGCCAGGGCCAGGGCCAGGGCCAGGGCCAGGGCCAGGGCCAGGGCCAGGGCCAGGGCCAGGGCCAGGGCCAGGGCCAGGGCCAGGGCCAGGGCCTGGGCCTGGGCCTGGGCCTGGGCCTGGGCCCAGGGCCCAGGGCCCAGGGCCAGGGCCAGGGCCTGGGCCTGGGCCAGGGCCAGGGCTAGGGTCAGGACTGCAGCCTTTGAGAGCAAGGGAGAGAGTAGGAGCTAGGAGGTCTAGGATGAGTGGAGCAGGCTGAGGGGGAGGAGGATGTGGGGAGGTCAGGAGGCAGGTGAGGATGAGGGCAGGCAGGCAGTTCCAGAGCTGAGTGAGAGGGAGGACAGAAGAGGCCTAGAGAGGCAGTGGTGATAGGAAGTAGCTGAGTGAGGAAGATTGATGAGGTGTTCTATAGAGCAGACAGTGAGCACAGCAGTAGGGTGTACCTACCAGAGGCTAAGTTAAGGGACATTGAGCAGAGGCTCGAGGGGGGCATTGAGGAGCAGTGGGGAGCGTCTGAGAGTCGTTGTGCAGGGGACCAATGATCTCTTGGAACTGGGCAGAGCAGGGGGAGAGAATAGGGACAGAGACAGTGTTAGGCAGGCTTGTGGGGAGGTTAGGGCAGTTGGACTGCGATGCTTTGGTAATGGGGAAGTTACCAAGGCTTTGGATCAGTGTGGGGGAAGGTAGTCAGATTTGTGGGATCAGTAGGAGGTTAGAGAGGTTGTTACGAGGTGGCTTTACCTAGCACGTCTTGTGCCAACCTGGCCCTGAATAACAGAAAGTAATTAGAAACGCTACGCTTTTACTGCCGTGAACAGAACACAAAGACCAAGCTTTTTGTTCAAATATATTGACTCACATTTTACACAAAAAAAACCCCACAGCACAGCGGAAACTGGCAGTTCGTCTATAATGTCCGTACACTTGTTTGATAGGCTTTACACGAAGTGGTTGGCCGGGTCCGGTGTCCTGGCTTGTCCAATCGACCTCTGGGCTGCAACTCAGAATCAAAGGGCGATATCAGAAAAAAAAAAAAAACCTAGAACATTATCTTGTAATTTTGTAAAATCCCGTTTTAAATTGTCAGACCCAAACTGTGGTTTAGTTTTTTTCCAATTTTCTGGTCTTATCAATCACCAAAAATAAGATGTATTAATTAACAGGATTTGCTATGCAATCTCAAGACAAACACTTGAATATCACACAAAACGCCACATTGGAGAGCTAACAAAGCTCTGAAAAATATATTTACACTGGTTTCCTCATCAAAACTGGCTATTTCAAAGCCTACATCATTTTATTAGTGAACCGCACAAGATTCACAAATACAATATTGGAGCATACAAGTGCTCAAAAATGGCTTAACCAGAAGCCTACATTATTTTAAATGGTGTATTACACAAGATCCACAAAAATACAACATATATTGGAGCATACACAAGCTCTCAACTAACCAATACTCACGTTGAACGCCTGGCCGCAGCAGGAACACTACCAATATTTTAACGTGCACCCCGTTCGCTATATGCAAGGGTCAGACATTTTGGATGTTTGACGGCAAACAGCAGTACACAGCCCTTTTTATTTGGGAGAGAAAGCCTAATCCTGTCCCCACTGTGATCGCCTTTCACTCATTGAACCCATCAGTAGATCTTTCTCAACCAATCAAAACCAAGCAAGATCGGCGATCACTCAACACTTCCTGGCATGCTGACACTTGGCATTTTAACTGTGTCAAGTTCAAAATGTGCTTGCACTTCAGCTTAATTCCGCAGCCGCAATATACATTTTATACAACAAATTAACCCTTATGTTTTTAAACTTATCACCACATAACAAGGTTATGTAGGCAATGGGGGATAGGGTTAGAAATAGAGCATGGAGATTAGTCAGGAAAAAACAAGCACCCAGAGAATGAAATAGACGCTAAGAGAAAAGTATATGGAATGTAGAAAACATGGGGGCAGATATACAAGCAGACAGGATGGCTAGTGAACATGAACAGATGACAAAAAAAGTTATGGAGAGTGGAGGAGAAGGGTCGACTATCTTTTGGTAACAGGTCACTGACCACATCTTCAATTTTTTAAAGTAATACATGTATTGGCTTATATATGGAAACTGTGCATTGTAGGGTCATTGTTACTATAAAGCATCAATAAGAAATTACACATGTACGCACAGAGGTCAGAGGTCACTGGTCACATCTATAATTATTTATAAACATGATACTGCTTCTGCAATTTCTTGTTATTTAACTCATGTGGAAGCATTGGGTGTAAGCTGTAAGGTCCTGGCAACTTGCTGGTCTTTCAGTTTGTTTGTTTGTTTTTTTACTGGTGCGGGCTTTGGTGTAATTATTTGGTATAATTATCCAGCTCTTCAATGTCTGTTTCTGCATGTAGGTCTCTCATTTGTGAATTGATGTCAGTCTCGTTGGAGAAGACGCTCGGAGCGGGGGATAACGTGTGGATGCTGCAGTAGCAATTTGCAGTGTGTTTATGATGTACAAAAAGTCGTATAAGTCAGTTGTATGTACCATTAACAGTGTAAATGGGATCATGATCAATAATGCATATTTACTGTCAGTTTTGAGGCAGTCATGAAAGAGAATCCTCTTTTCAACAAAATGTACTGTTTGTTGTTTTAACAGGAAAATAATAACAAGCTGAGTCTGTTTCTTCATTTTCCCAGGATACCATGGCATTTCTACGGAAAATCGCCAGTCGTCATATGCAGTTTATAGCAGGGCTTGGGGCTGTGGGCGTGTTTGCAGTATCTTACTACCCACACACTCTGGGGCTGGGCCAGTATCAAAGTGCCATGCAAATGTACAAAGATGGACAGCCATGGCCTGTGGATGGTAAGGTACTGGACTTAATGGATAAGGTGAGTTGACTGCCTGGTGGGGTATAATAAGTCAACAGTGACTAGTAAACCCTGGCACTGGGATCTACAATACATAATAATATAGATATTGGTGGGATCTACAGTACATAATAATATAGATATCGGTGGGATCTACAATACATAATAATATAGATATTGGTGGGATCTACAATACATAATAATATAGATATTGGTGGGATCTACAATACATAATAATATAGATATTGGATCCACAATGAAAGCATTTCAATGAGTATCTGCTTTGTGGGACATCAAGAAAATATTAACTCATTCTATACTATGGTCACAGGCCTTGGTCAATGGTTCCGGCACTGGCTGGCAAGTCATGCTGCAGCTGCAGCATGACTTGCCAGCCAGTGCCAGAACCACTGATTTAAGATTATAGGCATGTTGGTACTTGAACGAAAGCTCTTTTCATGAAGAATTTAAATATGCAATTGTCGTCTTAAATCTTGGTGAATATACGGAAAAATGAGGGAGTGGTATGGAATGAGTTAAAGCCATGGAAGCCACTACAGCATAAATGTGGAGATAAAAATATTGAATATAGTGATTTTGACTTGTTATTTTGATGAGATCTTTAATAAAGAAGTTGATAAGTTATAACAGTGAAAGATCCTGGAATTTTCTTTCCACTGACTACTGTAACCAAACTGTTCAGTAACCTTATGGAGATCTGGAAACCCAGTGTTGTGGTCAGGTAGCCATCAGAAATACATGAACCACAAAATCATAACAAATGTGTGGTAGCCTGTTTAAAACGTGTGACGCTTTGTGTGGTGAACAGTTTAAAATGCCATGTGTACACTTTTTCTGCTATAATCAGAGACAGCTGTAGGGTCTAGAGGCCAAGTCAAGTAAAGTACATACTTCTCATTTTATGTCCCCAAAAGCCAGGATTGCAGAGAAGGGTTTGTTTCCCTTGTTGCTGGTTGATAATTTGAACTGTGCATTTGGCATGGTTTTCACATTTGTCTTGTCTTGAGAATGCAGGACGAGTCGCTGTGACCCTGTGATCCTGTGAGAGCACAGGGAAAACACATACACATGTACTGTGGGAGGGGCTTATCAGTATCCTGTGTATGGGAGTGGTCTGTCAGGAGAAGGGTCTGTTTATGGGAGTGGTCTGTCAGGAGAAGGGTGTATTTATGGGAGTGGTCTGTCTAGAGAGGGGGTCTGATTATGGGAGTGGTCTGTATAGAAAGGGGTCTGATTATGGGAGTGGTCTGTCAGGAGAAGGGTCTGTTTATGGGAGTGATCTGTATAGAGAGGGGTCTGTATAGAAAGGGTCTGTTTATGGGAGTGGTCTGTATAGTAAGGGGTCTGATTATGGGAGTGGTCTGTATAGAGAGGGGTTTATTACATTCATTTCCATAGCAAGTTTTGTCCCATTGCAGTTAATTCCTGTTGCGGGTATCAAGCCTGCAGAAGAAGTGAACCTGGAATTTTTCTCTGTGTATGGGCACAGCCCAGTACACAAAGGATCTGTGAAGCTACGGACTGGTGCTGTTGTGGGCATACCAGGATATTATGCCTATACGACCACAGAACAGGTGTGCCAGTCCAAGATGGAGGTACGAGGCAAGACTGTTGACTGGGACAGTGAGGGAGGCCAAATGCTGCAGAGTGCCCTGGTATTGTCGGATAAAGCCAAAGCGTTTGCTCTGGCACGTGAACTGTTTTACATCCAGCAGCAGCAGGGCCTGATCTGCTCACTCATTAAGGCAGTATCTGTTGTAGTATTTTATACAGTTGGCTTTGCATCAGGCAACCTTTTTCAGCTTAAGATTATTTTAAAGCCTTGGGCAAGATGTGTTCTGTATGGTCTTATAGGACTGCTTGGGGTGGGCACAGCTGCTGGAGTGGAAGATTTGTACTTGCTACATAGTGATAGAAAAGCCGATACAAAAGCTGCAAATATTGCACCCTATTTCTCTGAAGGTGGACTGGAACTTTGTGACAAAATCATGGTGAAGAATAAAGCATTAAGGTTGTTGATGGGACGACATGGCCCAAGACTTTATACAGCCCAAGGAGCAGAAGTTGTCAAATGGCGTTATGACCATATTCCGGAGACCCACAGAGCTGAGAACTTGCAGGCAATCCACAAAAAACACCTGGAGCAGCTAAAACAAAAGGAGTCCAGTGAGATACAACCGTCTTGAGTTATTCCCGATATACTAGCTAATATAGGAGCATTTCCTCTTTGCTCTAGCATGTCGTGAAAGCAACTGCAAAATCTGACAAAACAACAACAATTCTATTTCTGACCCCTGAGGTCCTGCCACAACTGGTTTTTGATTACTACTGTTGATAATGAGTGTAATGCTGAAATTAAAATATGTAAAATGGAATAAAGTTGTACCACAACAGACATTAGTGGCCTTGCCTGACATGGTTCTCAGCAGTCAGCCTTTTATACATGAGTTTCCAGTTTATACATTTACATCTATTTATCTGTTCATGCATTTGTATGTAACTAAGAATGCAACTGATATTTGTTTTAATTAAACATCAATTTGATTTTGTTTGTTTATTATAAAAGGCAGAATGTGGTAAGCAGATATCACAGACATTAAAAGCAAAATCTTGACTTTTTCCTGTGGTAAGCACTTTTTGCATGGAATTGTGGAGGTTGTTCAATTTATGACCAATAGATGGCAGTAGTGAATAGTGTCGCCTGCAGTCATCACGTGTGTATGTGTACATTTTTTCCAGCAACAAAACACAGTTCTAAATCCTTCTATTTTTCATATTAGCCCTTTTTAGTCTAAAATATCAGCATTTTGGTATTTTAAAATTTCATAGACAGCATTTAACAGATAAAAATGTCAGAAAACACAGATGATTTTTGTCATATATTAAGGGAGTGTGATGCCTTTTAATGCCCTATAGTGCAAAAAGGTTCATTGGGAAGATACCCTGAAAATTTATTATGTGATAGAGTGTTCACAGTCTGCACATTAAGACCTATTTTGGATGGTCCCAGGTACAAAAGTTTTAGTTTTTGTGCAAACTTTGAGATTATAACATTTAAATGAACACTATATGTAAACTAAATTGTCTTCAGTGGTTCAACGGTGTGCCTAACTGGTGCTGCCCTCTTGTGACATTTCATGGCTGTTCTCAATGTGGAAATCTACCAGT
Source organism: Hermodice carunculata (assembly GCA_964020975.1). Classification (NCBI taxonomy): domain Eukaryota; kingdom Metazoa; phylum Annelida; class Polychaeta; order Eunicida; family Amphinomidae; genus Hermodice; species Hermodice carunculata. The sequence continues at coordinate 142,844,292 of OZ026612.1, forward strand.
CCAATATCTGAGTTGCATGCATTTATATAGAGCGGTGCAATTAACATGTAGTTCACTTGTCTATTTAGTTACACATTCACTGTGCTCCAAAGTATGCTATACATGCAGAGATATGTTTTCTGGATTATATTTGAGAATCCTTTATTTGAGTTGTGTGATCTAATTAATTCAAGGTAATATCCAACCAATGTCGAGTAGGTTTGTTCATTTTAAGACTTTTGAGATATTTTAGTTAACATATGCTGTCTGTCACATGTCCAAGCTTGTAAGCTCTGGTTCCAATACAACCTGAAGAGATGAACTGAATACTTTTAATGTTAACAGCGTAATAAATGGACTATGTTAACCTTTTTATCTTGATTACAGGCAATAGGTAGCTCCATCAAAAAGGCTGTTTAAAAATATCTCTAAAACTAAGTCATTGATTTGAAACCAACAAACAACAGTCTCATGGAACTAATGCTCTGCTGGCATAGGGGCTATATTGCACCTGTTCATTTCAAAGCTGCGAGTCCTCAAGTGGCTTCTGAACACATAAAGCTTAATGTAAAAATTGTCCACCAGATGGCACTTCGCTCCACATGTAATCATAGCTTATTTGATGAATATTGTTGCATGTGCCAAGACAACAATGAGTGAGTCCTTAACTTTATGTCCTCAGTGCCCTTGGGACAGAAGATCAAGGACACCCAGATTATGTAATACAAGAGGCCCATAGGCCTGCCTGGTGCTGTGCTGACATTGCCATTGAAGTCCAAGCTACACCCTGCTGTTACAAAATCACCTCTTTCATCTTTACAGGCATGGTGACATCACAAAAATAGGTCAAGGACGGACAGACATGAGCTGTTGCATAAGTTCTGTGACCTTTGGTCAGCAGAGCTAAAAACTGATTTACTCAATAAACGCTTCAGGGCAAACAGGTACCAGTGAATTTCTAAAAGATGAGCTGTCAGGGTTCTTTTTTGTTAGTATCAAAATGAAGCAAATCACAAGCTTTGTAGTTACCATTTTCAAAAAAACAGACATTTTCCCTTTTTTAATTTTGATATTCTCAAGGTTGCGGACTTAATTAGACAAATGCATGTTTGATGTCTCACCTGGTACCGTTGGCCTATCAATGAAATAATCATGTCCTGTATCTGAGACAACTCTCATGATCATTTAATTCAACCCTTCTATTCAGTAGACTGGCAGCCAGTACGTGATTGATGTCATAACAGTTGCATCATAATAATGTAGAGTTACCTTGTGTGTACCCATGGCTACCTTATCCTGCCTTATAAAAGGCTAACATATCTAATGCAGCATTCACTTTCTGTTGAGTCAGTGCACAAAGAGTTCGAACAGAGACCAAGTCCTTGTAAATAGTACTCGTGTGTGTGCAGGGGGGGGGGGGGGGGGCATGTCATGGTAAGTATTTGTTGAATTAGCATCTGCCCAGTCCATGTCAGGCCAAACCACTCGTCATCAGACATTCTGACACATCGTGTCCTCATCCACACTTGCTTGGATCTTTTTATTGCTATTTCTTTTTTTTTTATATCCCCTTTGTTAAAAAGAAAAAAAAAAGGATATGTTCATGACTATCCCTGAAATGTTTTTGTAGATGCATATACAGGGAAAACTCATTATAATGACACCACCTGTTCTCTTAGAAATATGCCAGGTAATTGAATATGTCAGATAAATGAATCAAACAACATAGAAATGAACTTTTGCCATTCAAAACTTGTGTCATTATAATAAATATGTTGGATATCCGAGTGGCGTTATAATGAGGTTTCATTGTATATTTAAATCTTCATAGCACAAGATTGGTCATTTTATGTTGAACATTCTTCAAAGATATATCCAACCCCCTCCCCCCCCAAAAAAAACCAAAAACATCTGTTGCTGAAACACTTGTGTTTATACAATTTTCAATTTGAAATTCACCTTTAGTTCAGGCAGATTCTGCAAAACCTTGCCGTCAATTCAGTGTTTAGATTATGTTCGAACTGCGTTAATTTGTAATATTTGGTCTAGAAGTCATTTATTGGCCTGGTCCTAGTTGGACATAACCTGAATATGTTGCAAATATGTAAACTTCCGTAACACAACAACAGCAACAAAAACAACAAAAAACACATAGAAATAGAGCAATTTATAATATATGCAGTGGCAGGTCTGTATGACCCACATACCTGTGATAGATCGACTAACTGACAAACTGTAACTTTCTCATCCAAAAAGTGGATCTCAAAAATTGATGATGGAGCCAAAGCTTGCAATAGGTTACTTGATGAAGTAACAACATCTGTCATGTCATCATTTAAAAGGAGCTGTCCAAGATCCAGTATTTCATCAGGTTGTGATGGGTCAATGTTCTGTCATTTATTTTATTTTCCAAGTCCACATATTACTGTGTGGCATGATGCATTATGTGTATTATACTCTTTGTTTCTTTTAGAGGGCCTCTGGGAAGGCAAGTATTCTGCAACACTGAGTCACACTCTACAAATATAGCTCTATCTTTATATTTTATTCAAGATTATTGATGCTGCTTTTGTTGAATCATCTTGCATTTAAATTATGAAAAGTAAAACCAATTAGATTGGCCATAAATTTATGACACCGCAAGGTCGGCCTATTGCAGGAGTCCAGTTGGTGCTGCCACCTACCTACATTTGCTTGAGACAATACAAAAAGATGCAAAAGTGCCACATCCTCCACAAAACTCTTGGGGGGGGGGGGGAGAGGGAGGAGAAAGAGCAAAAATATGATACAGTCACCGTCTATGTCTAAACCTGTATCTTTTACTTTAAAATTAATAATTGTAATTACCACATATGATGCACAACTTTTGAAAATTAAAGGCTTCAACATCCAAATGAATTTATAAACGAATTGTCAATGGAAACCTTGAACATTATGACATTGTCATATCAGCTCTTCACTGGTTACCAGTATGACAAGTTTGAAAGGATGGTCCAGTTCAGCATGGAGGTAGCACTGGAGGATCATGGGTATGACACAGGTGAAATGACTACATGATGTATGCGTCATTACCTGTATGGCCTCATAAAAACATAGGGAATCACTCCGCCAGCAACACAAACTTACACCAAGGCAAGGTTCATGAAGTTAGGCTCTTGTATTTTCAAAGCACAGAAATTTGCTTTCTCCTATCACAAATATTACACAAGCTGTGCAGATTGGTCTTTAAACATTTTAATCAAGAGCAGACAGTCCAAAGCTATGGGCATCGCGTATGTGCCGTCAATTCAACTTTTAATGATCAGAAGAAGCAGTTGTTTAACTCATTCCATACGCTGGTCACAGGTCTTGGTCAGTGGTTCTGGCACTGTCTTGCAAGTCATGCTGCAGCTGCCCTTGCATCAGCTGCAGCATGACTTGCCAGACAGTACCAGAACCACTGACTTAAGACTATAGGCATGTTGGTACTTGAACGAAAGCTCTTTTCATGAAGAATTTAAATATGCAATTGTCTTAAATCTAGGTAAATATATGGAAAAATGAGGGACTGGTATGGACTGAGTTGATGTAGTGCTCAACATGTCCAAAAGTGCACAGCTATCACCTGCTGTCTGCCCTCAATCCCACATAAATAGAAGACACTTCTGCGGAGAATTGTAGACAAAATTTGTGGTGATGTCACACACCAGGTCAATAGCTTTCATTGGTGCAATTGCACCCAACCCACGCCAAGCAAAGTACAGATTCAAGTGTCACTGGGCTCAGGAGGAGAGGCCAACAGCCGCACTCTTCCCTCTCCCTCCTGCAGCCCAAGTACTCTGCTACACTGCAGGATCTCAACCAACATTTCTGTGTTTATGTAGTCATCCAACCTGTTGACAAAATGAACAAAGAACACCACTTTGTGGAAAACAATATCTATATTTTATTTTGTCATATGATACAACTTGTACAAGCTTTTCCCATGACTTCTATACTGGCATCTTTACAAATATAACTGCCACCAGGTGTCGAAACTTAGGAATACAAAACTAAATGTTTTGCTTCCACGTTTGTCCCGAGACTTCAAATGTTTTGGTAAAATCTGTACAGGCGCAGGATAAAAGAGAATTTTGTGTTTAACACAATGACAACTACTGCCAAACAAAGTTGACTGTGGTATTGGACAAGACTAATTTACTGAGACATAAAAAGAAATACTTTGTTCACGTGACTTCATGCAAGTTGCATTTCCTTTTTTGCCCACTATATGTGTGCTGACCATTTTTAGCTCTTGACCTCGCCCCGAGTCCTCATCTGTCTTCATGGCTGTGCTACATACACAGGAAAACTCTACAGCCTAATAGACCCCCACAATTTTCATGAGTATTTTCTCTCATCAAAAAAACCCAACATCATAAAATGCGGCTGACGTATGGAATTTTTTCCTTTCAAGTAAGCCATATGTCCATAAAATTGTGGTTTTAAAAAATGTTCCAAAACTGTCAGCAATTTTCACACCATACTTTAGGTATTTAAAGCAAACAATGTCAGACGTATCAAACAATTTGAGGCAATTTGTATTTTCCTGACTTTTGATGTAAGCTGTACCACACAGTCACATCAACATTTTCTCATAATTATTAATTTATATCATTCCCAAATACAAAATCATTCCTGGACTCATGCCCAAAGGCCAAACCATTTAATTGAAATTGTTATTGTTTGGCCTAGCAAAACGGGCAAAAACCAAAATATTTCTGACCATAAATGTTACGTCAGGTCAGAGGCCAGCCATCCAGTGTATAGAAACCTTCGTTCTTCATTGGCGCATTCTTCACAGAACAAAGCTACTGGCATGTTACAGTTAAACTGTACCCACAGTCGAAATTTATCTGAAGATATAAAATAATTATGTGCCCTGTGCCATGCAAGTAAGAGAGACTGGGCTGCTCACTGGTACACAGTGTAGTGCTTAACGACCTGCAATATGTATGGCAAGTTCCCATACAATCACATGTCTGCAATATGTATGGCAAGTTCCCATACAATCACATGTCTGCAATATATATGGCAAGTTCCCATACAATCACATGTCTGCAATATGTATGGCAAGTTCCCATACAATCACATCTGCAATATGTATGGCAAGTTTCCATACAATCACGTCTGCAATATGTATGGCAAGTTCCCATACAATCACATGTCTGCAATATGTATGGCAAGTTCCCATAAAATCACATGTCTGCAATATGTATGGCAAGTTCCCATACAATCACATGTCTACAATATGTATGGCAAGTTCCCATACAATCACATGTCTACAATATGTATGGCAAGTTCCCATACAATCACACGTCTGCAATATGTATGGCAAGTTCCCATACAATCACATGTCTACAATATGTATGGCAAGTTTCCATACAATCACACGTCTGCAATATGTATGGCAAGTTCCCATACAATCACGTCTGCAATATGTATGGCAAGTTCCCATACAATCACATGTCTGCAATATGTATGGCAAGTTCCCATACAATCACACGTCTGCAATATGTATGGCAAGTTCCCATACAATCACATGTCTACAATATGTATGGCAAGTTCCCATACAATCGCATGTCTGCAATATGTATGGCAAGTTCCCATACAATCGCATGTCTGCAATATGTATGGCAAGTTCCCATACAATCGCACGTACAATAAGAGATGGTACATTACCCAGCTCCCACAAATATAAAACTGACAACTGTATTCATTGTATCTGTCACATCAACATAAATATTAAAAATATTTACTTAAATAAGCTCTATGATTATATGAACGTAATTTTCATTTATTATGCTTGACAAGAACACTGGTAATTAACCAATGATCTGATGCCAGTGCCAGTCCCTAACGTCTTTCATGACATAGATCAGTCATATAGAAATGGAAATTAACCCCCTGATCTACACTATCCATGAAATTCATGAATTTAAGTACAATTTGACCATGCTACACAGATGCATGTACATGTATGTCTAAAAACAGGCAATTTCCCTTAGTTTAATTCATTATTTTACCATTGAAAGTATGGCAATAAACCTTGTGTAAGTTTTAATTCCTGTGAAAAAAATACTATCAAACATAGTAAAATCTTTTGCCCAACGTATAAACAATACAAAATTATGAAATCAGTTATGCTTAATTGAGAGGTCAGAGGTCATGTGAATTACTGTGACTCCTTGAGATAGAGATGCCCTCATTATCACCAGCCATCACAAGGACGGGCTTTGTTTGTTTCCCACATTCACTCCCATGCTGTGTTGGCTTTTGTTTGACATTTATGCAGATAAATTATGGAGAGAGTTAATCTACATCTTCAGCAAGAACCAAACACTGCATCATGGAATCAGCAAATTAACAGAACTTCCTGTAACAACCGGCCAGTGCATGGTAGTGGCTGTATTGTACGACACATCCTGCATCCTGAACTTAAAATATACCCCCCCCCCCAAAAAAAATACCCCAAAACAAAACACAATTTTGGAGGCAAAACTTTGAAATAAGAAAACCATTACAAATCTCAGTGTCCCTCCCCCCTCCACCCAAAAAGCTAGGACACTCCTACAATTTCAATTCAATCATGCACAGTAATAGCATTTTGTATATTTTCTGATTTACCAATTTGGTTACCTTCATTGTATATTCCAAATTTAGTATCCACATATCATTTCTATCTGCTTGATATCTCAATAAGAAAGGCTGACATCATCAGATACAGTATTTTAACTCCATACTGACAATTAAATTGATAGATTGATGTCATTAATTAAGAGCTTGATCCAATCAAAAGGATGACGATGACATTAGGCCTTTTGAGTACTGCAGTTGACATGAATGGACCCCAGTCACATGACACCTGCCTGCACTGGCAAGCCGCTGGAACCCAAACCCCTCCACACACATCCATGTACGGCTTACTCAGAACTCCACGACTCATTGATGCAAAGAAACTTGGACAGGACTACGGAACATCAAAATGTTCATATACAAGTGCCACAAGGTTTCACACTGAAATGTTCCAATAGAAGCTAATTTTGACCCCTCATTGAATGACACAACCAAGGTAAGACTGCGTTGACACCGGGGCATTTTCATGAGCTGGCAATCTCTGAAGTTCTGTGTGTACTTTTGAGTCCCCCTCTGCAAGGGTCACATTGTACGAGTGCCTGTTACAACTAGCTTTACGGAGTACATGTATCTGCTACAGCCCTCTTTGTCAGCAACATTCATCCCTGCTCTCAGGAACCCAGTCACTACACAATCTATTATGTGGTTACTTCTATCCCATGTTGGCAGATGAAAATGTCGCACTATATTATCGTTATTGGTCATCTCAAAGGAATTTAATTTTGCAACATGAAGTGCTACAGACAAATATATTTGCATAAGCGTCTGTCAATTCTTTTCTGGAAAGCTGTGGTCAACCTGATCAGCAGAGATACCCTGACCTAGAGATACCTGGTAACTTGCCTGTATAACACATTTAAACCTTGCCCCCTAAAACTGGGCATGTGTCCACATGTACCAAATACAGACTTCTGAATTTTCTGTCAATATGAAATAATAATCCTCAAAACCAGAGCAGATGCACCTAAATGGCTTAAGACGTCTTGTTACTGAACCAGGAAAGTACAGACTCTCCATATAGTTGTAAACTCAAGTACATGTAGTTTTCTGTTTCCTTCCTTAATCAAGCAAGCCAGACCGAACCTTGTGGCCCTTGAGTGCCTGGCTTAACCTTGTGGTCCTTGAGAGCCAGATCCAACCTGTGGCCCTCGAGTGGCTTCCAAGCTGGCACATTACCTGGTCATACTCAGATTTAACAAAGTAGACTTTCCTGGGCTACAGGTCTTATGATTAAGACATGCAGATAGGCTTTGCACAAAAGTGTGTATGTGCACACACACACACACACCGAGGCCTTATGATTAACACACTGGCAGGCTTTGCAAAAAAAGAGTGTGTACGCACATTCTCTCTCTCTGTGTCTCTTGTACATTAAATTAATTGCAGGCATGGATGCTAAACTGAACCAACCATGACCTCTCAATATTACTTTCAAGTGTTAAACAGATTTTTTGAGCAAACAGGTCCTGTCCACTTATCCTGGCAAATAATTTATTGTAAGACAATATTTACCAAAAAATATGAACTGATGATGTTTAAAATAACCCAGAAGGTGGTGTGATAGAAGACAGAAGGTTGTGGTTGGAAGAAGCCAAGTAACTCTTACTATACACATGTACGTGACAGTCCACGCCTTGCATGACACCTGTGCTCTCACACCCCTCTGGAAACCTCTACAGACATAATCTGTGTACAAAAGACTAAGGATGGGTTATCTCGAGTCTGGCAGTTCTCATATTTTCTTGTGTCTCGATGTAAAGCACCAGTCCGAAGTAATTGGCATTATGTACAAAATTACATTTTCTAATGACCATGTGATCATCATGTTGAAAATGTGGTAATTCTGTGACTGTCCTGTCCTCTATCAGTATCTACACAGTCCACAGGACACAGTCATCTGTACATCCACAAACACTTTGGCAGAAAAAAGCCCAAATCTGCTACCACTTGTGGAAATCCACAAGTTGTGCACAACCTGTGGTTATCCACATGTACAGGACATAAAGATGTGTATCTAAAGCATTGGTCCTACTTGGTACACTGTAGGGAACTTGACTGGAACAGCCCTCGGTACACTGTAGGCAATTTGACTGGAACAGCCCTCGGTACACTGTAGGGAACTTGACTGGAGCAGCCCTCGGTACACTGTAGGGAACTTGACTGGAGCAGCCCTACGGTATTTGCTTTATTATACCATTGACAGTTTGGGGGAAAAGATACACAGAGTATATGATAAATATGTAAAACATGAATTCACTTGTGGCTCCGTGCCCAGTCAACCTGTACCTATCACAAAGACACTCTAGTTGCTTCCCTTTATGCAATCCAATATGGCAGCAACGACAGGGAGCTGGCACCTGGTCCTAACTGACACTGGACACAGTGACAACCTGCCCTTTACATAATACATCAGTTGGGCAGTCTTTTCCCCGTAGGTTTTATAGCAAAATCAACCATATATATAATAGGTATCCATGGCAAAATACATATGTACATGTGGATGAATGAAGGCATGACAAATGATGATGGGGATGAGACGATGACGATGGTGGCAAAGATGCGACACACTGGCTGCATGACCGAGTCAGCATGCTATGGACAGAATCTGCCATTGAGCAGATGTGGCTGGACTGCACTGGAGTCAAATCCAAGAGGAGTCCCACTTCATCACAACAGCCCACAATGGCTTTGACTAACATCCAAGAAGCTTTACATTCCCAAGACTGGTCCTTTGTGAATTGTTGTCAGGCTTTATGCCATGTAGTTAGATAATCCACTAAAGACCTGGACTGGGCCGTCTGTGACCAAACTGAATGCAGCTAGCTGATGACTCAATATAACCTTCACACACTTGACTTGATATAAATACTCCAGGGACAGCAGTCCCATCACTTCACTTGTATAATATACACATACAGGAGGCTCCCTGTACAATGTCTGGCTGCAGGATGCCTGCCATATCCATCTGACAACGCACCTGGACCTGGGCAGGTATAAATACAGTCTTTCATGCATCCACTGGTTGTAGCTTTCCACACATTGAGCAGCCATATTGACAGAGCACACAGAACCTGTCCTGGTACAGCTAAACCTCCAGTCCACACACAACCTCCATCTCAATATCAGTTCCATACTTGAACACCAGGTGACACCATCTACTGAAGTTGTCTTGCAGCTCAATTGGGGTGGGCTCCACATCTAGTGTTTCGATCATCCTCCAAATGTCTCTCTTAGCAGTCAACAGCCAAGTTTAATTTTGCTTGACGGTACCAGGAGTGACTACCAAATAGATGTAGACTTGAGCGGGCTTGGGCAAGGTTGTCTGTGTTGGGATGCGTTGTTCTGCACGCCATTACTGGTGGGTGGCTTGGAGGTGGTCCATTGCTGGGACCGGTCCTGTAGTTGTCATCTCTGGTAATCATCCAGGGGCTTCACTGTCCCCTCTGAAAGCAAACACAACACAATGCTGAGTAACGATTCACACTCACATGGTTCTACACTGTACAAGGATATGAAATTTGACAGCAGAAAACACACCTGACAGTGCCCTGACAATACCCTGTCTGTAGCTTTTACCCAATAACCCTTTCTCCCTCAAGTTTGCCGAATCTGGCTGTTTTCAATGCATGCTTGAGTTTCCTTTCTTTATCAAGTCATTTGTAGGAAAATCATGACAACCATCAGCTGAACAAGGCATTTTTGCACCATGTCCTTCATATTGCCATGCCAACATTGTAACTAAAAAGGATGGAGCATTTGTTCAGTGAAATTACCAATTGTGCGAAGAAGACTATCTAAACATTACACTTTTTACAATGCACATCCAGCACATTGAATGAATTTGAGTCTTCCCGTAGCTCGTGTCCACATGTTTTTTCACTATGCATCTTTCCCCTTTAATATAGTTTGTGTGGGATGTTTCTCCATTAAAATTTACTAATGAATGGCAAAAATAAACTTGTTACAACAAAGCACAGACAACGACTGTTTCTGTGTGTTCATAGTACATTTTTACTGTTCACGAGGAATTAATTCGAAGATGAGAGTGGACCAAAACCCGAGTAATGTGAGGGGGAAAGGGTCAACACATAACTGTCCCATTATCCACATCCCAACCTAGCACGTACAATCCTGACACGCCTGAACACAGCATTCTTATATTATGATACCACAGGCCCAGCCAACAGTACCTGCCGTATGATACCATAGGGCCATCCAACCGAATGAAACCACAGCCCACGGTATGATACCACAGGGCCAGCCAACAGTATGATACCATAGGGTCAGCCAACAGTATGATACCATAGGGTCAGCCAACAGTATGATACCATAGGGCCAGCCAACAGTATGATACCACAGGGCCAGCCAACAGTATGCTACCATAGGGCCAGCCAACAGTATACCATAGGGCCAGCCAACAGTATGATACCATAGCAGGGCTCGACAATTTTTTAAAAAATCACTTGTCCGCAGGGCAAGTACATTTCAAAATCCACTTGTCCGCATACAAAATCCACTTGTCCTGATAAAACTTCTATAGGATCGTTTTTTTCAAACACAATGCTGAGGCCTACACAAACCATTTACCCTAAAATATATTTGCCGCGTATTGTCGCTTGCAAACTCACACAAAAATGTCAAATTTTACAACGATTCAAGCTGCAACTGTTCGACAGTGAAACTGGCAAAACATTAAAAATACAAATTAAAAAAGTAAGCTATTTGCATGGGGTGACTAATGATGAAAAATACATTGTAATTTCTGGGACGATAGGAGTCCGTATCCCGGTTAAACTTAAATAACGATTAAAATAGTTGCATTGGTTTCAGGATCCTTTCTCGCTGCCTCTGATGCCGTGATGGGATGCATATCGTTTGCGTACCTACCATGAACGGTATCGGTACATCGTAGTAAATTTGCGTATACAGTATTGGCAAGTTCCTCGCAATAAACGGTGTTCTTAAATCAAATTCAAACGAAAATTTTAATATTTCAAATCAGAAATCGAGCGTGCGCACTGTCAACATCTTTCCTACAACTGTACACAAACAGTTGCTTTGGCCATGTGGCCTGACGCACAACACATCACCCGATTGGTCAATTGAGTCACATGCAAAAATGAGCCAATCGCGGCTCGTGCTGCAGTGTTTTCATCATGGCTTCCGCCCAGTGAACATGTGTGAATATGCCGTAATTAACGGAGGGAACACACAAACGGGAAGCTTTTTTTTTTTTTAATTGCAGCATGCGAAAATAAAGATTCCAGTGTTTATAGCAACAATTATTTGGAGTCACAGGCAAATAAGCAAAGGTAGGGGGATAGAGAAAAATGCCGAATGTGTGACAGATCAGTCAGCATGATGCTCTGTTCACCGCAGCTTACTCCACGTGGTCACTTGCGGGTGACTGGCAGATGTGTGTTTTGTTTGGCCGGGAAGTCAACTTGCGGCACCATTACATGATCTCTCCAACACTTTTAGAGCCCACCCATAAATTGTATCTGATGCTTATTTGCTCAAGAATTCGCCATGCATTTTTAAAAAATTTTTTGATGTTCCTTTGTCATCGTTCGGGCAGATAAGACTGATGGTGAGGTGCTGTGACCTTGCCCCGATACGGGCGAAAGCCAATACACCCCAATGCATGACTGCTGGTACCTTTGATCTCGTCGTCGTATGCACGCAACGGTCAAAATACCTGCTTGTTTTGACAGAAATCAAGTAGGTAGTCAAGTCCTGTTGAATACACCTGCTAACCATGTAATTGTTTAAACCTGGATTGTTTACTTTAGGCCAGGGGATTATCATCACCTATTGCGCATTGGCGTCCCCACGCACATGCCTGCATTGGTGTTTATGTTCTGTTCACACGGACCACAGTAATCGCCAACATACACAGGGTCGCGAAGGCTCTGACTGTTCATCATTATGTTGCCGTGCATGCAAACAGACGTAATTTCAGTCCAGTTAAAAAAGAAAAAAAATAGCTTGTCCGCAGGACAAGTTTAATTTGAAAATCACTTGTCCGAGAAGAGCTTTAGCTTGTCCTGTAACGTCGGATCATAGGAATTTTCGCACCCTGCATAGGGCCAGCCAACAGTATGATACCATAGGGCCAGCTTACAGTATGATACCGCAGGGCCAGCCAACAGTATGATACCGCAGGGCCAGCCAACAGTATGATAACACAGGACCAGCCAACTATATGATCTCGTTCTTTCTCCCCCCCCCCTTTTTAGGGGGGAGGGAGGGGGGTAAGAACTTAGAAGGAAAGATTGTTAAATGCAATGTCAAATGAGTTGAACACTTACCATTGTACACTCGGAGTATTGCTTCACACACAAACTTATACTGGCTCTGAAGTAATAAAAGAACAGTAATTTGATTATTTGGTATCTTCTGCAATTTGGTCAATAAGTTGCAACAAAGTTTTCATCACAACTAGCAACCACAAATCACAATGAAGTACTTCTACAAACATTTCTACATATTTTTTTTGTAGAGTTTTCCCATCAAATGCTGATGTAATACTGTGTATTAATCCAATTTTATTTGCACCATTTAAGTGAAGCAGGACTATCTGGTTCAACTGGTTTTATTGTGATCTATTCCATTGATCAAAAATTCCATTTACAAATTCCATTTACACAGTAAGAAGCACTCTCTGCATCTGACACAATACCCTTTGACAGATTTTGACCCGAATAATGCGTATACCAAATAGTTATGAGCTAAAGCCTTGCTCAATATTCAAATGAAGGTGTTCCCTGTGTGTGTCATTGTCTCCATGTCTTGCTTTAAGTACCGCTGGAGTAACCACAGTGCCTGGCAATAGCTGCTACACTTACTGAGGTCTGGATGAGCATCGCCCTCTGGTCTCGCATCTGTCGTACAATGTCCAGTGGATACACGGGTTGGTTGGCCTCGATGAGACACATGGCTGTTTCCATGGTGATGAGCACTCCAGTCCGACCAATCCCAGCACTGAAAGCACAAAAATGCACGCAAGTCACGCTGAATATTTAGATTAGATGAGGAGCTGGTACTCCGAGAGACATGTACGGGTACAGGCTCCGAAATATGCTCTGAGTAGTTACCTGAGAGAAGACCCTTTCATTTATTTTGGGTAATACAGCCTATGTCAAAATTCTACAGAAGAACATGACAATAGTACTTCCATATGTATATATGTTATACAGTGACAAGTTAGCTTATGGAGTGTAGAGTTTGGACTACGGAATAGTGTAATGACTACCAGGAAAGTAGTTCTGAATGAAAAGACACAAATGCAATGTGGTGATGACAATGCAAATATATACATATATATATATATATATTGGGCATTACATACTTGAAAAAAAAAATTGATATTTTTTATTTTCTAGCACCTCCTATTTTACACTGAAGCATGTCATTCGAAGCCAGCATTTTTCATGCCCCACTCCCTGTACAGAGTGTCACTGGCCACCTTTGTATTCTTAGGCACCTTAATGGCCAGACTCAGACTGGGGACAGCGTATACACTATGTACCAGCTCTCTCGATAGGACTAAGCCGTGCGGTTTGTAAAATGCAGCACAATATGTCACTAACCATAGATACGGATATTATTGTTACAACTCAGAGACTTCAAGTTCTAAGCTGTACTTCCATGGTAAAACCTAAACAAAGTTGTCTTTTCTTGATGAACACAGGTGGTCTGTGCAAGACATGTCACTTCAATTCTAGTGATAAGCTTCAGCGTGTAAAAACAATATTCCTGTTCTCAATATAGCAACCGAAAACTCCTCTCTGATAAAGTTGGGAGTGGGTTAGTGGGGCAAACATTTTTACTTTTTGCATAAGTAAACATGAAATCAGTTTATGAAAAATCTAAAAAGCTAGGGTCTCTGCGATTGTTAAAATATAAAGTGTCAAAGTTCTCTGAAAAGTGTGCTTTTTGCTTAGGGTAAGGAACCCAAATATGCCTTTACCCTCATACCTGAGATGCCTGGGAACACAGCTACACATCATTGCACCAAATTTAACAGTCCAGACACTGGCATCTCATCACATATTAAGATAGATTAGCAAGTGGTAATAACAGTGTTTTGCCCACCCTTTCGACAACCGGAACATATCAAGACGAAGTAGATCAACTATACATACCTGCAATGTACGACTGTAGGCTCCACCATGCCCACCCTGTTCTGCCGTACCCGAACCACAAAGTCCAAGAAATCAGCACTGTCATCTGGCGTGCCATGGTCTGGCCAGGCGATGTACTGCATCTGCTGTAGGTGGCGCTCTTCATTCCCTCTCTGCTCAAACAGCAAAATGAAATAAGCATTCTACAAACGATGGACAGCATGAGTGCCTGTCAACAACCAGCATTCAATACCTGTATACTGTGGAGTGTCTATCAACAATAACGGACTTGCAGAATAAAGTTTGATCCGACTGATACATGTTTACATGGAATTTAAGCTTCTCTTCAAACCCAGGCAAACACTCGTTAGACAACAAAAAACTTCATGTTGCAAAGTTTCTTTTTTTTTCTGTTAAATCTTTCAACTTTGTAGCTATCACAATGATTATGCTGCATTGGTAACTGCATTTTTGACAAGTTTTTCCCTTGCCTAAAGTCTCGGAAGTAATTTTAGTGAAGATGAGACATGATAACAAGGACGACATACCTCACTGTTGACCAGTGTGAATTCTCTAAAGGCAAAGGACGGTGACTGCTGTTCCTTGAGACATGTGACCTGAAGTGGTCCGAAATCAGCAGTCTCGTACAGGTCTGGCCAGTACTGGTGACACTTCACCTGAAACAATTTGAACACATTTCACTGACTGTGATTCCCTGGTCAATGTTATTTGTCATCCATCATATTTGTGTTGTAGTGCCTCATGAAGTCTGATCTGTTAATATACAAATGAACAGCACACACAATCTACCAAGTTTTTAAGTGCATGATCAACCCAATCTTCAAATTAATTAAAGCACCATATGGAAAATGTCAAGTCTCATGGAGATATGCTTTTCAACCATGAATACATTTACTGTAAATTGCTTTAATTTTGCTGATCAATGGCACAAAACTGTGAAAATAAAACACAGTGAAATGGTCTTTTAACATTGTTTGAATGGGAATTATATCCAGAAGAGTGAAATCCAAACTACAATGAAATGTCAAAGATACAAAAACTGAAAATTTGTATACACGACAATAAGGCAATTTACAGTTTGTGAAAAAAGAAGTAAAACTGAGTGGAACAAAAGCAACATGTGACCCTCTGGTACACAAGATGATTATCAAACCAGAGGTCAGTAATTTATTAGAGATAATGCAACTCACCCTTCCCCGCTCCACTTTGGCTGTTAACATGACGACCAGCCGCGACTGCTGCTCCCAGACCATCTGGAAAATCAGACAATAGACTGTTTGTATGAGCAGCCAAATACACAATGCCCACACAGCACTACAAGGGTTGGGATATGGAAGTGATAGGGTTAGCATATGGAAGTGATAGGGTCAGGATATGGAAGTGATAGGGTTAGGATATGGAAGTGATAGGGTCAGGATATGGAAGTGATAGGGTTAGGATATGGAAGTGATAGGGTTAGGATATGGAAGTGATATTGATGTGAAGTCTTCTGTAATGTTCACCCAAATGATGCAAACCCAGACTAGATTTCAACACGATACATCACCCGACTATGTTTCACTACTTTATTCACAAACTTTCACAGGCGTTATCCTACAGGAAACAATCAAATAGTATACCTGTGACATTGAGAATCATATCAAGGTCACCTAAAAAAAATCACAACCTTGGCCATATCAAGATACACATTACTAACAGCTTTTGTCAAGTTTTCTCCAACTCCTCAAAAGTAAGGACTCGGAAAAAACACTGAGGACTGTCTATTGACCTGTCATTTTGACACTGAGGACTGTCTATTGACCTGTCACTTTGACACTGAGGACTGTCTATTGACCTGTCACTTTGACACTGAGGATTGTCTATTGACCTGTCACTTTGACACTGACGACTGTCAATTGACCTGTGACC
Source organism: Hermodice carunculata (assembly GCA_964020975.1). Taxonomy (NCBI): domain Eukaryota; kingdom Metazoa; phylum Annelida; class Polychaeta; order Eunicida; family Amphinomidae; genus Hermodice; species Hermodice carunculata. The sequence goes on from OZ026612.1 coordinate 142,860,980, forward strand.
TGTAAAGGAATTACAGTCTGTACATGATTTACTAGGATATACGTGACCCAGATATTTGACCTAGTGACCTAGTTTTACGTCATGACACACCTTTGGGTCAAAACATGTGCAATTGTGAAGTTTCATGAACCTAAGTGAAAGATTGAAGGAATTACAGCCTGGACATGAATTGACAAGGATATGTCAGTGTGACCCATATACTTGACTCAGTGACCTACTTTTACTCACAGCATACCCTTGTGTCCAGATACACAGGTGTGCAAAGTTTCATAATTCTAAGTCAAAGGTCAACAGAATTACAGCCCGGACATGAAGTGTAATGTAGTTTTACATAATTGTATCAGTGTGCCTCAGATACTTTACCTAGTGACCTAGTTTTGTTTCATGACACACCTTTAGGTCAAGATATGTGTGTGTGAAGTTTCATGAAACTATGTTGCATAGTAAAGGAATTATAGCCTGGACACAATTTTACAACGACATGATGTTTTATGACCACAAAACGGCCGTGTCTCGAACCAGCAACCTTCGGCACCAATCACCCAGCCAAAAATGGGAAACGTACCTACTAACTGCACAAAATCCCCATTTTAAAAAAAGAATGGTTCAATGAAGGCCGGTATGTATGAATGCCATAATCAACATCACAGAGTTTATTGTAATTAATCCAGGACAAGTACTGTATGCGCAGTTGTCCCAGATCGGGGACTGCATATATGCAAGTCCACCAGCATCAAAGGAGCACTCAAAATATGTTTTGTGACCACGGAAGGGCTGGGTCTCGAACCAGCAACCTGCGGCACCAATCCTCTCGCTGAAAATGAGAAATGCACATACCAACTGCACCAAATCCCCATTTTACAACGATACGTCTCTACCCAAATCCTTTACCTAGTGACCTGCCACATGACACACCCTCATGTCCAGATGCACCCATGTGTCAAGTTTCATAAATCTAAGTTGAAGAAGGACAAGCAAACTATAGCTCGGACACAAATAGTGGACGGACGCAAGGACAGAAAAAGCGTTTACTTTCTGCCCCTTCTCCAGTAGGAGGGGAGCATAAACATTCTTCAGTTAAGACAGAAAGAGATACCAGCAACACAACTTACCTGCCAAAAATCGCCACAGGTGTTTGGCAAGGGCCCCTGGGCTGCTATGTATCTATTTACGACTCCTGACCCAGGGATCTCCATCTGTGTTAAACAGGCAAGTTTTAATATCCTACCAGTATAATGTCACAACGATGGACATATGCCAGCACTTTGGTACAGGGTTAACCCTTTAAGTGACAATCATGGCTATAATCGTTTTCTCATAACCATTAAACATATGATGGTTAAAAGATTCAAATTCCTCATTAAGGTACCTTTCATTCAAATACCAGCAAGCCTAGTCTAAAGCAACAAGTAGTCTTAGTCAACAGCTTTCCTCAGGACACTTTGCGTGCCATGTGCACAAAGCGTCCCAAGGAAAGCTGTTGACTCAATCTTAAATCAGCACTTTAAGGGTCAACTTTCATTTATATCTCACAAAGAAAATAAAACTATGCACAAAAAAGTCATTCTGAGTTTTACTCTCATTTCAAACTAAACCATTCAGAAGATGCAATTTACTGTTTTTAATACTGTAAAGTGCTTAAATTTTGCTGTACTCTTGTTCTCACTTATTTCGCTGACGACACGAAACTGTGAAAATAAAAACACAGTGAAATAGTACTTTAACATTGTTTGAAAAGGAATTATGTCCAAAGCAGTGAAATATCAAAAATAAAAAAAAACTGAAAATTTATACACGTGAAAATAAAGCAATTTATAGTATCTATCATAAATATTACTTGATGATATTTTATTTTACTTTCATTTTAAACTGTCCCATTCAGAAGAGGCAACTTCTCCTTTTACAATTTCTAACAATAAACATCATTTTGAGCAAGACATTTTTACTTTCATTTAAAATTGGACCATTTAAAAGATGCAATTTTCTGTTTTATATATCTATTTACAAATATTATTTCAGCATCACATCTTTGTCAAAATTAAAGGTCATGGAAAACAAAATCTTCAAACAGGACTTGAATGCAAGATCCTAATTCTAGGCAGGCCTTTCTTCTTTTGTTCTTGAATAGCAAGAACAATTTGTCCATGCCATACAAGGTCACATATGCAAAGACAGGTTCATTGGCTCAGCTAAAAGACAGACCAAGCATCACACTTACATTTACAAAATTTGCATTGATATAATCCCCTGAAACCCCTTTGATGATCACTCGACTCTGGTCATCTGCAAAATTTAAATAAAATAATTCAGTGTTCTATCACATCAACTAAACAGCATCTTCTACACAACTGCAAGTCCACTATACATATCCACACTTTGGTTACACCCAGTCACAGCAACAGTTCTAGCACATTTATGTTTATGTCTTGGCTGTCTGAACATCAAATTAGTGATATATGACAGGCAATATCTTATACTTACTGTACAAACTGAAACAGCAAGTGTCGATACAGCAGTCTTTATACTTCTTACATTCCGATGCTTTGTGTTCACTACACCACACTGTATGACAACATATACATCTTTTTCTTTCTTTTTTTTTCTTTCTATGTTTCATTTGAGTAGCTTCCACTTAATTTGTCTTATTGAGAAAAAGATGCAGTTGCATATTTTCCTGTCCGCCTACTTACACGGTGATATGTCTCGGTATCTGTTTTTTGGAATATTGTCTGTCATCCTGGCCGAGTTCATAGTCATACCAGGCTTTTTTCTGTATAATTGCTGTCGAGAAGAAAAATACACAATTAATACAGTGACAAGTCAACATTTCCTGTTCCCTAACATTCAAATTTTTAAGTGACACAGAGCAGAACTTGCCTTTTGTTGACACTATCATGTCTGAGGTATAATGATGAGCGTGAATTCATAAAGGGCTTTTCCCTTTTTCCTAATCACTTTTTTTTGAACAAATAGATGTGTTTAAACAAACAATGGACATATATTAAACATTTGAACAACATGTGGCCAAACCTTGACAGCCATGTGCCATTTGCCTTGATCTTTTACTGTGCTTGGAGTCAAACCACACTGCAAATAATCCGCATTTCTTAGCAACAGGAAGCATAAATGTAGTAAAATAATGGATGAGCTTACTTTCCTTTCCCACATATGATATTCAATACAAGACAATTATTAGTTACTCCTCCCCGTAGTTTCTCTACGACAGACAGAATCCGCGCATAATTCTGGTTGCTACTCAACCAACTCACCTCAAACTGTGCCAGTGCCGCCCCGCTCTCCAGACTCTCCTGAAGCAGCATGAGCGAGCCCGCCAGTGCGTCAGCCTGACCCACAGAACTCGAGATGTGATGGGTGTCGGGGATATACTGGAAGTCTGGCTCCTCTATTGTCTCCTCACCTATGTACACTGAAAGACAAAATAGGGGTCAAGGTGTACTAGAGGTCTGGCTATTCTATTGTCTCCTCACCTATGTACACTGAAAGACAAAATAAGGGTCAAGGTGTACTAGAGGTCTGGCTACTCTATTGTCTCCTCACCTATGTACACTGAAAGACAAAACAGGGGTTAAGGTGTACTAGAGGTCTGGCTATTCTATTATCTCCTCACCTATGTACACTGAAAGACAAAATAAGGGTCAAGGTGTATAGAGGTCTGGCTACTCTATTGTCTCCTCACCTATGTACATTGAAAGACAAAATAGGGGTCAAGGTGTACTAGAGGTCTGGCTATTCTATTGTCTCTTTTTTGATATTCCAAAAGTCATAAACCCGACTGATGACAACATACTAAATAAAATCTATTCCCATAGCCCAAAAGGTTTTTCAAACTATGTGAAAACTTTTTTTTTTGAACAAATACAACCATGAATGCACTGTGTATGATTGTTACATTTGTCAACAAAATAATTAATCTAAAGGTTTTTGTACACCATAGCATTTTAAGATAGTTACAAGAATTTATTAGTCATCCTGATGTACAACATATTTCTTTATAAAATCATTATGTTCATAACCACAATTCTTGTTACAAGGGTGGCTTTTGTGACAGCAACATGCATAATGTTATAGCAAGAGTCTCCCTTGACCAACTTAAGACAGTTTCTTGTTGTATCAATATTTATGTATTATACCATTTGTTGGTCATAAATAAAAGAGTTCTGAGTTCTGTCTCCTAACCCATGGACACTGAACAACATGAAGGATACTACATAATCAAAGTCTAACTCTTCTATTGTGTCCTCATCTATGTCAGTGACAGACAAAGTATGGTATCACACATACTAAAGTCTTTATCTCCCAACAAAATCTACATAGTACAATAGCATCATGATATACTAACTAATACAAGTACAATGTGCTTCATACAATTTACCACTATTTACCGCCACACCACAAGTACAGAACTTTCTAACAAATGAGAAATATTACAGATTTTTGTAATTACTTTTTAAAACATGGATATTGAGTATTCAAATCTATCAAAATCAGTAAAACTTGCATCTTTTTACCTGTAGCAGGATCAAGGTACCACATTATCACAATGAACGTCAAAAGTGAAACTATCTACGCATTCAATAACAATTTCCTCTAGGAAACTTCAGCATACAGTGAATATCTATCATTTATACATAATCTTAAAACTTGCACTTTTAGACAAACTAAACTTGGTTAAATCACCAAGTGTATCAGTTCTTCTACAATGACAAGCAACAACTCACCATTTGGCCTTACTACCAGAACCAACTCTCCTGAGTGAGTTTCTCGAGAGGCACGGATAAACATCACAACCTGCACAAAAATGTAAGAAATTAAGATGAGTTACTAGATGTGGAGTTTGTTCAAATCCCTCATCAATATGCAACAAATTGTGGTCACGGCACTCAATCTGTGGCTCATTTTCAGGCAGGCTGTGTTTGACTTGCATCAAAAGTGTTTATTTAGTGGCAGTAAGCCTTGTACGAAAGAGGAAAGTTATGCATCCATGTATGTCTGTAAAAGCCCCGTCCTGCAGTCATTACAACTGTTCCACTTTCCCAGAATTGCTATAAATAACTCCCCAACTATCACTACTTTGTTTTACTTAACCTAAGAAAGCATGATGATCCAAACCACTTCATTACTAAACGCTTGGCCCTAAAGGTTTTATAATATTCATTTTATGTGTTTTTCACCTTTGATGAGAAGCAATTCTTGGAATGTAGTGATTCTTTTTCACAACACAGTTTGGTTATTTGCCATCAAGTCCTTTTTTTTTTCTGACACCAGATAATTTTTTTTTTTTATGAGCATCATTGGAGGGTGCTGCCAACAGGTGTACATGATGCAGAGGACCCAGTGATCTAACAAATAACTGCCGATGACAGGGCTTAACACCTGGCAAGATGTTCTTGAAGTATGTTTGTGTCTCTTTCTGTTTTCAGGCTGACATCATTGATGACGATATTGTAAAATAAAGATCAAAACTTGGTGCCACCCTCCCTACTGTGGAGGGGATAGGGTTCACAAAATACATGTCCACTCACTTCAGCCTATACCGTGTGTGCTGTAGATCTGTCCAACTGGGGCAAGTATGACGGGCGGAAACTAAGATCCTTGTTGATCCCACCCTGTGACCTTCATAAATTCTTTCTTTTCTTCAGCAGAACAAAACCCACATAGCACACTGGATAACCTCGCTGTCTAGTCTTCAGGGCACCCATAACCACAGACATTTACTCACTCCCATGGAAACAACTTTTTTTCATTTTTTTTTCTTCAGAACACCAGGATCAACATACAGGAAATAATCTTTTCAGTTGAATGTAGAGCTCTTTTCAGCACACGTGTAACAAAATACCAGCATTTCTATCTTCTAAGTTTCTGGCTCAAATTATCAGAGAAAAAGTAAGGACTTTAAGTCAAACTCCATAAAACATGACAAACAGCATGTTTTAATGCTTCTGGTGGTAGTAAAAAATCCCTCTAATCCAGTCTGCTCAAGCTCAGTCTGCAAATAAAAGTGGTATGAATATGCCACTTTTTCAGAAACTTAATTTTATGGATCAACACAATATTCATCAGTCCTTTCAAACCATTTTTTCCATCTACACCACTTACCACTGTAAGACCATTTTCACATTTCCTCCCCCCCCACCCACCCACCATGTTAACCCGTCCTTGATACTTTTTTTTTTTTGGTCAACATATCGGCTTTTGAGATAGGAGATCAGAGATGTGTGATTCTGTTACCTGTTCATGGGTATGCTGCGAAACATCTCTGCCGTTGATGTAGAGAACCTGATCACCTTCATTGAGCCGTGGAATACACAAGTCTGACGGGGTATTGGGTGCTACCCTGGATACAATGATAGGCATCCCTTGGTCTGCTCCGCCCTGCAAATACACAGGCACATAACCCTTAACAACAGGCACATAACCCTTAACAGCAGGCACATAACCCTTAAAAATAGGCACATAACCCTTAATTAACTAATTCCATACCAGTCCCTGATTTTTCTGTATATTAATGTAGACTTAAGACGACAATTGCATATTTAAATTCTTTATGAAAAGAGCGTTCATTCAAGTACCAACATGCCCACAGTCTTAAGTCAGTGGTTCTGGCACTGCCTGGCAAATCATGCTGCAGCTGAAACATGAGCAACTGCAGCATGACTTGCCAGGCAGTGCCAGAACCACTGACCAAGGCCTGTGACCATAGTATGGAATGAGTTAACAGCAGGCACAAGATAACACCACTCAAAACTGGAGGCCAAAACGTCAATCACTTGGAGACTTTCAGTCAAGAAGGAGCCGTCGTACCGACTTACTTTTCTAGTTTTGACGCTTGTATTTATAAAGTCCATTTGTATTTTTTTAATCAGCATTTAGTGACTTCCTTCCCGAGGTATGCTACAGAGCGAGTCCAGATAGACTTGATAATAGTGAGCACATTCTCAATCACTTGGTCCGTAGATATCAGATCTGTAGTGTGTACATATTGACACTCTGCTTACAATGTATGACAATTGAATGACGTTGAACACACTCATTTGTGATAATTTATGCACTTTTCTTAATTCATATCACCATCATTTTTTTATTAAAAGATTTTCACTGACTCAGTTGTTACAAATATAGAACCCCAAAGGAAAAAAAATTCCCACAATCAATACTGTCACTTTCAGTTTGACTTATTTTTTTTTTCAATTCAGTGAACTTCTTAGCCAGTGGACCACTCCAAATTCCAATCCAGTCAGTCATGCCTCTGCCTTCCTACAAGGAAACAAAGCGGCCATCAGCGACTTGGCCGTCAGTCTGTGGGTCTCCTCATCAAAGAGAAAGAAAAGTTGTGCAGTTTTAATGCCCAGAAATGGTAAATAACAGACAACTAATGTGCTCCAATCCCCAGTGAATGCTTGACCGTGCATAACCCCCACAGATCTGAAAGAGACAAATCCAGTGCAGTGAAACACTTCACCCTTGACTAAGACGAGAGAGAGTGCAGTAGCCAGCCTGGAGAATGCCTTCACTCCCTGTGTGCCTGGTATCTAGCTACAATAGACACTTGTTACAGGTACACAGTTAAACCACACAAATGACTTCAGCCATTGTCTCGTCCACAGCTACAATGCCTCTGTTTCCTTTATTTACAGCCCTGTAATTCAGGATTACGTGTGTAACTGTACGTTTATCCTGACCAATTGTATGTTGACTGGACCTTGCAGTTTGTATGTTGTATAAGCAGATTGGACTGTGGGCAAGGGCTGTCAATCAGGGACTGCCATGGACTGTGGGGTGGGAGTGTTTGTGATGACTGTCTGCCATGGACCGTGGGGTGGGAGTATTTATCATGGCACCTTGCCATGGTCTGTGTGTGTATGGGGGGGGGGGGGGGAGGGGAGTTATGAGGGCAGCCTGTCATGGACTGTGGGGTATGGTTGTATATGATGAACTTGTACCTGCACTTTGACACTATCCCATAGATGGACTGGGGTAAAGGGGGACATACTTACACCTGCACTTTGACACTATCCCATAGATGGACTGGGGTAAAGGGGGACATACTTATAATGCACTATGCCACAAGTATGGGCTGTGCCATCAATGGTACGCACCCAGCGCAGCAGAATGACCTACCACTTTATCACTGGTTGATCCTTTTTCAAGCAGCTAGACACCAAACACAACAATAACAAATAGAAAAGGATACAAGGTAGATCATCTATAAAGTATTCCACCCATATATAACTCAGTGTTTACAGAAGGCCTGTCACTGTGAGCAATGTGTACATGTTGAGAATTAGGTCAAAATAAGGATACATATCTAATTGCGTCAGTAGCATTAGCAAATTATGTTACTTTCTGAATCTTTTGTTATATACATGCACATCTAAATTTCAGAAGTTAATTATAATCATCATTATTATTATTATTATTATTATTATTATTATTATTATTGTTATTATTTTTATTATTATTATTATTATTATTATCATCATCATTATGCAAACACTACAGCTCTGCATGAAATGAGATGTTGTTCCTTGGGAGATCTATTGTAACTTTCTTTATTCCACATGTCCTCCAATACTGACCTCACATATATGTTGATAGTGGAGGCAATGCAGACTACCAGACACATAATGCTGCTCATTTCTCGGGTTGAAATATGTTCTAACTTTTGCATAGTACTCTGGAGACGGTTGGTACAACTGGATCTAAACTGTTTACATCTGATAACAACTGGTTCTAAACTGTTTACATCTGATAACTGGATCTAAACTGTTTACATCTCAGAACAACTGCATCTAAACTGTTTACATCTGATAACTGGATCTAAACTGCTTACATCTGATAACTAAATCTAAACTGTTTTCATCTGACAATAACTGAATCTAAACTGTTTTCATCTGACAACAACTGAATCTAAACTGTTTACATCTGATAACGACTGGATCTAAACTGTTTACATCTGATAACGACTGGATCTAAACTGCTTACATCTGATAACAACTGAATCTAGATGTAAACTGTCTACATCTGACAACAACTGGATCTAAACTGTTTACATCTGATAACAACTAGGTCTAAAATGTTTACATCTGATAACATCTGGATCTACACTGTTTACATCTGATAACAACTGGATCTGAAATGTTTACATCTGGTAACAACTGCATTTGCAACAATAACAAATGATATTGATATGCATTTTCTGTACAGTTTGCACCATAGTTTTACTCTTTTGTTTATGTTTTGAAAACACTACTAGAATTTCAATTAAATTAGCCAAAGTGACACCTGATACTATACTGAGACTTCCCCATGTCAAACACCTCAAAATCTCAGCAGATCTGGACACTGTTGTTGGTGGCCTCCTCCATGTGATTCCTCACATTTCAGCAGGTCAGGTTTGACACCTATCAACTGTTTCCTCACCCTTTCATACCTGATCTAGATCTATACATATAGCTTTAACCCTTTCATACCTGATCTAGATCTATACATATAGCTTTAACCCTTTCATACCTGATCTAGATCTATACATATAGCTTTAACCCTTTCATACCTGATCTACATCTATACATATAGCTTTAACCCTTTCATACCTGATCTACATCTATACATATAGCTTTAACCCTTTCATACCTGATCTACATCTATACATATAGCTTTAACCCTTTCATACCTGATCTAGATATATACATATAGCTTTAACCCTTTCATACCTGATCTAGATCTATACATATAGCTTTAACCCTTTCATACCTGATCTAGAGCTATACATATAGCTTTAACCCTTTCACTGCCACATTTTTTACCCAAGTCAACAGCTTTCCTCAGCAGCCTTTGGGTGCATTTTTCCCAAAGCTTGCTGAGGAAAGCTGTTGACCTGGACAATTATATTCTGTGCAATTACAGGCATGCTGGTACTTGAATGAAAGGTCTTTTTACAAGGAACATGAATCCAGCAGTGGTATTGTAAGCCAGAGCAGTTTATGTTAAGTAGTTGGACTTTGGTTGCAGTTGGCGCTGAAGAGTTAATATAGCACTGCATCATGCTGCTGTCCTAATGACACTTTGACGTTACTTTGTCACCTGTCTGGACACCAGGGGACATTCCACACGGAGATGACAACCTGACATCAACATATACCTGTGTCAACGTGGTCACCTGTACAAGCCATGGCTCTTTGAACCTCAAATGGCATGGGGGCATAAAGTGTATCTCTTGTGCAGAGGGATGTCTTAGCAATGGACCTGCATGATGTATGCCTGATGTATGGCGTGGATAAAACAGCCTGCATTGAGCTGTATCAAGCGATCCATTTCACATTCCACAATGTCAAGGTACAAAACAGCACTGATTTGAGGCTGTGTGGGAAGTAACGGACCGTTCCACACCAAGTGGTCAGACTGAGGCCAGGTGAACATTACATATCTCTGTCCATCCCATGTGGTATGGGCAACAAGACTGACCAGGTACAAGACTGACCAGGTATACAACTGGATGGATTTTAAAGCAGAAAAGATACAAATTTTCTTTTTGGCTTTTTTCAGTTGCAAAACTTGAGCAAACAGACCATGCAATCAAGAATGTTTATTTTATGAATAATTTCGCCATTTAGAAGCACCAGAATTCATAAAACAGAACGGGGTGCACATACCAGGCTCAAATAAGACCTGAGAAATATACAGTCAATGTGCCACTTTACCCCACCACAATGTCCTGCCTATTAGATGACAACAGGGCCACTTTACCCCACCACAATGTCCTGCCTATTAGATGACAGCAGGGGGCAGCACTGAGGAGACATTTCATGCACCATGTACACTTGTCAATTTGAGTGTATCTCCACGCAAATCCCTTCTCCCACTTCCTTTTAACTTGATAAAATGCTGCTTTCTGGTGACTAAGAGTAACAGCTAGGATCAGAGTGATGCACCTGGAGATGACCTGTGCATGTTGGAGACATGAGAATGCAGACAACAACACAGGAAAACTGCAGTCACACCTGGGGAGCTGAAATAGCTTGCCAGATGCCAGATTGAGTGCAATGGAAGGTTCGCAGGCTGAAGGTGTATCCCTGTGTTACCTGTGTTACCTGGAGCACACACTTGGCAACAGAAGCGCCTGACAGCCGGCTCCAGTCTCATGACCCCGTGCTGTCTTGATGTCACACATAGCTACCAGCAAGTCACCTGGAACCACAGCACAGTCCTCTGTGTTCCTATTTGTGCTACAGGATCCCATCAAATCCAAGGGGGTTATTTTGTGTACCCTGCCTTGCAAATACCCCAGAAACAAGTTTCCTTTCCCCTGCCGGCTGTTATCAAGCTGTAGACAAGCTGCAGCCTGTGTATGTCCGGCAAGCTGAGAGCTTCATCTCAGGGCTCCCCACGTTATGAGGCACAGTTAAAAGTGTAACACACGGGTCTACTTCTGGGGTACAGACTGGCCACCCCTCTTGTTATGGGGTACACCAGGGAGGTGTGCCCTGGATGCAGACAGGACCCCTACTGTTAGGGGGTACAACATGCAGGTATTCCCTCGACAGGGCACAAACAAGAGGGCCCCTAACGTTATGGGGTACAACATGGAGGTGTACCTTCAGGGGTGGTGACATAAAAAGCCCCTAATAATATAGGGTAGAGCACAGAGGTGTCATCGTGTATCCCCAGGGCATGGTCAGCAGGGACTGGCTGCCCCTGGTCGTCATCACTCCAGGGACTGGCTGCCCCTGGTCGTCATCACTCCAGGGACTGGCTGCCCCTGGTCGTCATCACTGGCTGCCCCTGGTTGTCATCACTCCAGGGACTGGCTGCCCCTGGTTGCCATCACTCCAGGGACTGGCTGCCCCTGGTCGTCATCACTCCTGGGACTGACTGCCCCTGGTCGTCATTACTCCTGGGACTGGCTGCCCCTGGTCGTCATCACTCCAGGGACTGGCTGCCCCTGGTCGTCATCACTCCAGGGACTGGCTGCCCCTGGTCGTCATCACTCCAGGGACTGGCTGCCCCTGGTTGTCATCACTCCAGGGACTGGCTGCCCCTGGTCCTCATCACTCCAGGGACTGGCTGCCCCCCTGATCATCATCACTCCAGGCTCAATGCCCTTTGCAGGAAAACAGTGTCAAATTTTTCCCTCTGAAATGCTTACGTTTTTTTGTTTTTTTCTTTTTGTTTAGTTTGTCTCTTCCTTTTTGACTGACCTGTGGAAGTCAGGTCCACAGATGAATGTGGAGACTTAAGGGGCAGCATATTTTATGTAGACACCTGTCAGGAAGACGAATCTGTCTCCATGCCCTGTGTACCCAGTGGGCAGCACCCAGTCCTCAAGTGTCTGGTCCTCATGCATGGATTATACTCTTCTCTATTGTTATGTTTTTATGTAGCAAGTCAATACATAGCAGAGAAGATGACACCGGTCCGTGTTTTGTCATTACCCCACAATAGACTGCTTCTCCTGGCTTACCTGCTTTATTGTCAACACTTCTTATTCACTCTATGGCACACTAACTCCACTCTGTATTTTTTTCTTTTCAGTCTATGGCCCATTTATTTTGCTGAATTTGTCCTTTTCTTTTCTTTTCTTTTTTTTTTTTGCTGCTTGCAAACCTTGAAAGCTATCCCTCTTCTGTTGTCAAACAGCTCGTTTTTCTTCCTTCATTTTCACACTGTGCTTCCTGGCCACAAATACATTTGGTGTCATATTCCCCCTGTTCTCACAGTTTTAGTTCTACTTCCTTCCAATAAACTGTATGGGTACAGTGCAAGCAGTGGTATGGAGCCACTCTCCACCCAGTCTCAACATCAAACATTCTTTGACAAAATAACCAAATTAATTGAAAATATTTTTCTAAGGGGTGGGAAATGGGTAGGTCAGAAGCTGGACAATGAGCTGCCCTGTGCAGCTGCCCACGACCTAAGTGACCCCTTGACTTACAACATGGTATCCTTTGACTCACAACCTAAGTATCCCTAGACTCACAACCTGGTATCTCTTGACTCACAACCTATGTATCCCTCAATTCACACCCTAGTATCCCTTGACTCATACACTAAGTAGCCCTTGACTCACACCTTAAGAACCCCCTGACTCACATCCTATTACCCCTTGACTCACACCTTCTTAGTATTCCTTGACTCACACCCACAGTATCACCGGACTCCCACCCTAATTATCCCTCAACTCACCCCAAGTATTACTTGACTCATCCCAAGTATCCCTTGACTCACACCCTAAGCATTCCTTGACTCAAACTCTATGAATCCCATGACTCACACCCTAAGTGTCACTCGACTCACACCCTAAGTATCGCTCGACTTTTACCTTAAGTATTACTTGACTCACACCTGTCGCAGCACATTTTCTAGCCATGCAAGGATTTCAGCAATACATCAGAATATAAATTCAGTGCCATCTACATCAAACACGCAATTTACTCTTGCCAAAGAAGGTAGAATAAATATCTGATTTGACATCAGAAGGCTTGCTTTGTTAGTTTGTCTCCTGCTGAATAGAAGACTTTTCCGAAGGTCACTGAGCTGTGAGAATGTACACAGGTAAACCACGTCTCTGTGTACCTGGCCTCACAAACACTTGTGTAACTTTCAGGTCTGACAGCGCCACGAGCCTTCTTTCCACATTTACTTGGGTCAAGGTGAATTGGCAGTCTATATGTAGCATCTATACTATACATACAGACTGGGCCGGGCTACAGCAGTCATATAATGCCTCGTACACATGAAATATCTGAATTCACATTCGTATGCGTTGTACACACAAAACGTCTGAATTCCCATTGATACGCCTGGAGCACCTGGCTCCACTTCGCTTGTTTCTAAGCTTTGACTCGTGTCCTTTATTGTCACATCAATTGGTAACTTTTGGTCCAAGCAAGATGCAAAAAGAGACAGGTGTAAGTTGTGTATGGTATAGTCCCATTAGGCTGATCCCTAACACAATGACCACACAGCTGCGGGTTTTTATATCTGCTATATTCCTCTACAGTTGTACATTTGTGTCAAAAGACAGAGAGGATGGCGTGGCCACAGAGACAACGGCTGCCTCAATGTCACAGGCAGCCCTCCTGGTCGTCATTAATCAACACTGGCCAAGTCACCAGCTGGTCAGCTGATTGTCTTGAATCGACTGGGAAAATGTAAACATCATAAAGTCACTTCCTGATGTGGGAACTGTTTTTTGTGGTTGGTGAAAGAGACAGACAGAATAAGTCTGATTTCAAATTTGATTACAAATATACATTCAAAGTTATTAATACAAAGTAAACTGGCAGGATGACCTGGCCATGATAGATGTGTGTTGAGTGTGGTGGCCTGAGGACAGGAACCCTGTGGACTTAGGAACCATACAGATAGAGCCACATTACTACCTGCATCCAGTTATTTATGCCAACCATTCCTTGTAATGTCCACAAATAGAGATCCACATCAGATCTCTTTGAACAAATCTGTATTAATGGAGAGGGACTTGACCTTTTTAAGGTACACTCGCCAATCCCAAATAAAGACGCAACACAACCACTGGGCTTGTGTGACTGAGGCTCGTGTCAGGGCTGTCCCCTTGTTGGCCTGACAATGAGGACGCAATAGCCACCTTACCAGCCTTCCTGGCATTCCACTGGTCCTTAACTGGCCCATTAACTATCAAGAACAAAGGCCAGTGCACATTGTGTGCATAGTTGCCCTAAGAACAGTCCCCAGGACACCACGCTGTCGACAGCTGTGGGGGCAACATGTGCCTGGCAGACCAGCTGGCCTTGCTGTGCCTTCCCTCTGTCACTGATCAGTCATCAGCAGGTGAACACCTGAAAGTTACCGGCCACAATCATACAGACAAGGAAGTCAAGGCAACTGTCTTGTAGCAGTGTTGTTTTTCCTCCCAATACAATAAAGAGTATGCAAAACTAGAACATGCATCTTTTGAACAGCTTGACAACTGTTATTTTGCAGATTCCTGCGTAGGGCTAGGCATCTTGTAAAATTTCTTGGTTTGTAGAGGTTCAGTATACGCTAAAGTTTGGGTCTACAGCCCCTACACCATAATCAACTCTACCTGGTCCCTGCTGGAGGCAGCCACCAGCTTTGTGTAGGTGGTTGGGCTTAACACATATTTCTCTTCTGTTTCTGGTCAAGCACCTTCAGCAATTTGTCAAAGTTAACCACCTACGTCTGTCTCTGACTTATGCCCCCTTAACCCCCCCCCCCACTTAACCTTCTCCATGTTACAATATAATCAGTCAACAACTTCTCCTGTAGTGTATTAATGTACAGGTCGCCCATCCCAGGTCACAGTTGGTCATAAACAGAAGGCCACTGGTCTCAAGCACACATCACCCCACTGGTCTCAGACACACAGCACCCCACTGGTCTCAGACACACAGCACCCCACTGGTCTCGGACACACATCACCCCACTGGTCTCAGACACACAGCACCCCACTGGTCCCAGGCACACAGCACCCGGCTGGTCTCAGGCACACAGCACCCCGCTGGTCTCGGACACACATCACCCCACTGGTCTCAGACACACAGCACCCCACTGGTCCCAGGCACACAGCACCCGGCTGGTCTCAGGCACACAGCACCCCGCTGGTCTCGGGCACACAGTAGACCACTGGTCTCAGGCAAAGTGCCTTCCCTTTATAAAAACTTTACCATGGCACGGTGGCAGCAAACGGTATTTGATATCCAGCTACTTCTGACAGGTTTACCTGCCCAGGGTTAATCCAGAAACTGTTCATACAGAGCTTGACAAAGTGTACACTTAAAATGTGTAAAATGGTGGTTGGACGAGAACATGACAACACAGAAGTAAACACAATCAGGTGACAGAGCCACCTGTCCACCTGTCTCTACTGAAGATCTCCCAGACTGGTCTCAATGGACACCACTGTACATAATACACCAGCAGCTAAAACTAAGGTCCAATCATTGTTGGGAGACAAGTCCAATTGGCAAGTCACAAGTGATGTAATTAAACCAGAATGAGAACTATACGCTGGGTTTTTACCTGTCTGCTTGTGGACAATGTAAAAAGTCTTTCAGTTTTGTCCAACAAACATGCATGACGCACGTTCTGTATCACTGGTACACATTACTGATTGAACTTTGTATAGCAGGTCTTACAGCATCTATACGTACATCAACTAAATGGCCATAAAACCAAACACTCTTTTAAAATTTTATTTAACCAGTGACCAATTGCCCCGCCTGTAAAAACCGCTTACTTCTACCCCCTTGTCATTGAGCCAAACAAAATACCAGTCACACAACTGGTCCTTTAAACCAACGAATTCAGCTGAAAAATCAACAACACGAAACTTGCATTACTCCCCCAGTGTCAGTGAAAGAAAGCCTCAACTTCAAGCACCAGAAACTTTGCGTGTGAACTGTGGTCACAACATCTTTCTTCATGTAAGCAACTTTCTTGGTATTGTAGATGCAATCACATTAACAAGCCCCGTTCAGTGCCAAGCAAATTAAGTCATTTTGTAGAAGTTCCCCAAATCTGTCTATTCAGGCTATGATTGGTGCAATTCTCTGCAGGCAGGCAGTCAACTGATTGTTACAAACTGTTATCTCACACGGGCAAGCACCCTGCCAGTTTCTGACAGTTTGGCTGTATGTGCCAGGATAGTGCATCCACCCTGCAGGCCACAGACACTTCCAGCAACAAGTCTACCACTCCACACCGGGACACATCACACGCTACCACTCCACACAGGGACACATCACCAGCTGGACAGTGGTGTTGGACAGTGGCGCTCTTCCCGGCCTATATCTCTGGCTCTCTCCATTTTTCTCTTTCTCTGCTGACACATTGCTTGATGCATGGAGGAAAGTTGCCCTTCTGGTCAATTTACCAACAGGAATGTCAACCCCGATTGGGAAAAGAGGTGCCCCCCCCCCCTTACTGAACCATAGGTCAAAATGCCACCTTTTGTGTCTGCAAGAGGCACGCGCCACTGTAACAAAGGCCAAAAGCGCGCAAAGCTCTATTTAAATAGTTTGTCAGATGTTGGGTATTGCTTGGGAACGTGCCTGACACCCAGTGCCCAAGAGCAGCGCTCAACGCTGCACAGTCCCTGCCCATGTTGTTGTACAGACTCATGAGGCTTTCATCCACAAAGGGGAAGGCGGTCATTAAACACAACCTTGTCCTGACGTACTCTTATGTCACTTGGGGGCTCTTGCCCCAAGCGTCCTTCTCCTCTGACTTCTCTGAGCATTTGAAGTGTCCGAAATCTTTCCTCTTTCTGTATCATAAAGCCAGATTAGATCGAGAGAGTCCTGAACAAGAACCTAAATAACTTCCATCTCAGTCATACTTCACTCACTGGGGGCCAATGTGGAATTTTATTCACCCATTATCCAGACAGGGTTGTTTACATTCTTGGCCAAGATTGTTGGTCACCCATATTGACTAAGCCAGTTGACCACATCAAAGCTGCCCCTCTGTCAAAGCCATGTCAATTCACAGTAAACCATCTCTTCCATTGTGACCAAATCATGAGGGTGTCCCGGACACAGGGAGCAGCGAGTGTGGGCATCCTGTCTGAGGTTCAAAACAATCAAATAATTCTCCCTCTTATAGTCAGTAGCCGTGTCCACTCATAACAAGGTAAGAAAAACCTCCAACTGACGAGGACATGTGATTTGATGACACCTCAAAGGAAATGAATGTTGAATCTTTCTTTACAAAACATGAGGACATTCTCTGTGCTCTTTGCTGCTAGCCATAGAACCACCTACCAGACCTTAACCCTTGAACTGCCCGTTCACTGAAGACTGAGGGAGCAGCTCTGCTGGGCGTGGGTTGGGAGTGCTCGGAGTGAGGCACAGACCCTGGACCTGGCCATGTCATCCTCATAGGGCAATTTTCAATTTTCAGTCAAATTGTTTTCATTTGTGTTGAAGTAAGTTGGAAGCAACATTTGCCCAGCAGTCTGTTATGGCTGGTAGAGTGGTTAAAGGGTCATGCTTCCACTTCAAGTCTAGTTGTGCCACTGAAGGTTGTGGGAAAAACTTGTGGGGGAGACTTCTGGGGTTGTCTACCCACATTCTGGGTCTGTTCTGTCCTTTTATGGAATACAGACAGTAGCTGAGTCAGGAAGTGGGACGTGGCGGAGTGTGGACCCAGGCCGCCCTTGTTCACTCTTCCATCACACCTCACTGGCTTGTAAACAAGGACCAGGCAACTGTCTTTTTCCCAGGGGTTTAACCCTCTGAATCTAGAGAATCAACAATGTCAATGACAGATTTCTTACAAAACACAAAAACCTGACTTCAATAGCAACACATTTGTGCAACTCTAAGTTCCTGGTGCAGGATTTGACAGGTTTCCTGAAGCTGTGAATTCTTTATGCACAGTGTATTGGGGGGGGGGGGGGTGTTGTGGGGGTGGGAGGGGGTGTTGTGGGGGTGGGGTGGGGTGTTGTCTACCGCTGGGCACTGCAGCCACAGATGTATCAACTTGTGGTGTTAGGGTCCATGCCCGCCATCTTGGTTGTCTTTGTCAAGTCCCTGCTGACCACTATGTCTGACCACAACCTTCAGCAGTGTACCCCACCCCCTGACCTTTACCCCAAGCAAGACCTATTTGTAGCCAGTTTGTCAGGGATTGTTGCTCCTACACCCTAATTTCAACTTTCTAACCCCCAACCGGGACCTCAATCGCCTGTGCCAAAAGACCATTTATTTCTTCAGTTGAAACGCTTGCACAGAGCCTCCCATAGCCTGAGGGTCCAGCCATACAGGCTGTGTACACTCAGCCTTACTCAATCATCCTACACACACCTCAAATCTCGACTTTCATCTGGCATTCACATATTGTTAACATAGAAAGCTGTATTTTTGTGGTTACCCCATTTCATTTTGTAAGTCTGCCTATAAAAGCACTGCCCTCCAACCCATACGCCTTTCAGAATCTCTCAATTCTACTGTACGCATGACGACTCCTGCCGCGGATAAGCTCCTTCAACACACACTGACCCTCTCTATTTTAGATTCATTTCAACGTTAAATAAGGCTTTTTCCAGCTGCCTACACAGAAATACCCCGCAATATGAATGAAGGGTAATCCCCTATGAATGACATTCTGTCTGGCCGTCTCTCCATATTGTGCCTGTGCAAACTCCTTCCAAGAGATTTCAGCTGATACGATGCCAGATGGGGATGTATTGATATCCAATTGGGCAGGAATTAAGCCAGGCAGATGCTCCTCAAAATCAGGGGGTTACAAGGCACCTACCCAGTTGTCAGTTTGCTGTTTATTCCCACATTTCATTGTTGTTTCAAGTTTAAATTCTTTGGCCATCATGCTGGCCCAGCCATCCTGCTGGCCCAGCCATCCTGCTGGCCCGGCCATCATGCTGGCCCGGCCATCATGCTGGCCTATAGCCAAACATCTCCTGACTTGGCACATTCCTCTCTTATTTTTACCTTTCATGAGAAATGGACTATTTTACTATCCCAGTTTATAGACTGTGTTTATGAATTTAAAATGTTTATTTTGTACATAGTACGGGCACAAACAGATATCCCACTACACACTTCCAGGTTTAAAGAACCAAAAAAAACTGCACTTATCTTACGATAACCTGTCGAACTCCAAAGTTTTCAAAAAATGTAAACAAATCTATTCCATTTTTAAAAATAATGTTCTTCCATATATCCACATAAAAATACATTTCAAAACTTCATAGCCTTGGGGAATTTAGTTCAGCCCACAAATAATTTGCCTCATCAATTTTCAAAGAAAACTGACAGTGAACACTTTTTAACTTTATGAATAACTACATAACAACAATAGTTGTCTCCTGAAGTGTTTTTCCATGCAGAAAGTGTAAATACAAAAAAAAAAGCCTAAAAATTTTGGCCTAGTTTTGTGGAACCTTGAAACATCAAACATACACAGGTTTTCATCCCATTTTGTGATAGTTTTGCAGCATAAAGCATGGTAAACATCACCACATCATTGTCCAGGCCTCAGCACACGACCCTCACCTGTCAATTACACCCTCCATTCTTAAGTCTCCTTTCAACTATCATGCACCCAGATTATTTTCCATATTTCTCACAAGACTACAGGAAGTGTCTCCTCAATGGGATATGGCTCCTCAAACATGCAGGTCACCAGTACACATTGTATCCATTGTGTACCTCCAACTCCCAGTGACCAACACAGCTTTTCTTCCATTTTTCACAGCTAAAGTGGTCAAAAAGTCACACGTATTCATGCAACTGTAGTGAGATACTCATGAATTGACACGTTTAGTTGTCAAGTTTCCTCATTGAGTTTCATTTGTACTTCCTGTTAACTGCACTGGGCCAAAATATGCAACTTGAAACAGTTAAAATGGAGACAACACCTGAATAAGTCATGTTGTTCATGCATAGACAGACAGACAGACAGACAGACAGACATAGATGGATGGATGGATGAATGGATGGATAGATAGATAGATAGATAGATAGATAGATAGATAGATAGATAGATAGATAGATAGATAGATAGATAGATAGATAGATAGATAGATAGATAGAGACAGATAGATAAATAGATAGATAGACATATTAATTATACTCACATAAATAAAAAAATTTGTTTTTTACAACCACAGCATTGGTTTATATATCTTTCATTTCCATACTTAAATTGTACATTTTGAAGCTTAAAATACTCAAAATGACGGAATGTCTGACCAAACGAAGGACTAATGGAATTTCCATCCAAAATTTATAACTGGTCCCTTGCTCACAGATGTTCACACGTGCGCAACACTCTCTTAAATGCAACTGTCAAAATCATCTTCATAGACATTACCTTGGAACGAACAGCTTATATTACAATCTCTGAAGTCCTGAGCTCAAGTCATGTCTTCCATAACAAAATTAATGGTTTGAGAATTGTCATGTTGTACAAGCCCATTTAAAACCTGCCCAATGGAGATCTATCCAGTGAAAAGTCACGTTCCCAAATATTCATACAGTATGCTAAAACTTTTTTTCTGGTGTGATGAGAAAGAGAGAGAGAGAGAGAGCGAAAGAGAAAGTGAGAGTATGGAGAATTATTGTTCTATTCTTGTGTCTCCTGGAAGTCCATAAACACCAAAAACAATCTATGAAGTCACTCTGACGGTGGCCAGTGAACATAGGGTTAAATGAAGGGACCTGTTGGTGCTTTACACACTGACGCCTCTCAGCTTTTTATCACATTTCACATCTCTACCCCTGTCCTCATGGTTAATTCTTCCAACGGTATAAAGACCTGATAGTACAGGCTTCCACTTGACAGTCATCAGGCAACTGTGTTATACTCATCTTGGGCACCAGGCTAAACCAGTGCCCACTGAGACCCCTGAACCCCGGCTGTGCACAGCCCAGGCTAGTGAGCACTGCTCTCACCTGACAGCGTCCCCGAGTGTTGTCGTCCCCTCACACATCAACAGAATGCTAAACCCCTCACCTGGTTTCCCAGGGATTCAGCAACAGGTAGAGTTTTGCAGTGAGTGATAAACGAACCCTTTCACCTGGTAATGAGCATGCCAAGACACAGAGATACAGGTGGACACCCAGACAGGGTGGGGTCAAAGGTCAGGCTCAATACATGCTATAGTGGTGACAAAGCAGGTTTATTTTACTGAGGATTAGCTACACAGCACTCTCCCATCCAACCTTTTGACAGAAAGTCTTGACTAGTAATTTGTTCATACCCGTTTGACATCTTTTTGGGGTGTGGTATATCCAGAACCGGTGCGTGCCTGGCTGTGCGATGCTCTGCTTGGCCTCAATCTTGCTGCAGCCGCTAGATTCACTGACTTTTAAGCAAAGACATTCTCGTTTTACTCATCCACCTGCATGCAAGTTCTGACCACATCTTACTTCAGTTCTTCACCCTTTTTTTTAAAACCTTTTTGTTGTTAAAGATGTTTCACTGTGTTTGACCCCTGTGTGGTCAGTAGGCAGGTATTTTGTCTGAAGGGTTCTTGAGACCTTTAGCAAGACGGGTTGCTAGGCAAAGTGCCACTAATTCCTCTTTTAACATATTTCTCTAGCCACTGTCTCTCCTGTCTTTATGCCCAACCATTAAGTACCACAGTAAAACCTCAAGATAATGACAATATCTGTTTGGTAAATAGCAAAGGACCTTGCTCAAGTGGCCCAAACCTTGTGTTATTAAGTGAATGTCACATATTTGAGTGTTGTCATAATGAGGTTTCACTGTATCTCTTTGGACTACTCATTGTTAAGCTTGTGAAACACAGAGCTGAATCTCCCCCTCCCCCCCCCAAAAAAAAACAAGTTGCACAAATCATGAGCTACCCTCCCCCCTCCCCCACACCTAAACTGCTCTGATCAATGTTTAATGGAGGCTTGTGGGTTGTACAGTGAAGTTGCACACAAAGCAAGCAACAAAGCATTTGGCTTTTTCACAAGATACACCAATCAGAAAAGTTACTTCCGTCTACCTGCCCACAGAGCTCAGCCCCCCCCCCCCCCAGCCCTTCAACATGGCAGCCATCTTACCTTGACATTGAAGCCAAATCGTCCCTGTGCGTCTGGCTTCATGCGTATTGTGACCAGCCCGTGGCCCTCCTGGTAGGCGTTTCCATTGGGCTGAAAATATAGAAAACACAGTGAGCTTGAGATTTTGACCTTACCCATTAAACAAAGCTCTAACAAAATAGCACATGTGTCTTTATATACAGTGGCAGCTGTAAAACAGTACATGTATCCTTTATAGACAGTGGAACAGTGGCATAAGCTCTCTGACCTATGGTCAGCAGAGCTGAAAAAAATTTAAAAACCAAAAAACCCCCAACAATCTGGTCATCAAGGTCCCTGAAACCATTTGATTTTTAAGCATCAGAGATTTTTCTTTCTTGGTCATGTGAACATTATCTTGAGGTCACAGACACCCAATTGCAAACCTGCGTAAAGTCCTACCTAGGTACATATCCTGTCCAAGCATGAGCTCTATCAAACTGTTCTTGAGTTATGACAAGGAAACCAAATTTGTTTAAATGGCTGTTTGACCTTGACCTTGCTGTTCGCGCCATCCATGATCAGATCCTAATGTTCTTTATTTCTACAAATGTAACTTGCTTCCTTTTGTTGTGTACCTGTCTGAGCATATGGCATATGACATCACACTACTGGGTATTCTTTTCCTCCTGTCACAAATTAGCAGTTCACACACTGAAGCATCCACCGTTTATGGCACCCAGGGAGCTGCACATCATATAATGTATGCACACACCACAGCGCATGTTTTGACGTACATGTACATGTAACCAGTAACTTCCTGTGTTACAAAACGTTACACAAGACCAATTCCTAGAATACATCTTTCCACAACACTGTGTCCCTACCTCCTGCTGACTACTAGTTTCCAAACTGTGACACCATAACCACTGCCTTCATGTATCCTATGTGCAGAAACATTTAAAAAATACATACATCATTCACTTGACTGATAAACCAAGAGATGCTGACACTGCTGTCTGGATGCTCCCATAAATGTGTTACTCTGATCAATGTACTGGAACTGAGCTCAGTCTCCTATGAGTGAGTAGTCTCCACCTTGAGTATCAACCAGCTATAAGCTGACCTCAGAGAAGAGTCTCCTATGAGTGAGTAGTCTCCACCTTGAGGATCAACCAGCTATAAGCTGACCTCATTGAAGAGTCTCCTATGAGTGAGTAGTCTCCACCTTGAGTATCAACCAGCTATAAGCTGACCTCAGGGAGGAGTCTCCTATGAGTGTGTAGTCTCCATCTTGAGTATCAACCAGCTCTAAGCTGACCTCAGGGAAGAGTCTCCTATGAGTGAGTAGTCTCCACCTTGAGTATCAACCAGCTATAAGCTGACCTCAGGGAGGAGTCTCCTATGAGTGTGTAGTCTCCACCTTGAGTATCAACCAGCTATAAGCTGACCTCAGAGAAGAGTCTCCTATGAGTGAGTAGTCTCCACCTTGAGTATCAACCAACTATAAGCTGACCTCAGAGAAGAGTCTCCTATGAGTGAGTAGTCTCCACCTTGAGTATCAACCAGCTATAAGCTGACCTCAGTGAAGAGTCTCCTATGAGTGAGTAGTCTCCACCTTGAGTATCAATCAGCTGTAAGCCAGTAAACTCACACCAGATTCAAAGACCCCACAAGCAAAAACTGATGTTATATGGATGTGACTGCCGCTGTGTAGATGTGAGATATGTCAGCCTGACTGCTGCTATGTGGATGTGTGATATGTCAGCCTGACTGCTGCTATGTGGATGTGAGATATGTCAGCCTGACTGCTGCTATGTGGATGTGAGATATGTCAGCCTGAATGCTGCTCTGTGGACGCTGTCACAGAGATCCCATACCTAGCACTTCAGTGATCACCTACCATCACATTACATTACCAATGTCGGATTCTGTGTATTTTAAAGCCATTTATTTCAATGTTTGCTATATTCAGGTCTTCATCCTAGTCCCTTTTTAGATTATTTTCAAATTATCAGATATGTGTACCATTACATCTTCCGAAATACATCCCCAGAATGACAAACATACAGGCAGAGATCCGACCAGTGTCAACACAGTACTGTACTGCTACATGGACATATACATGTACAGTTGTACTAGTTTCACACAAGATTCAGAAATACCTCTGGAGGTGCCCTGCATTTTAAATCAAGGCCTGGAAATGTATTTGTCAGCCTGTCTATCCTGCAGTCTGTCTACCCTGCAGCCTGTCTACCCAGCAGCCTGTCTACCCTGCAGCCTGTCTACCCAGCAGCCTGTCTACCCTGCAGCCTGTCTACCCAGCAGCCTGTCTACCCAGCAGCCTGTCTACCCAGCAGCCTGTCTACCCTGCAGTCTGTCTACCCTGCAGTCTGTCTACCCTGCAGCCTGTCTACCCTGCAGCCTGTCTACCCAGCAGTCTCCATGGCTCTGTACTGCTGGTCATACAGCTAGTACAGTTAAATACATGGATCTCCGGCTCCCACACCACAGACTCCTGAACTGCCTCAAGATATTACAGAACAACTGGCATTCTTTTGGAGGGCGCAGCATCCAGATATGCAAATTTTAAAATGACAAACTAAAAGTCGATGAAATTTAACTAGACTACTACGACTAGGCACATCTGTGCACCAGCCAGCAGCATGCAGTCCTCTGGCCTCTAGGAAGGCAAGTTTAGAACAGTTTTGTTGGTCTGTTGCAGGCTTCCGGCTGCCAACATCCCACATTACACAACATCCACTGATATTACCTGCCGCATTAATCAAGACAACAATCACAGCCTGAGGGGTCACTCACACTGAAAAGAATTAAACGTTTCTTGCGTTGCTGTTGAATGGCCCGCCACAAAGAGCAGCCTGCCATCTGGTCAGCTTCTCACTGGGTATTGACAGTCCACGGCAAACTGCTGGCCAAAGCACAAATGTGCCCAGCCCATTAACTGACAAGCTGTGACAAAAAACTCCCAACATATGTTGCAAGCTAAATTGTTTTTGTCTACATCTCCGTATACTATAGATGTAGGTATAGATTTTTACTGTGGCAGCACAAAGCTGGCAAGGTGTCCTTGATTTTGCCATGCTATACAACTACCATAGAATCACCTCCCATCCCACCGTTCCACCCACCACCGCGTATCTCTCTTCTCAGCCTCACCTCCACTCTGGGCTGAACTAAAGAGAAACACCACAAACTGGAGGTAAATCTGCTAAATATGGATCCCTTTCATCTTGACCAGAGATCACAAGAAAACATATTTGTGTATTTATAGGCAGGGAATTGTGTGGTCTCTGCATAGTTAAGGGACTGTGTACGACTGCTGGCTGAGAGGGTTGTACTGTGCTCCCCCCCCCTCCACAATACCTGATTGTCTCCAATGTGATTCAGCAAGGTCTGCTTGATCCACAGTGGCTTCTATTTACTCATCTGCCACATGGACATATATGGACATGTTTTGATATTGAATATCATCTTGCTCCCACGTTGTCATAACAGTGATCTGCCTACAAGATTGATAGACGTAACCAGTGATCTGCCTACAGCATTTACAGATGTAACCGTCCACATAAAGTTGGCTTCACCAGCAATGGCCAGGAGACCAGTTGACCGTACTTGTCAGCTTGCTTGGGTAGCTAGATACTGAAGGTTTCTGGGCATACCCGATGTGAGGGCCTGTGTGGGTGCTTCTGGCAGACAAAACCTGAAGCTATCTGTCTGGGCAGGATAAAGACTGCTGGTAGTCCTACAGGTAAACAGGCCTTTCATCAATGTGGCACTGACATACTCCACCTGCCCTTTGTCTCACATCTTATCTGTAGAGCATCCATCATGCCAAACCTTGTAGTGTTCCAGCTATGACCATACACATAAAGTAGACGTAAGAGATCCAGTGAAGCATGACCTGCACTGTACAACCACCACAACACCAGTCTACCTACCGGCTCCAGCCATACCGCTGTGTACTGAAGGTTATACGGTAACATCCACAACAATTCTGGGTACAATGTCAATATTTCCATGCTCTGTCAGCTCACCCAGAATGTGGACTTGGGTTTTTTCTATCTCCAAAGCGACCAGTGCTGATAGCTGGTCCTGTGACCCTGGGGCCTGCCAAGGTGTTGAGGTGGCTGGTCCTGTGACCCTGGTGCCTGCCAAGGTGTTGAGGTGGCGCGTGGAGGGAAGTGAATCACTAACACAATGAATCGTGTCCATATGCGACTCCCACTTGCCTCAGTGTCATCTGCCTGAACCAGGGCTTCCTCATTTCACAGGCTCATTACTGCCACGACACTCTCCAATCTCCATGTCCCCCATACAGCCTCATACAGCTAGATTAATAATTCTACCAGTGTGTAAACCAATCCACGCAGATTCCCAGGCCCTGTGCAGACAAAGGCTGTACCAGCAGGGTACTGCTTCATAACGGACAAGGCTTTATTGAGTTACTGGCACTGTAATGTAGCAGAGGACAATGGCCTTGTACTTGCCGTACGACCTCCGGTCTCATCCAATGGCCAACTGCTCCCAAACTATTCCCTTTTGTCAGACATTTCACTTTATTAACTGCATATTAAGCCCGTCACACTGACTTCAAGATCAAGACCTTGCTCAATAAAAATCTGACCCACTGTTTGTTGATTTGAATTTCTTCTTAACTGCACTTTGTGTGTGTGATGTGTACTTCATGTACTGCTGTCATTCTACACAATCAAAGGGACGTGCAATCCAACAAACACACTGCATTTCTGCCACTGTGTCTGGGACAGCAGGTCTGGACATCAGGGGTAGATTATCGTGGCTCTGTCTCCCATCATGCAGTTGACACACACTACCAGCACCAAACACACGACTTGTAACCAATACTATCTGGAGCATTCAATAGTGTAGGCATGTATGCTTTAGCAATAATTTCACATTATAATTAAAAAAAAAAAAAAAAAAAAAAAAACCCTCAGAAGTATATCATTAATCCCAGCACAGCCTACTGCTCAACGCCTGTCTTTTAGCTGACAATCAGCATGAAGTTGCCTGCTGAACACACCTACGTATCTTTTGACAAACTCGATGCCTGGCCATGAGCCTGTTGGCATCAGACCCGTATAACTACCATCTGATGCCACTAAAATAATCTGAGTAAAAAGTTTTACCAAAGTGTGTCTAAGGCACTGTAAAATTTAACCATGTAAAGTCCAAATTTTTAATCATCTGTTTCTACAAATTTGCTCTCTTCCTATTTTGTTAACATGGCACATGTGATGTACATGGCACATGTGATGTACATGGCACATGTGATGTACATGCCCAATGGAACATGTATTAGTTGACCTATCTTATCATCAAACACAAGATCACACAAAGCATCAGGACTGCCCACTGGTAGATTACTGTGGTCTGACAGTACCCACCTTCCAGGTGCTCTTTCACCATTGTTAACCAAACATCTGCTTATTGACTTAGGGTCCTTGCCCCACCAAAAACTTTCCATTTATTTACTGACTTTTCACCTGCTAAGATAAAGTCCCCGTCTAATGACAGGGCTGATGTTTCTTACCCCACCCCAGAAGCCTTTTTACCACCCCTGCAGCCCATCCACCCTATCCCCACCCCTGACAGCATGGTCTGCCTTAATATTGTCACCATCACCCTGGCATTGCTGACACAGCGCCCCTACACTGTGACACTGTGCCATACCGTCCCCGCAGACAAAGGGCGCAGGAGATGACACTGGACTAGTGCACAGTCACACATGCTGTGATAAGACAGGACCATCTTTATATATAATGAGGCAGGTATAGGGTCATTATACAGTCACACATGCTGTGATAAGACAGGACCATCTTTATATATAATGAGGCAGGTATAAGGTCATTATGCCTTACCCTGCGTGTCAACATTGGCAGGTGTGGTCACACTCCATCACACCTTGTCATGGGCCACATTCCACACAGCCAGCGTCTCACCCTACCCCCCTCCCACACACACATACACTCACTCTCTCTCTCTGCAAGTCACCAAGTCCACATAAAGACAATCAAGTCCCAGGAGAAAACTACATGTGGAGCTGGGTCATAGTTATATGATGTACATCTCCCCTCCCCCCCCCCCCAAAAAAAAAAACAATAACACAGACAAAAAAAAAAACACACAACAACAAAAAACAAAACAAAAAAAAACACACAACAAAAAAAAAACCAAAAAAAAAGTCTTTATCATTATTAAAAAAGTAGCCAGCTGTAGCTATTACCCCAAACTGCCATCCTCCCCGGCCAGTGTGCTATTGAGGATCTTCCTCTAATTACCTCGTTGCTACCAATTTCAACAACACATTTTTCTGCACTGTTTCAAATTTATGGATTTCCTTTTTCCTGTTTTCCTTAGAGTGGGTGTTTCAAAGGAGATAAGTTGGCAGTCAAGTCATTCTTTAAATGGACCTGAATGTGGCACATTATCTGCAGAGTAAACTGCCTTGAACTGTCCTCCCTGCAGAAAGCAGAGGTGGATATGACACTTGTGACTGTCAGTCAACACTTATCTGGCCCTGGCTGCTGAGTACTACAAAACCCCACATACCACAGCAAGTCACTTTCCATCTTACTTTCACTTTTTCTGGATGTCACTAGCAGGATACACAGAAATACTGACTGTTTGCTCACTGATGGAAATGCTATGTGTATCACCATGGAGCTACTATTTGTATAGTAGCTCCATGCTATCACTGTTCTCCTTTTCCTTTTTCTTTTTTGGGGGGGGGGGGGGGGGGGGGGGGGGCGGCTGGAGTTTCTAAATTAACCCCTTTTGCCTCTCACTTCTCTACAAAATTTAATTTTTTCACATTAACTCTAAGAAAATAATCATTTTTTTCCCAAAAGAGTCATTAGTTATTAAGGAAATCATTTATTTCCTATGAGTGAACTATGATGGGACACAAAAAGATGTCTTTCAAAGTGATCAGTCTTCTTTGCAACTATTGAAATTATACTTGAGTCAGACAAAGACAAGCGAGTGAGGTATTTCAGTGTGACATTGCCAAGCTCATCAGCCTGTCTGGGTTTGATCAAAATACCAGCAAAAACATGAAATAACTGAATAAAATGCCACATTCAGTACTAGCAAGGAGTCTCTCTCAATTCCTTGATATCAGCAATACTAGAAAAACAGCCCATTGGGTACAGGCAAGGGAAAAAATGGTTTTGAGGCATTCAGCAGCTCTTTGGATCTACAAAGAGTAAATCATTAATTTCCAGTTGATATAATTATTTCTTTTAGGCATATCTTATGCCAAAATATCCATTTCATATTTTCCCAGCCCTGTATCATTTAATTAAAAAAATCCCCCCCCCCCCCCCCCCGATGACAGGCCTCCTTACATGTGTAGTATCTCAAAGGGTCATTTAAATGCTGATGTCATACACGGGAGGTCAACACCACAACGAAGATGACGACTGACCTGTCCTATCTCAAATTTGTTTTGTGCTGCAGCGTGTCTTAAGTCAGTCTGGATAAGAGAGACCAAGTTGGCCGCTAACTTACTGCGTGCTTCTTCCTCTTGTTTTCCTTGTGTGTGGCAAACAGGCCAAAGACGGTGCCCTGGCCGTGCTCATACTGCACCACCACCACACACCTGCCAGCCTGCCCCAGCAGCCGCTTGGCCGCCGCATTGGTGTCGATGGTAGCCAAAGGCCCCATCCTGAGGGGTCCTAGTACTGGCATATCCCAATGTACAACTCTCCTCACTCAGTTCATGCTTAATTCCACATCAACACGCCTCTACATGGTGACTGGAAAGTCCCAAGTACAAATCCTGTTCGGTGTCCCTTGTCTGGTAGTCCCCAGTGCAACTGAACGGTGACGGCCTCGCTCCAGCACTGCCTTGTGTGCCTTCTATTGATATTTTGATTTGGTCACACTGAGGCTGCTGTATGTATGTGTTGGGGACCAGATCGGCAAGTAGTCAGCCAGTTTGTCACGCCTCATGAGCAGTACGCCTAGCCTGTGCCATGCATATGACACTCTAGGTGCCCTCCAGCACTCACAGCTGACACGTCGTGCCACATCTCAGACACTGATTAGATGTCCCACAACAACTTCTGCTTTGTCTTCAAATCACAGCAAAGACAAATTCTTGGTGTTGTAGCTGGGCGCCAAGTGTGCCCTGGAATGTGGGGTTAATTAGTGCTGGCAGAGAGGTGTTAACATAACAGTATTGAACCCTGGCTGCCTTGTGCTGATGTAAAGCCAGGTGGCACTGACTGCCCACTGGTAGCACACACTGCCACCCTCACTGCCTCCAGCCTGTGCAATACACATACTGTGCAAAAAGACACAAATACAATACACATAGTTCACACATACTCAGCAAAACTCTCCTAACACAACATTTATTTTCACTCTCCAACTGTTTCTGCCAACAGAAAACACAACCACAATAAACCGTTCGCAAGAAATACCTGGTAACTATCACATCAGTGATGATGTCAAACCAACATCAGACATTTTGAAACACAGGTCTGGCGTGTGACAGGGATCACCTCTCTGTTTACCATGTTAACTACCTATTATTAGTTACAATAGATCATGACTGGGTTTGTTTACATTCATTGATTTGTCACACACAGATACATACATAATATTCAGCTACCCAGATCCTCCCTGCAGCGGTCCCTGCCTTGACAGACCACCTGCCTTGACAGGCCACTTTCCAAGATACTTTACTTACAAATATTATTGACAGCTACTAGGAGATAGCACCTGTCTTGGGGGACCACAATGCAGTCCTCATTCAGGGAGGTCTTTTAAAACTGGTTTCACTGTAGAAGATTCAACATGAATACTTGCATAATACTTTGACAAGTATCTCACAGTTGTCGAATGTCAACAGATATTAAGGGCCCTGGGGACATTTCACTCAAATATGTTGTAGTTTGGGCAATACCACTGACTTGGTGGTAATTATCATATTTAAGACCCACAAAATACACATCTTGCTTGTCCACATATTTGTCCAGGAAACTATTCCTGCCACATGTACCGAGTTCTCTGAACACGCCATTGTTTACACAAGCCCAATTGTGACCCCCCAAATAAAACCCACTTTTAGGTATTTGTGTGGGACGTATCTTGTAACATAAAACCAACTCTTGACAAGAAGTTAAATGGGCTTATAATCCAACAGAACAACAAGTGGAGCTTATGCGTCATAAAACAGACAAATACGGCAGTCTTATGCCACTAATCACCTGGTAAATCCCATGAGCTAAGTTCCAATGAACCCTTTTAACCAGAAACAGGATGTATCACCCCTCTCATGTCTTTCACTGAAGGCTATAGAAAATATTAATGGCGACATTCAGGATTTGACATCACCCATAGATGGTTAGATTTAAGGAATGGAATGTAACTGGTGTATTGAGTCCCTGTGGATTATTGTTGGCTTTTCATTCTGTGTAGCCACTGGACTGACCCTGGTACAGGAACAGATTAACTGCTCAGTTCACCCCCAAACAGCCAGCTCTGTGACACACACAGTCCACCCCCAACCATCAGGTCTATGACAGCTACAGTTGAACCTCTTGGTGTAAATCGATAATAACCAGTCATTATTGTGAGAGCTATAGTTGAACCTCATCATGGAAGTCACAGTCCACATCAAACAGTGAGCTGCGTGATAGCTGCACCAAACATACATCATACATGGCAACTATTAGCACAGCTAGAGTGGAGCCTCTTCTGGAAAACCACAGCCCACACCAAACAGTCAACATTGTGATGGTCACACTTGAACCATTGGTGGAAACCGCACTTTCTCTTTATGTGAACTCATTTGGACTGTTGTGTCACCCAATGATGTGACAGATGATGGGTTGACATTATGTGGACAGTACACGTGACAGGTGTACAGAAACCTGTATATAGGGACCATACACTATGACAGGTACACAGAAACCCCTCTATAGGGACCATGTATGATTGATGGACAGAAAACCTGTATATAGGGACTATGTACCATGATAGCTACATAAACCTCTCTATAAGGACCATGCACTATGACAGGTACACAAACCTCTCTATAAGGACCATGCTTTCTCTGCATCCACCTCTGTCTTACAATAACAACTGCTTTGTGACAGGCAGCTCACATAAATTTGCTTAGAGAACCCTTTTAACTCATTCCACCATGATAAAAGATCGAGTCAACAGCTTTCCTTGGCGCACTCTGGGAGCCCAGAGTGCGCCAAGGAAAGCTGTAGACCATGGGCATATAATTTGGAATGATCTGCCATGCAAGTTTCATCCAAAACTTTGAAAAATAATTCCTAAATTAGTAAAATACAATTGGCACACAACAGTTAGATATTAGCGGGAAAAAGTGTCATTAGGGTGGAATGAGTTAACAAGTAATTGGAGTACCACTTTCACAAAATTGATGGTAAAATGTCAATGTTTTCATTATTTTAGCCTTTTCTGAGTGGGGAATGCAGGGACCTTCACACTTTTTTTCAGGCCTGAAATCCTGCCCTCATTCACATACAAAAAGGCAAGACATGAGTCATTGGCCACTTTACTGGTTACAACTTTTTGCAGAGTAGGCAGTTAGCAAATCTTAAGGAAAATTAGACAAACAAAATCCCCGTCTCAAACAGTTTTGTCACATTCTCTACAATCTCCCCCCCCCCCCCCCCCCCCGCCATTTCATAGCTCAGGTAGTGTCACAGACTGACTGGTAAGTCAGCTGAGCTAAAAATAGTAACAGTCAATATGTTTGTTGTATAATAGACATCCATGTTTTATGGTCCTATGACACCCTAGACCTATTAAAACAGAGAATAAGATTGATGCAACCCTACCTGGTTAAAGCAATGTATGTATACATGATGACCCCTGGACCTTGTTCTCCTACCTGGATACAGCAATATATACAGGATGACCCCTGGGTCTTGTTCTGCCCAGATAAAGCAATATATACAGGATGACCCCTGGGTCTTGTTCTCCTGCCCAGATAAAGCAATATATACAGGATGACCCCTGGGGCTTGTTCTCCTGCCCAGATAAAGCAATATATACAGGATGACCCCTGGGTCTTGTTCTCCTGCCCAGATAGAGCAATATATACAGGATGACCCCTGGACCTTGTTCTCCTACCCAGATACAGCAATATATACAGGATGACCCCTGGACCTTGTTCTCCTACCCAGATACAGCAATATATACAGGTTAACCATGGGCCTTACTTGGATCAAGCTATCATGATACGACCAGCAGTGCCATTATTACCTGGTTGAGCAGCCACTGAGATGACCCTTAGACCCAGCCTTGCCTGGTAGAACAGTCATTGAGATGACCCATGGGCCTAGCTTTATCTAGTAAAGCAGCCATTGAGATAACTCATGGGCCTAGCTTTACCTGGTAAAAGTCACTGAGATAACCCATGGGACTAGCTTTATCTGGTAGAGCAGTCATTGAGATGACCCATAGGCCTAGCTTTACCTGGTAGAACAGTCATTGAGATGACCCATGGGCCTAGCTTTACCTGGTAGAGCAGTCATTGAGATGACCCATGGGCCTAGCTTTACCTGGTAGAACAGTAACTGAGATGACCCATGGGCCTAGCTTTACCTGGTAGAACAGTAATTGAGATGACCCATGGGCCTAGCTTTACCTGGTAGAGCAGTCATTGAGATGACCCATGGGCCTAGCTTTACCTGGTAGAACAGTAATTGAGATGACCCATGGGCCTAGCTTTACCTGGTAGAGCAGTCATTGAGATGACCCATGGGCCTAGCTTTACCTGGTAGAGCAGTCATTGAGATGACCCATGGGCCTAGCTTTACCTGGTAGAACAGTAACTGAGATGACCCATGGGCCTAGCTTTACCTGGTAGAACAGTAATTGAGATGACCCATGGGCCTAGCTTTACCTGGTAGAACAGTTCTTCAGATGACTCTTAAACCCAGCTATATCTGAGACAGTAGTCATTAAGATGATTGTGGCTTAGTTTGTACCTGGCCTGAGTAAA
Organism: Hermodice carunculata; assembly: GCA_964020975.1. NCBI lineage: Eukaryota > Metazoa > Annelida > Polychaeta > Eunicida > Amphinomidae > Hermodice > Hermodice carunculata. The sequence continues at coordinate 142,895,528 of OZ026612.1, forward strand.
CAATGACATGATGACCCTGGGTCTAATGCTACCTTGATACAGCAGTCAATGGAATGACCCCAACTCTACCTTTATAGAGCAATCAATGGAATGACCCCAACTCTACCTTTCTAGAGCAGTCAATGGAATGATCACAACTCTATTTTTATAGAGCAGTCCATGGAATGACCCCCAACTCTATCTTTATAGAGCAATCAATGGAATGACCCCAAATCTACCTTTATAGAGCAGTCCATGGAATGACCCCTAACTCTACCTTTATAGAGCAGTCAATGGAATGACCCTAACTCTACCTTTCTAGAGCTGTCAATGGAATGATCACAACTCTATTTTTATAGAGCAGTCCATGGAATGACCCCCAACTCTATCTTTATAGAGCAATCAATGGAATGACCCCAAATCTACCTTTATAGAGCAGTCAATGGAATGACCCCGACTCTTCACAGAGCAGTCAATAGCATCACCCCTGGATCCAGTTCTATTTTGAATGAGTAGCCAAGAATTCCATGCCAGTAACAGTGTCAAAGTGGTCATTACACTGCTCACTATGCTGCTGGCCTGCACTTTTTAAGGACATGTACTTTAAATATTTCCCATGATATTATTGCTATTTGAACTTGTTCACTTGAATTGTCCTAGTCTAGTTCTGCCCTAAAGCTGATCTTCCACTTTGAACTCTAGCCAGGTCAGTAATAAACTTCAATTTAAAGAAATTATCCCACTATAAACATTCATAGCAGTAGCTTAGATTGAGTTGTTGTCTGGGGGCCTGAGGCATTGGGTCCCCAGGCTATAGGCAGCAGGAATGTCAATGTACCAAGGAGACTCACATACAAAATATTTTCTATATTATAAACTCAAACTTAATGCACACATTTTGCCATGTTTTAATTTTATGTATATGTGATAAACTAGGCGTGACTTGTCCAGAAACTAGTACATGTACATGTATGCATTCGATGTGCATTCTCTATAGAATATTTCTATATCATACACAGTACATATATATATATATAAATCTTACCCTCTTGAAGGCAGGTCCCTTATCAATGAGCAGTAACAATACACATCCCCGCAACAGTATGCATGTGTACATGGCAGATATTAACAACTCCTGCATCTAGGCACAGGTTTCAGGGAGGCAAGACGTACGGGCTGTTGACTTCTAGTATTTCAAATCCATAACTTTCTCAAGAGTACTAGAGACTTGAAATGTTAGGTAAGAAAGCCTGTATGGTAACTGAGAATTTTGCACTATAAGGTCTGTGGAGACCACACTTTATGTCAACATGAGAGCAGGAAATGTTGACAACATTGACAATGGGCCCTGGCTGTTATGTAATGGACTCATCTGTGGAATGTCTGTAATATACAACACAGTCACGCACCTGTTAATTATCTGTCAATATCTTTTCTGTGTGTTTAACACAACAGAAACTGCTTTCGCCCAGACATCTGGTGTACATTAACCCTTAAAGCGCTTATTTAAGACCCGAGTCAACAGTTTTCCTAGGGGCACTTTGCACGCATTGCAAAGACTGCTGACCAAGACTACTTTTTGCATTACACTAGGCTCGCTGGTATTTAAATGAAAGGTATCTTCATGAGGAATTTGAATCTTTAAATCATTATATGTTTAATGGTAATAAGAAAACGACTATAGCTGTGTTTAGCACTTTAAAGGTTAAACTGACACCCCTCTGTCGAAAGTTTAAAACTGCAAAGCTTAGATCAGTTGCAGCCACACTGACAGATACTCATTCCATTTCATCATAATCTGTACAACAGATCATAAAAACACCCCTGACGCTTACAGAAACATTCAAGCGGAAGAACCAATGTTTCCCACAGAATGTGCTTATGTTAATGACCTTGAATATAGGTCATAATGCTGTGACCAAATATCTTTGTCTGTGGAAACAGATTGACTTCAAAAAAAAACAAACAAAAAAAAAAACAAAACAAAAAAAAAAACAAAAAAAAAAAAAAAAAAGCCCCACCTGATGTGAAAGGCATGGGTGTATTGTCAAATGTAATATTTATTTTTTGTTTGGGGGAGGGGGTATAATGGTTTTTTTTTTTTTGTATTGGTGCAGTAGGCATTTTCATTTTATACACTTGTGCATGGGAAAGCCCTTTGTTTTTTATATCTTCTACCAGCTATTTTGTCTTAATTTTCTTATTTACTGTACCTTGTAACTTGGGCAAAATTATTACCTGTAGCAGCATATGGGGATCCTCCCCCCCCTCCCCCTTGGTCCTGTTGATCTAATTTTATACAAAAAACATCAGATAACAGGACTCGTTTCAGACAGGCTGGCACAAGGGTTTATAAGGGAGAGGGAGAGAGAGGGGGAGAGAATCTGTCTGCTTCCATATTGAATGCATGCATGAATTGAACCAGTACCCTGTCATGAGAGACTATATGTACAACACAACCAACATGTCATGGTTGCCATGGCTACTGACAGCCAGGAGGGCATACTCCTAGGGATTGTTATGGTTGCCATGGCAACTGACAGCCAGCAGGGCCTACTCCTAGGGATTGTCATAGTTGCCATGGCTACTGACAGCCAGCAGGGCATACTCCTAGGGATTGTCCTGTCCCCACATATAGTGATTTCTGAGAACAGCAATGACAGTGACCTCTGCCTTCACATGTGGGAACCAACTGACCACATGTCCTCAGGACACACACATTTCTTGCTAACTAGACCATGCATGTTTCTGCAAGTTACATGATAGTGGTTATGCACACAGAAACATCTCTCCTTGACAACATACACAGGGTGCAAAATAGGCCAATTGTCCTATTATGGCCCACCTGTCCTATCAGAAACAAATTCCACACAGTCCAAGAATGTGCCAGGCCTGCACTGATCACAGAGCCAGGGCTCTCCTATTGGCCATCAATTGTCTCCAGCTGAGAGGCTGATCACCACTGTGATCAAAGTAGGGACATGGGCTCCACAGATAGCCACTTGTCACCTGACCCATCAGCCTAACAGACAGCAGTATCTGCATTCAAGCAGCAGTAAATAGCAGCAATTACAGTTATCACACACACATGCTGGCAGGACAGCAGGGGGTCATTACCAGCATACCTCAACTGGGTAGTCTTATCTGTCAAACCACTGCCCAAGCATCATTGTCACATTTACCAACCTATCCAAAAAGATGAACCATTAATATCTCCAAGCAGGAGAGTTTCCAGGCAAGCGCCCAGGAGAGTGTCTGGGAGAGTGTCCAGGAGAGTGTCCAGGAGAGTGTCCAGGAGAGTGTCCGGGAGAGTGTCCAGGCAGGAGAGTGTCCAGGAGAGTGCCCAGGAGAGTGTCCAGGAGAGTGTCTGGGAGAGTGTCCAGGAGAGTGTCCAGGAGAGTGTCCAGGAGAGTGTCCAGGAGAGTGTCCGGGAGAGTGTCCATTCATTTCAATGTGGGAAAGAAGGAGACATAACCTGCGCAAAACCTCTATGGAGACATAACCCTCTTATACCTCATATTGGAATATAAAACCTCTGTTAACCCTCTATGGAGACATAACCCTCTTATACCTCATATTGGAATATAAAACCTCTGTTAACCCTCTATGGAGACATAACACTCTTATACCTCATATTGGGATACACAACCTCTGTTAAACCACAATGGAGACGCAACTTGTCTTTCATATCCATGGTTAAACCATCAGATAGTTTGTTTGGTCACTCTGGTTTCACAGGATACAACCAGCAATTTTGTTGATGTTATCTAATTGGGGGGGGGGGGGGGGGTAGGGGCAGGAAACACATCTTTCACACTAGTGTACTGTAATGGGGGGGTAAGGGGTTTTACATACTGGTGTACCATTAATGCTAAAATTGCTGGTTGTATCCTGTGAAACAGAGAGGTTTGGTGACAACATGAATAAAGTGCCAATCCTATACATCAGCTGTGATCACTGGGTGCACCTGTATTTTGTAAATATTCATGTTGTCTATAATTATCTGCCTGTGTACTTTTTTAATTCTGTTCTTTTTTTCTTTCTTTTTTTTTTCTTCTTCTTCTTATTATCTTTTTTTATTTATTAATCTTTTTCTTCCATTTTTCCTGTAGATATTGTTGATATGCTAGTTTTGTGTTTATATGTGTTTTGACTATATCGTGTAATGTATATTGATTCATGTCAATAAAGTTATCTTACTCTAATTTGGGGAGATAAAGGGCTTTCCACTCTGGTGAACTGTAATTTAAGGGGGAGGGAGCAAGGGGTTTTCCACACTAGCCTACTGTAATTTGTAGTACTCAACATAAGCATGTACAAGCTGCGAGTCTTTTTCAATTACTTTTGCTAATTTGTATAAATAAAATGGAACTGCCTGTCTCCATAATGTTATTGCTAATTTGTACATGTATCAGCAAATATTGGACTGCAACATCTCTAAACTATATTTTCCAGTTGGTATCAATACACATGGGACCATAATAATAACTCTATTGACATAAATTTTATGGGTAACAAACAGCTAGCTAAGTGAGAAGAGACATTTGATACATATGAGTAAGAGAGGCAGATCAGAGAGAGCTACCGTCCTTGCTAGGAGTGAGGCTTTGGCTGTCAGACTGGCCTTCATTAAACCATTGGGTTTGCTGTGAAGTATGCCTGAGTATGACAAGGCACTTGGTAACAAAAGGTTGTACAGAGCACTAATCACCAATGGGCTGCCTTCCTGTCTGATGAGCCCATTATAGCCTTCCATTGGAGCAGTAATTGAATGTTACTATACATATTACACCTGTCCTCTGGGCCCTGTATTAGCCATGGGCCTCCACTGACCAAAGTGATTGTCGCACAACCTGCAACCATGTGGCCATCTGATCCCAACACACTTCACTATCTCTGTGTGACTGACCACATTGTCTAATATTAAAACAAGCTTGTCTGATCCAGCCCCCTCACTAAGTCGCCCTGTCATCCCCTGTGGGCCCTGCTCATAATTGGCCCCAGTTGGCTGCACACCAGGCTTTGTCTCAACATGTCTGGTAACTGGCAGATACTAAGCGGGAATAAAGGGACATCACTTCATGCAAGATGTTATATGTAGGGGCTGACTCATTAAGGCAGTAAAACATGCCCAACTCAACAAAAGATCACATTAATATATTAATCTCTCCTCCTCATCCCAGTGCTGTCATCATTGTTGGCTGTTACATGACAGAGGGCGCAGTAAGCAAAGGCACTTGCCCCCTCTCTCACTTGCCATCTCTCTCACTTTGGACACAAAGAGAAGTTTCTGTCACCAATTAAACAAGTTTTTTCTTATTGTTACCCTGGAATAAACAACAAATATACCATCGACAGCCCTGCTCCCTGATAACAAATATACCATTGACAGCCCTGCTCCCTGATAATAAATATACCATTGACAGCCCTGCTCCCTGATAACTAATATACCATCGACAGCCCTGCTCCCTGATAACAAATATACCATTGACAGCACTGCTCCCTGATAACAAATATACCATTGACAGCACTGCTCCCTGATAACAAATATACCATTGACAGCACTGCTCCCTGATAACAAATATACCATTGACAGCACTGCTCCCTGATAACAAATATACCATTGACAGCCCTGCTCCCTGATAACAAATATACCATTGACAGCCCTGCTCCCTGATAGTAAATATACCATTGACAGCACTGCTCCCTGATAATAAATATACCATTGACAGCCCTGCTATCTGATAGTAAATATACCATTGACAGCCCTGCTCCCTGATAGCAAATATACCATTGACAGCACTGCTCCCTGATAATAAATATACCATTGACAGCACTGCTCCCTGATAACAAATATACCATTGACAGCCCTGCTCCCTGATAGTAAATATACCATTGACAGCCCTGCTCCCTGATAGCAAATATACCATTGACAGTCCTGCTCCCTGATAATAAATATATTATTTTGGACACAAAGATTAGTTTTTGTCACAAATAAAACAAGCTTTTTCTTATTGTTACTCTGGAATAAGTAAAAAATATACCTGACAGATAGATTAAATATTTTAAAAACAGAAGCTTACAATTTCAATGAAAATCAATATCCATATTTTCTATAAACATTTGTACAACAGACAAAAGTAGTTGTGTCATTGTCTGATTGTTTGTGAGTAACTTGATACCTACTCCAGATGTAGGCGTTGATATATTGCATTCGTTGGCTGGCCCCAGCCAGTCATGCATCAATAATCCACCTCCTTGTTAGTTATGACTGATATTCTATCCATGTATCTGTAGTATCTGTACCATATTGCAGCACATACCAGCACCATACTAACCCTCCCCCTCCCAGCTTGTCTATAAATGTCAACTCTGGGACCTTTTCTGGTCATAGAAATACCACTGTATATCTCTGTTTTTGTACACAATCATTACAAAGTGAATCCCTTTCTCCCAAAAGTATGTCAAACGTTCCAATTGTAATCCGTCCCTTCCATACTCAGTGTTCAATTGGAAATACACAATTTAAATGAACTTGTGTTAACTTATGTATGTATGTATGTATGTATGTATGTATGTATGTATGTATGTATGTATGTATGTATGTATGTATGTAATCAAATAATTGCCATTTTTAGTACACATTAACTGACACAATAAAGGCCCTGTGTTCTGATGGTTCCAAATTATATTTTTAATGTAGTGACTATTTTCATTTTGATCCCTCTCCTTTTAGATTAGTGATTCTCAGAAATACACAATGTACTAGCTGCACGTGCCCTGAATTCCACTCCTGACCCCCCCCCCCCCCATCCAGCTGTCACAGAATAACTGGTTCCCAGTCATGCATGGATCTTATTAAACCTGTGTCACTATCATCTCATTGGGCTATAAGTACTAAACTTCAACCTGGTCACATTTGAGGATTTTTTTCTTTTTGTTTACAGCATGTGCATTATTTACCTACTCAACTATACTAAGTATTGGACATTTTGTGGGATTCATTTTAAATGACACCATGAACTGTGTGTTTTTCTTTACATTGAAATGTGATTATATATTAATTTAATTCACCTTGATCTGTCTTTTATCTGACTCAATATAAGCCCAATTACATCAAATATCACCTGAGCATACTCAATTCTCTGCACATACATTTCTATGTAACACCTGAACGCTTCTGTACAAACACCAGACAAAAAGATTGCTACTCGCCAGAATGACTATGACCACCCTTTATTGCCAAGACTCACATATTATGTTGTTGTGTATATTAGCACACCAGATGCTCTCATTTAGTCCGTCTTTGTCACTTCTAATATGACAGAAAGCTAGCGCTAATAGCACAACACTGATGTTAGTGTCATTCTCTATGTTTATTTTTCTTCACACATTCATCAAACTATACATTCTTTAAATTGTCGGGATGTGGACACTCATTTTATCTATTTTTAAGTGTCAAATTATGCTGTGAAAAATGTAAAATCATTTCCTCCAAAACCATCATTTTGGCTTTACCTATTCATGTTATAATTGATGCTGACAGGTAAATGAATCATTACAAACTGGCGGGAATAGGGAGATACATACTTAATGTTTGCAACCTTTTTCTAAAAAAAATATATATTTACATATGTGACATTTTTCCATGACTTTTAGTGAGTGAAAAATGTAGAAACCTTGTTACTTTTGGATAGCTCAATTTGAAAGTTTTGAATATCATTTTAAAAATGTGATTTAAAAAAAACCCCTAACAACAACCCTGGGGACAGGTTTTAAGTTTCATTTGAGACCCTTTTTAACTTCATCTGACTCTATCACGGAAAAGTTATATGTGATTAATGTCTGAAATCAGTACTCTCCACATAATAATCTAAAATTGTACTAAAATGTTGCACTTTTCAGCGTTCTTCTATAAATAATGTGAACATCCACTTCCTAACAATTTATAAAATGTACAGTTTGATGATTTTTCTATTAATATATTAAAACAGTGTGCAACCAAAGTATGGGTAGCTTCGTTATACAAACTTCTCTCTGCCCAGAAAACAGTCATTGCCAGTGCACAGTGCTCAGGTGCTGCCACCTAGCAGCAAGTAGAGTCAATGATTTATTTGCAATCCCCCTCATGCCATGTCAGTCTGTATGGAACCCAGGTATTTCAACATATGGTCTGGTCTCAAAGATAATAGTTTCTGTATCACATCTGGTCTCACAGATGATATTCTCTTTATCATATCATGATCTGATCTCACAGATAATATTCTCATATCATGATCTGGTCTCATAGATAATATTCTCTGTATCATATCATATCTGGTCTAAAAATAATATTCTCATATCATGATTTGGTCTCATAGATAATACTCTCTTTATCATATCATCTTGGAGACAATAAAGGTCCGCTGTGACATTCCAAGATGGTCCCTGATGGGAATGATGTCATAACATGCTGCATATGAAGGCAGCCAGGCAGAGCAAGGTCCACATGCTGCTTTGACCTGTTGCAATCTGGTGCACTCCAGGGTCAAATAAATAAAATTGCAATAATAAAAACGTTTTTTACAGGATTTTCCGCATGGAATTTGTATTACAAAAAAGATTTTGTATTGTTCACCCAGTTCTTCTGGCCAGCTCCTCTTTCACTTTCACAGCTGACAACAGTGAATTTCAGGAAATGAGGACATCATTCCTACATAGCCATATTCTCCTGAATAACATCAAACTTCAGATTTTCATACAAAATCTAGAACATTTTAGAGCTAACATTTTTGATAGAGCATGAAGAAGTCTCCCTCCCCATCACTATCCATACTATACTCCCCATCACTATCCATACTATACTCTCCATCACTATCCATACTATACTCTCCATCACTATCCATACTATACTCCCCATCACTATCCATACTATACTCCCCATCACTATCCATACTATACTCCCATCACTATCCATACTATATTCCCATCACTATCCATACTATGCTCCCCATCACTATCCATACTATGCTCCCCATCACTATCCATGCTATGCTCCCCATCACTATCCATGCTATGCTCCCCATCACTATCCATACTATATTCCCCATCACTATCCATACTATACTCCCCATCACTATCCATACTATACTCCCATCACTATCCATACTATATTCCCCATCACTATCCATACTATACTCTCCATCACTATCCATACTATACTCCCCATCACTATCCATATTATATTCTCCATCACTATCCATACTATACTCCCCATCACTATCCATACTATATTCCCCATCACTATCCATACTATACTCTCCATCACTATCCATACTATACTCCCCATCACTATCCATACTATACTCCCCATCACTATCCATACTATACTCTCCATCACTATCCATACTATACTCTCCATCACTATCCATACTATACTCCCCATCACTATCCATACTATATTCCCCATCACTATCCATACTATACTCTCCATCACTATCCATGCTATGCTCCCCATCACTATCCATGCTATGCTCCCCATCACTACCCATACTATATTCCCCATCACTATCCATACTATGCTCCCATCACTATCCATACTATACTCTCCATCACTATCCATACTATACTCCCCATCACTATCCATACTATATTCCCCATCACTATCCATACTATACTCCCCATCACTATCCATACTATACTCCCCATCACTATCCATACTATACTCTCCATCACTATCCATACTATACTCCCCATCACTATCCATACTATACTACTATCCATGCTATGCTCCCCATCACTATCCATACTATGCTCCCCATCACTATCCATACTATATTCCCCATCACTATCCATGCTATACTCCCCATCACTATCCATACTATACTCCCCATCAATATCCATACTATATTCCCCATCACTATCCATACTATACTCCCCATCAATATCCATACTATAGCTAATCACTTTCCACCTTTGCATGCAACGTATGGAACCTTACAAGTTTTCCACCAAAAGCGAGGCATTCCTTCCACACATGCACAGGAGGGAGACTGTCCTTGTTCACGTCTTATCATCAATCTTCATTCTGTATGTTCCTGGTGTCATTTGGTTTGTCTAACTTCTATGTTTGTGTTATTTGTCTTGAGACAGGAGCTTGTTCAGATACTGGTTGATGCAAAATCACATTTATTTTCACCTAAAGTAGTCTATTTGGTTTGAACCAATGATTTCATGCCATACTTTTCTAATATTATCCTGTCAATATGCAGCAAAGGTTCATAAATACCTTACACTTAATTACATTAATCAATGTTGGTTGCAAATGGTTTGTCATCTCCATATGCTATAGTCTTCACCTTATAAGGTCCTCCTTATAAGAGACAACCCCTCTACACAGACCACCCCTACATTTAGCTAGTGTGAGATTTTCATTTCATTATCCCCCCTGCAGACAGGCCAGCTACTTACAAGGCCACATTGCTTGTGCACTTTGGGTGGCTTCTGTATGCATGCTAAAGGGTTAATCATCACGCCTCCTGGCAATAATTCCCTTCATCATGTTCACCACGCCATCACAATGATCACAACTTGGCCTGCTTGGCACTTTACAAACATTAAAAATAGTCACACACCTGTCATAACACTAGCCCTACCCCCCCCCCCCCCTTTCATCTCTAGTACCCCCACACACTAGCCCTACCACTCCCTCCATGTCTAGTACCCCACACACTGTGTTAGTGCCCAATAGTTATCACCACGGTACCCTGCTACCCCTACTCACCCCCACCACTCCAAACTTTGCGTCAGTGCCCCTTAATCACCCCCTACACAGCTGACTGACCTATGTGCATGGTAACTATAGCAAAGTGGTGACCTTTACCTAGCTGTTGGCATACTCCTCTGTCACCTGCCCTGGTCCCTACATACCTGAATACCATAATGCACTGCCATTGGTCCCACAATGACATACCACACACAGCATCTTCCTGCAGTCACTGTCTCGTTACAATTCAATTGTAAATGCTGACATACTGCTGCCCCGTATCTGCCACCACACTGGCCCTCCTGCGGCACTGGCACTGGCCCTGCCACGGCACTGGCCCTGCCACGGCACTGGCCCTCCCAATGCATGTTCAATTTGGGAACCACCTGCTAGTCACATAATTGATATGCAGTTTGCAGTTTCATAGTATAAGTATGTTTTTTTTTCTTTTTTCCCACATTCTTTATCTATATTTGTCCCCCTTCCCATTACAAAGTCAAATATGCCATATGGTTCCCTGATAGCAGCATGAAATGCTGTGGGTGTATACATGTACATCTATGTGTGTGTGTGTGTGTGTGTATATATATATATATATATATATATATATATATATATATATATATATATATATATATATATATATATATGTATTACTGGAGTATTACCAGTTGCACAAATTTGGCAGAAACCCACTCAAGTTACATTCTATCAAGTTTGAAGTGAATCTGCACATTAGTTTTGGAGAAGTAGAAAAATGTGAATCGTGGATGCCCTACGCCGGACCCCAGATGCCAGATAGATGAACACCCACCACATAAGCTCAGCTGAGTGAAAAATCAGCTGAGCTTAAAAGTCCTCTGTACAGCAATAATACCAGAAAAGTCAATCACATGAGTGTCCCATACAACCAGGGCCTTGTCCTAGAGGTGCTGGCACCAAGTGTGCATTGCTCTGGGCAGGCCATACTGCCACTGCCAACTTCAACGTCATCCCAGGCTTCTGAGGCCTGGCTAATTCCTGGCCTTTGTTTAGTCCTGGAGTAATGAACACAGTTATATTATAAGATAAAACCACTACAGTCAAAGACATTGGAGCATCTCAAGTCATCAGGGAAATATTCTGCTGACCAATAATAGATTATAGGGCTTGGGTAACTGTGTACAGGACTGACATCATTGTCACTCTACCTATAGGTTACAGGGCTAGGGTTACTGTGTAGAGGACTGACATCATTCTGTCACTCTACCTAACTTCCTGCACTTCATCCAAGTCTGGACATTCAGTGCTGACACAGCACAGACAAGTGGACTGTACATGTACCAATACGCATGTAATGACAACACTGATCCCAAATATATGCACATGAGCAGTCCAACCTTATTATCACAGCTACCTCAGATCTGATATCAAAACTGCTCAACTTTCTCTTGAGCACTTACCTTTCAGTTTCAGTTTCTGATGTATTCCCAAAATCACATACACTCTAGGGTACCCTTTTTTCTTTTTTTTTTTCTGCTTGCCATACCTGAGCACAATATTTAGCTACATATTGGTCACATCACCAGCAGGGTGTCTCATTGTAATGGGTGCTGACTATACAGCATGTAAATATCAGCATTTCTGTGGACCCCCTACAGCAATGTGAACCACAGTACAGGTGACCCAGTTCCACTGCTTGCTGTGAATAACCAACTACAATGTGCCATCACTGTATTGTACTGTATTATACTGTACTGTACTATACTGTACTGTACTATACTGTACTGTGCTAAACTGTACTATACTGTACTACACTGTACTGTACTATACTGTACTGTACTGTACTGTGCTGTAGTGTACTGTGCTATGCAGTACTGTATTATACTGTACTGTGCTATACTGTACTATACTATACTGCACAGTACTGGACTATACTGTGCTGCACTGTACTGTACTGTACTGTACTGTACTGTACTGTACTGTACTGTGCTGTGTTGTACTGGACTGTACTGTGTTGTACTGTACTGTGTTGTACTGTGATGCCTTAAATGTCTCTTCCTCTACTCTGCACATTTTCTCTAAATATTTACACAGATTTTCCCCACACACAATGCCACCAAGCAGGACACTGTGACCAGCCCATTGTACAGACACAGTATTGACACAACATATGCTTTCTTGAGGTCACACAAAACAATGACCCTTATGCAAGAGAGGAACACAGCACTGACATCACATTGGCCTATTTCCACGGGAAAAAAGTGAAACAGGCCCCAGGTAAAGACAGGTATATGTAACATTCTTCAAGTAAACGGGAGCTTCATGTATTACCCAACTTACATGTATGAATAACTGTTTGGACATATTTGTGGTATGTATACACAAAACTCATAGCATGCACAGTGTTCTGATAGCATGCACAGTATTCTGATAGCATGCACAGTGTTCTGATAGCATGCACAGTATTCTGATAGCATGCACAGTATTCTGATAGCATGCACAGTATTCTGATAGCATGCACAGTATTCTGATAGCATGCACAGTATTCTGATAGCATGCACAGTATTCTGATAGCATGCACACAGTGTTCTGCCATACTCTACAGTTTACAAGATGAATAAATGATGATTCTTTTGTCAATGCAAAAGCTTGTTTTAAAAACATTCCAAATTTTCAGTGATGTCTCATCATTTTTATCCTACGGAAACTGTGGATGTTGGTAATGGACCATAAAGATGCTTGTTCTTCAAAGTGACACTGACTGGACATTAATTGTTAGCATGAGGACATTGGCAGTGAGTGTAATAGTACATTATCATGGAAATGTTATTAAGCATAATGTGCATGAACACATGTGTGGACTCATCAGGGCAATGGCTAAACTTAACAAGGAACAGCAATTAGACACACATGTAGGCCACACAGCTCTGAAGCTCTGACAGGGACCCATTTTTGCCAAAAGCTGCATGGTCTGTTTTCAAATAATCACTTGTAAAATGAGATAAGGAAACTAGAATTGATATTTCAACTGCTTGGGCTAATCATATATACTCAGATTGTAAACTAATCATACATATTCAGACTGAAAATAATAATATCTACTCAGACTGTAAATTAATCACAAATGTTCAGACTGTAAACTTGTCATATATGCCCAGACAGTAAACTAATCATGAATAGTCTTGGACTGTTAACTAATCCTGGAATAGTCCGAGGCTGTAACCTCTAATCATGATTAGTCAGGGACTGTAAATTAATTGTTCCAGTAGTTGTAACCAGTCATGTATAGCTAGGGACTATGAACCAATCTGGTATAGCTTGGGACTGTAAACCAGTCATGTATATAGCTAGGGACTATAAACCAATCTCTTATAGCCAGGGACTGAAAACCAGTCATGTATATAGCTAGGGACTATAAACCAATCTCGTATAGCCAGGGACTGTAAACCAGTCATGTGTAGTCAGGGACTGTAAACCAGTCATGTATAGCTAGGAACTATAAACCAATTTTGTATAGCTGGGGACTGTAAACCAGTCACGTATAGCTAGGGACTATAAACCAATCTCATATAGCCAGGGACTGTAAACCAGTCATGTGTCGTCAGGGACTGTAAACTTATTGTGACCAGTCAGTGCCTGGCACGGACAAGGCCAGTGCAGAGCTTGAACATTGGACAGACTTCTGCTGCTTGCTGCAGTCTGTATGTTTACAGACACACCTTACTTCTGCTGATAATTATACAAGTTTGAAAGATGGTTAGTCTGTCTTCACCTTGAACATACAGCCTTTTCAATGTAAGTACGAAGGCAAAGTTACAAAGTAGGAGGGTGCTGCCTCTACTGTACCTACATTGGTTATTGACCTACAGCCAGCAGCACGCTGCGTGGAGCAGGTCACCCTGCCCTGCCTCCAACTTGTTTTCCAAACCAGTTATGGTAATTCTGGGTAATTAGAGAACTGCATTTTGCCCCAGTGCAACAAATTCTGCATTTGAGAACATTTGTACCTCCAGTTTAACTTATTTTGCCCTGTGTTTCCTTCAGCATGAATATGAATTTTGCAATAACACTCTGGTGCACATAGCTAAAAGTGAGACCATCCACACAATCAACAGAGTAATGTGAACAGAACAGAAAATACATGTAGGACCACTTGAGGCCTGTGACATGCATTGGGTCACCACCTCCTGACTGTCAACAACAACCCAGTCTTCTCCCTTTTTTTCCTTTTCTTTTTTAATTCTATCAACATAATGCTAATTTTCTGTCTCTTGTAAATCATCACTTCCATACAAAGCTGTTATTTCCAGGTTTCTGTGGTGTTTATTTCCCTTGCACTGCTGACTGACATAATTGTGTTGATGCCACCAAAACATCTTCTTTACAGGCAGTCTCAACACTGGTCATATTTCTGACAAATGTTTGGCTTTCAGTTCATGTCAAGAGAGCTGTCATGCATAGTTGGGTCCGGTCTGACCATGCAATAAACCACCTCATTGTCAACACTTAATCTCATCAACATTCCATATCTCTGTGGCACCTTGTGCTCTCGGCTGGAGGGGACAGGCCACAACAGCTGGATTTCCCTGAATATAATAACAATCAGTGTGCTGGGGTACCCCAGGCCAGCCCACAAAATATAACAGGAAATCACTACAAGAGGCCCATAGGCCTAATGCTCTGCTGACATATAATCTGATGACCATCACCAACAATTCATTTCCCACAATGCATTCCCCCCATGACCCTCAGAAAGTAATCAAGGTCATCCATATGATGCTAACATCAAACTTCCACATGACCACACACTTGTGGTACATTTGGTATTGTTCACCTTATTCTTTATCAACATATTGAATTTAGTGTTCTTTTCTTAAGTGCTTAGTGTCCTTGAAAAATAGGTCAAGGTCACCTAAAATTTTACAAAATTTGTTCAATGGCCTAGTACATATTTGAGGTAAAATATGAAAGTTCCATCTCAGTTAACAATCAAAATAATGAATTTAATGTACTTTTAATACCTATGATGCTATAATATTATAGATGGTACATGTCCTAATAGTTATATGAGGCTAACATGGACATTGTTGAGTGCATCCCATTCATAAGCAGAAGTTTGCGGCTGAACAGACTGATGGAGTGACAGACATCTCTTGTACAAAAACATGACCCATATTCATACATATCAAACCCAACAATGACAGCAAAGAGAGTCCAGAGTTACCAAAGCATCAACATTCATCTTCCAATACCAATGTGAAGAAACAATTTCACTCCTGACAGATAGGCAAGATCTCATATGCTCTGCAACGTACCTATGGTGAGCAGAGCTAAAAATGAACATGAATGAACTACTGTCACCTGTCACTAAATGTTTTGTGATCTTTGTCATAACAGGTGTGGGTTATAGAACAGGGTGAGTATACAACCAGTGTCTGCCCAATTACCACTGTACATCCAGTGTCTACCTAGGTACCCAACTACTGCCAGTGTCTGCCCAGGTACCACTGGACATCCAGTGTCTGCCCAGGTACCCAGGTACTGCCAGGGTCTGTCTAGGTACCCAGGTACTGCCAGTGTCTGCCCAATTACCACTGTCCATCCAGTGTCTGCCCAGGTACCCAGGTACTGCCAGGGTCTGTCCAGGGTTAGACCTCCCTTACTGCACACACAAACATTGCTTCAGACGAATATGTGTTTCTTCTGGTCAAAATTCTCTCTCCCCTGACAACTCCACCCTCTGCCTAATTTACCTACACCTCATACATGTCTGCACCTCATACATCTACGCCTCCTAGGTTTACCCCTCACATGTCTAGACCTCGTATCCTCCCCATACCTATATAATTTTACTTGTACTGCCAAATGGTAGATAATAGGACTGCTATGGAAATTAGCCTGTTTGTGCTCACTTCTTAGCACTGTCCTTTTACATAGTCAGGCATGTCAATTCAACTTATACGTGTATCTGTACAATTTTTTTGTCAATTTGCTCATGTATTTTATGTATTAGATGTAACCCTGGCTGTATTATAAAAAGGTTCAATCAATGAATCAATCAACCTGCTACCTCTACACCTCACAGATCTCTGGGTAAAATGCAAAATGCTTTTACATTTGTTCTTTATCAAATCTTGAGTGATATTCTTTCACATTTCTTCAATTACCTATTGTAGGCGTTTGTTCTGTTTTTTGCCCCCCCCCCCCCCCCCCCCCCCCCCATTGTCTGGGCACTGAGCATGACTTGTTACATACCAGCAGCCTGAGGGTGTCCAGGCCTGGCCTCATGACTTATTTATTGCCCAGTTAATCAGTACCTGAATATAACCAGGATGACATTCCACTGCCATTTTCCCAGTACTGTCCCAGGGGAGGACCTGGGGGCAGGAGGACTTTTGGGTTTCATATTTAATACCAAGTAAACAGGTACGAAACCATTTCGAAGAAGAAACTTTTGACCAGAAGACAAATTTCCTGAAAACACGTGAAACAGCAGCACAGCACAGCCAAATGGGAGAGAACTGCCAGGTATGGTCTGCAGGCAAGGCAAACAAGGATTTGTCATGAAGGGGTTAGAGGGGAGTCCCAGCATGTCAGTATGGAAATACCCTTTACCCCCTCTTTTTCTGCCTAGCAGAAAGACAACAACAAACTCTTGATTCTGGGGCTAAATGTACAAGTCCTCGCCATCAGACAAAAAAACAAGATGACTGTAAAAGTCCTGTGCTCAGCTGACATGTACATATACCCCTGTGATTTTTTACGATTTGTCCCCCCAAAAAGAAATTCATAAAAAATCCAAAAATCAATGGAGCGTGTTCATTTGAGCAAATCTGCTAGAGATCCACCCAAGGTACATTGCCACCAAGTTTGAAGTCAATCTGACGGATGGTTTTGCATAAGAAGTAAAAAATGGGAATTAGCATTAGAATGCCCATTGACTTACATAGGTAATCAATACAAAAGGTGCATTTACCGATAAGTACCCGAATTGAAAAAATCAAGAAAAATCAGGAATCCACAGCATTGCCACCTACTGGGCCATTTTGTTTGACCCTTCCACAAAGAACATATCCACCAAGTTTCAGCTTAATCTGAGTGAGAGTTCTGGAAAAGAAGTCAAAAATAGCATTAACACACAAAAAAAATTAAGAAAAAAAAAATTGCAGCACCACCTGGTGAACAAATTTAGAACTAGGAGTCCCTAAGAGTGTTCCTGTGTGATATCAAAGCAATCAGGTGAGTGGTTTCAGAGAAGATTTTTTAGAATTTTCCCCCCAAAAAGACCCCCCCCCCCAAAAAAAAATCATAAAAAATCCCAAAATCACTGAAGCGTGACCATTTGTAAAAACTTGGTAGAGATCACCCCAAGGTACATTGCCACCAAGTTTGAAGGGAATCTGGTTGAAGGTTTTGGAGAAGTTGATTGTTGACGACGGATAAGAGGACCATAAGATAAGATCAGCTACTGACAAGTCAGCTGAGCTAAAAATGATAAGACTTGTCAGGTTGTGAAACAGCCACAGAAAGGTCTTTCTGCTCACTTTGTGTAGGACTGTGAAACAGCCACAGAACTCTTTGCTCAATTTATATTGGACTGTGAAACAGTACTCTGCTCAATTTATGTAGGGCTGTGAAACAACCACAGAAACTTCTATTTGCTGAACTTATATAGGACTGTAAAACAGCCACAGAAACTTCCCTCTGCTCAATTTATAAAGCACTGTGAAACAGCCACAGAAATTTATCTCTGCTCAATTTATATAGGACTGCAAAACTGTCACAGAGACCTTTCCCTCCTCACTTTATATAGGAAAAAATATAAATGGAAAAACAATATAAATGGAAAAACAAATGAAAGCCACAGATGAATACTTTCCCATGATAACTGGATATATTTGGGTAAACAAAGAGTTACAGTAAATCTTAAAACTTCTTGCATTATAGTCAGACCTGCAAAATTCAATTGCTATTGAACTGGTTTAGGGGCAGATATGTCACCTTCAATACACTGCTGACATACAGCCCACAATACACGACAAGTTTTGTAATAGTTGCATATTGACTGCGTAGTTGAGTGGGCAGGGAGGGGGTGGCGCCAGTCAGTCCTGGTGTTGTACTCATACATGATGGGATATGAAATATTGACAGTACGCACTACAAGAAAATCACATCTTGACTTGGCCATGTGCCGCTATGACTGATGACACACTCGAGAAAATATACGCACCACCCAACTTTCACTTATCAAACACATGAAGAAGGTTATAGAGGTACAGTTTGACCATACACATGTACTTACTCGGAAATCAATTCATTGTGAAAAATGTATGGAATAAAAATTGAAAAATTTAAAATCTAACAAATTCAGTCAACATGTGTATTGAGTATAGAATACATGGACTAGGGAGATAAGCTATGCAAAGTAGAGATGTACTTTGTGTCCTGCAGGGTCACCACATATGCTACAAATGTACTTATGGTCAATGACCAAGTCTCCAGTGAACTCCTGCTCTCCTAATTCCTATTTGGAGAGCAATAGATGTGTGATGTAAAACCAGTGCCTTGTTAAATAGCTCCCTCATTATAGACCTAACACCAATGATGGAGTCCATCAAGGGAACTATGGATAAATGGCTAAATTTCCTTGCAACCAGGGGAAATGTAAGTCAGACAAGTGAACATATTCCAGTGGCAGGCCGGGGACTTCCATGTTATATCAGAATCAGAACTCAAATTGTAATGGGGGGGGGGGGGGGGGGTAGGGTATGAACGGTGAACACTGTGCTGGGTTTTGGGATCAAACCATATTTCTGTTCACAACATTGAGACTCAAAATATGCAGCATCAATGACAAGAGACAAGTCACACAGTACTGGCTGTCTGTCCTTGGCTTTACACAATGAGGATCATCTGTCCATGGCCTGCACAGGACCTCTGTCTACCAACTAGACAGGACCTCTGTCTACCACCTGCACAGGACCTCTGTCTACCGCCTGCACAGGACCTCTGTCTACCGCCTGCACAGGACCTCTGTCCACCGCCTGCACAGGACCTCTGTCCACCGCCTGCACAGGACCTCTCTCTACCGCCTGCACAGGACCTCTCTCTACCGCCTGCACAGGACCTCTGTCTACCACCTGCACAGGGCCTCGGCCACTTCAGTCTGACATGTGGGATACCTGGCACTAAAAAACTTCCCTACAGCCTCACATGAGATAAATATTGTATGAAAAATAAATATATATTTTTTGCCATAAACCAGTGTACATCATTAAAACAAGAAATGACAGAGAATACACAATCACATTACAGTGCCAAATGACATATACCTGAACACTGGTGGAAGCACCTGGCTACTTCATGTATCAGCCCATGCCAGCATCAATATAGCATCATATGACAGGATCATTAGACATCACAGTGTTGGTGACAAGCTGTGATGAGATCACTGACATAGACCAAGCTACGTCATTGAGTCTCAGTGGCACCACCAAGTATTTTAATACATGCAAATTTTTTACTGTGAATTTATAAATTTCCTTGTAACAGGGCCCCAACTCAGTGCTCAAGCATTAATCTCCCACCGGGCCCTGCATAGGCAATGGAAAAAGTACATAAGACATGAAACTAAACATAAAACACTTACAACAGAAACAGATCTACACGTACTTAAATAAAGCAAACCTTAAACAAATTGATACTTTGGCAACTGGCTTTGGACAGCAGCAGTCACTGAGTATGTCATACATTACTAAGTATGTCATACATTACTAAGTGTGTCATACATTACTAAGTGTGTCATTCATTACTAAGTGTGTCATACATTACTAAGTGTGTCATACATTACTAAGTGTGTCATACATTACTAAGTGTGTCATTCATTACTAAGTGTGTCATACATTACTAAGTGTGTCATACATTACTAAGTGTGTCATTCATTACTAAGTATGTCATACATTACTAAGTGTGTCATACATAACTAAGTGTGTCATACATTACTAAGTGTGTCATACATTACTAAGTGTGTCATACATTACTAAGTGTGTCATACATTACTAAGTATGTCATACATTACTAAGTATGTCATACATTACTAAGTGTATCATACATTGGGCATTTCACTTGTTGCCTAAAACTGGGTCACAAATTACCCTCCCCTTCCACAGAGCTACAGTAAGCTTGGTCTCAATGACACCTAAATCCACAGACATTCAAACAAGCTTGGTCTTGACAACACCTCAATCCACAGACTATCAAATAAGCTTGGTCTCAATCACACCTCAATCTACAGATTATCAAATAAGCTTGGTCTCAATGACACCTCAATCTACAGACTATCAAATAAGCTTGGTCTCAATGACACCTCAATCTACAGACATTCAAATAAGCTTGGTCTCAATGACACCTCAATCTACAGACTATCAAATAAGCTTGGTCTCAATGACACCTCAATCTACAGACTATCAAATATGCTTGGTCTCAATGACACCTCAATGTACATACATTCAAACAAGCTTGGTCTCAATAACACCTCAATCTACAGACTATCAAATAAGCTTGGTCTCAATCACCCCTTAATCTACAGATTATCAAATAAGCTTGATCTCAATGACACCTCAATCTACATACTATCAAATAAGCTTGGTCTCAATGACACCTCAATCTACAAATTATCAAATAAGCTTGGTCTCAATGACACCTAAATCTACATACATTCAAATAAGCTTGGTCTTGATAACACCTCAATCTACAGACTATCAAATAAGCTTGGTCTCAATGACACCTCAATCTAGACATTCAAACAAGCTTGGTCTCAATCACACCTTGACCTACAGACTACCAAATAAGCTTGGTCTCAATCACACTTTAATCTACAGAATATCAAATAACCTTAGTCCTAAGGACACCGAAATCTACAGACTATCAAATTACCTTGGTCTCTATGACACGTCAATCTACAGATCATTTCATAAGCTTGGTCTCAATGACATCTGAATCTGATGACTATCAAAGATACTCCCTGATGATGTCTCAGACCTGGGCACCCACAATGCCCCATCGACAAAACTTCACTCATGTGCATGCAAGCTGGAAACACACATTTAAACAAAGAAGAGCAACAATTGCACATCTGTCACGTAGATATGATCCAAAAACAATCGCACCTTCCAATATCCTGCACTCCATAGCCAATATAGTCATTGCGTATGTGCTGATTATACCTTCATTATTCCCTATTATCATATTTGATTTTTTTTTTTAAATTCAAGGCACTTAACTGTACAAACCTGTCTGACCCTGTGTTTCAAAATGAAAATACAAAAATAGTTTATATCATCACAATATTTTATCCAACATTATAAAAAAAACCCCTCAAAATTAATGTTAATATTTACACTGCTTAATGCAAGAGACTAATTCCCCATGGCCTAATGGTCCTCATGTGTTATGCAAGGAAAATGACAGAATTTCCATGACAGGCAAACTTGGCCTGGCCACCTGTAGATCATTAGCACAGAGGCCCCCTAAGTACCAGGCTATTGTATCTGATATGTTTATAGCTGCAACAAAAAAGCCTTTCAGCTGAAATATTGTCGTAATAAACCAAACACACACAAGAAAATAAACTTGAAATAATGTCAACTTTTTTTTGGAATATCTACCTTGAATCACTTGGGAAAAGCGGAATGAAAGTATAAATCATTTTTTGACATGTGACACACATAGTGCCTTTACCAAAACATACTTTATTTTGATCTCAATCAAAATGTATTTTTAACTGTACATTTAGGGATCCTATAAACAGTAAGCTGCTTACCAGAACATAAGTGCCTTTCTACAATCCCAGAATCTCCCTGCTCTAAACCACAACCCTTCATAATATACATTCTTTCTATCGAGAATGATTCTGCTGCTATAAAGCCAGTCATCTTGCATCTTTTGACACAGATCCAGGCCTGACTCAGTCCAATGCTCGCCACTTGGTAAGTGGTCTCTAGGACTTGACATAAATAAGTTGTGTCTGATGGTGATGTAAGGTTTGACCAGTCTGTACACACATGTAAGCTGGTGGAGGATCAAAGGTCAATGCCCAGTCAGTCTTCATGCAATGTCACTACCACCATTGATTGTCGTCTTGACATGATCCCTGCACAGGACAGCCATTTTTCTTCATGTATACGCCTCACTTTCAGGTACAACTGTACAGAGCCTTGGACAGGTGCACACTGACCTTACCTGCCCAGAACAACTCAGCCACTTCCTGTGCCGTCCATCACCCTGAGCTCAGGCAAGCTGTTGATTAAGACATACTGTCGTGTCAGTGCTGTGAACTGAGGCAAGCTGTTGACCTGGGCATACTGTCCTGTCAGTGCTGTGAGCTCAGGCAAGCTGTTGACCTGGGGCATACTGTCCTGTCAGTGCTGTGAGCTCAGACAAGCTGTTGACCAGGGGCATACTGTCCTGTCAGTGCTGTGAGCTGAGGCAAGCTGTTGACCTGGGGCATACTGTCCTGTCAGTGCTGTGAGCTGAGGCAAGCTGCTGACCTGGGGCACACTGTCCTGTCAGTGCTGTGAGCTGAAGCAAGCTGTTGACCTGGGGCATGGTATGTGTTCTGAGTTCAGGCAAGCTGTTGGTCTGGGGCATGCTGTCCTGTCAGTGCTGTGAGCTGAAGCAAGCTGGTGACCTGGGGCACACTGTCCTGTCAGTGCTGTGAGATGAGGGAAGCTGTTGACCAGGGGCACACTGTCATGTCAGTGCTGTGAGCTCAAGCAAGCTGCTGACCAGGGGCATACTGTCCTGTCAGTTCCCTTCACAATGCTCCTCAAACTGCTTCCATTCAGCAGAGAGCTTTACATCAAATCATGACTGCAGACTGTTTACATGTGGCCAGGTTTTAACAGTATGAGTGGGAAAGGGTTGACATATCAAATCACCTCATTTAAGAGAACCACTGATGGGATGAACTCACTAAGAAGCTTACATCTCACTCATCTTGTCCCTGTTAACACTTTCCTGCCCATATCCAGCAATGGCAACTACTTGTTACCTTGTCTAATTTTGACTAACTTTCCCATTCACCTTGACTGGAAATCACAGATAACTCCTCACACTAAGTTACCACCTCCTTGAGAGACTCCAAGCACATGGAACCACGTCCACACTGAGGCAGGTTATAACTTAATCCTACAGACAGTTAAGTGCTTTAACCCTGTCCCCTTTAAAGCAATCAAAACTGGATGGTGGTCAAATATTGTCTGCCTCAGTGTTTTCAACTACAGTAAACCCTCCCTATACCGAACGCCCTTGGGACCGAACAAAAGTGTTCGGTGTAGGGAGGTGTTCAGTTTAGGGAGGTTTCCACATTGTGGTCACTTGTTTTACCAACCACACTATATAGATACCAGCTGAGGTAATAATGGTGGGAGATACTTATGCTAACTACATGGCTGTGGGTAGTTTCTGCTGCTGCAGGTATAAGCAGTTAAGGCTGTCTTTCAAGTTAATCTATTTAGTTTCAGCTTTATCATTAATTAGTCAGTGCAAATACACAAAAATGTGCTGAGTATGTGTTCAGTATAGGCAGGTTTTATGGAAAAGTGGTGTTCATTTGGAGTGTTCATGTTCAGTATAGAGAGGTGTTTGGTATAGGGAAGTTTACTTATAATGGAAGTATACGGGAAAAAATGGGGACCGAGAAAAAATGTTCAGTATAAGGGGGTGTTCAGTATATGAAGGTGTTCAGTTAGGAAGGTTTTACTGTAATTTAAAGAGTACTTAATGAAAAGCAATTTTGACTGGGAATTGTAGATGAGCTCATGGACACTATACCTGATGGTAGCCTCCACTGTGCTCATGGACACTATACCTGATGGTAGCCTCCGCTGTGCTCATGGACACTATCCCTGATGGTAGCCTCCACTGTGCTCATGGACACTATACCTGATGGTAGCCTCCGCTGTGCTCATGGACACTATACCTGATGGTAGCCTCCGCTGTGCTCATGGACACTATCCCTGATGGTAGCCTCCACTGTGCTCATGGACACTATACCTGATGGTAGCCTCCGCTGTGCTCATGGACACTATACCTGATGGTAGCCTCCACTGTGCTCATGGACACTATACCTGATGGTAGCCTCCACTGTGCTCATGGACACTATACCTGAAGGTAGCCTCCACTATGCTAATGGACACTATACCTGAAGGTAGCCTCCACTGTGCTCATGGACACTATACCTGATGGCAGCCTCCACTGTGCTCATGGACACTATACCTGATGGTAGCCTCCACTGTGCTCATGGACACTATACCTGATGGTAGCCTCCGCTGTGCTCATGGACACTATACCTGATGGTAGCCTCCACTGTGCTCATGGACACTATACCTGATGGTAGCCTCCACTGTGCTCATGGACACTATACCTGAAGGCAGCCTCCACTGTGCTCATGGACACTATACCAGATGGTAGCCTCCACTGTGCTCATGGACACTATACCTGATGGTAGCCTCCGCTGTGCTCATGGACACTATACCTGATGGTAGCCTCCACTGTGCTCATGGACACTATACCTGATGGTAGCCTCCGCTGTGCTCATGGACACTATACCTGACGGCAGCCTTCACTGTGCTCATGGACACTATCCCTGAAGGCAGCCTCCACTGTGCTCATGGACACTATACCTGATGGTAGCCTCCACTGTGCTCATGGACACTACACCTGATGGTAGCCTCCGCTGTGCTCATGGACACTATACCTGATGGTAGCCTCCACTGTGCTCATGGACACTATACCTGATGGTAGCCTCCACTGTGCTCATGGACACTATACCTGATGGTAGCCTCCACTGTGCTCATGGACACTATACCTGATGGTAGCCCCCACTGTGCTCATGGACACTATACCTGATGGTAGCCTCCACTGTGCTCATGGACACTATACCTGAAGGCAGCCTCCACTGTGCTCATGATCATCTCTAAAAACTGTCTGTGGGCACAATTTCAAAAATGCTTACCATTTCTTCCTTCAAAGTCAAAATGGGGAAATCTTTGCGGTCGTTCATAAATATATCAAGTTATCTGGAAAGTTACAAATATGATGTTACACTGGAAGTTCATCAAGTTGAAGAACAACCATAAGCCACTCCCTTAATCCTTTTTTCTGCCTTCTTATTTGTGGTCCTGCCTGTTATCTATCTGTGCACTGGTGCTTTGAAACCTCCATGTTTTCTTGTTGTGTACTGCAGGCCTTCATGTAGGCTGGTGAGCCAGTGGGCCAGTCGTCTTTGCAATAAAAATATGTTAAAACCAAAACCTGTCAGTCGGGACAAGACTATAAGTGGCCGAGGAAGCTGCCCTCAGGCTGCCCTTACCACCACTAAGCTGCCACTGAGGATCCCGCTGGGGCCACAACACTGGGACTTCCTCCCTCCCACATCAATATTCCTCCCACAATTTCCCAAATACATGTTGGGCACGACACATACAAACTGTGCTCTTGTCTGCCAAACAGCAGCAGTAAGTTCATCAGCCCCGGAAAACCATCAGGTCTGAGAGGCAGCCAAGCTAGCAAATAGACAACATGTGCCTCCAGAATATGATGTGAACTGGCAGACGTGACCATCAAAATACCCCCCCCCCCCCCACCAGCTAATAAGACTGAGGGGGTAAACTGCTGTGACTATCTGAGGCTTTGACTACTATGGAACTTGATCTTACAAAAAAAAATGCTCCTAACTTTGTGAACTTGACTGCCAGATCAGTGCCTCTCCATGAATACCTTATCTTAAGCTTGAACACCCAAAAATCATGATTTTTTTAATAGGATGACTTTGAACTGAAGTCTTGAAACCTTTACAAAGTTAACATGCTCTACTCCCAGCTACCAAATCCTCTTTATCATGCTTGGACCTGTTTCACAGAATGTGTGTAAAAGTTGTTTTTTTTTTCCTCTGTGAATTTAACAGTTTTTTGTCACCTTTTGAATGTTTTGGTTGCACAATAACAAATTCACTGCTTGTGAATTCGACACTGCCATACAAAACAAAACAAAGCAAAAAAATGCTGACTTCTATATGTGTGAAAATACAGCACCTTCCAGTACATGTGATGTACATGGCCATTCTGGACTCCTCTGTGACATCATGGTCAAAGCCAGTGGATTATTTTGCGACTACACATTATAGTTCACACTTGTCACACACAGCCCACCCAAGAACTGATCTCAAAGGCACTTACCACGAAATTATTGTCGATATAAGATGGCAGGTCGAAGGACTGCTCCATGACACTGTTGTCATCATCCATATAGCCAATCATCTTTGGCGGCACTGCTGGTACAAACGCATCTTTGGAGTCTTGTGACCGTGATAGAAAGCCCCCATCACTGCAAGCACAAGGTGAACCTTTAACACATAGTCTTGACAATTTTCCACGCAACTGTACACTGGTGCATTGAGAACCTTATTATTATTACCACTGCAACTACTTTTCCTTTTAATATGTAATTTGCATGAGACAAAAACTGTCATTGTCCAAGGGATCCTCCCCACTCTTTATTTAAAACAAAATCCACAGTCAACCACGTGTGGGATGGATTTTGTAAACCAAATCTTCGATGTAAATACAATTACCACGAACTGTCCACAGTGTACAGTGTGGTACTGTCACAAAGGGCTCCACACAGTAGGCCAGTGTACACTGTACACTGCGGTACTGTCACAAAGGGTTCCATAAAGTAGGCCAGTGTACACTGTACAGTGTGATACTGTCACAAAGGGCTCCATACAGTATGCCAGTGTACAGTGTGGTACTGTCACAAAGGGTTCCATACAGTATGCCTGTGTACAGTGTGGTACTGTCACAAAGGGCTCCATACAGTAGGCCAGTGTATGGTGTACAGTGTGGTATTGGCTCCATACAGTAGGCCGTGTTTCAGACCATACCCCTAGGTCCACAAATGGTCCTTTGCAGCAGGCAGCCTGTCAATGGAGGTCTGACCAGGGTAAAAGACAGCACAATGGGCCTGATCAATGCAGTCTTAGAAGACAGGCAGTCTCTCATTCTTAGAAGACTGGTAGCCTCTCATTCTTAGAAGACTGGCAGTCTCTCATTCTTAGAAAGCTGGTAGTCTCTCATTCTTAGAAGACTGGCAGTCTCTCGTTCTTAGAAGACTGGCAATCTCTCATTTTTAGAAAGCTGGTAGTCTCTCATTTGTGTGCAGTAGGTAGAGAAGTAACAATTTTATTAAACCCAGAAATGTGGGGCAAGTCACTGATACATCAATTCAAAACATGCGTGTCTAGGAGTCCATTTTCTGTATGGTAATTCCCAGCAAGCCTAAGATCCCACACGATACTCCCTTCCTATTTCCACAGTGTAAGCTCAATACCCCCCCCCCCCCTCCTTTTTTCCAGAGTGTAAACACTCTTACACGATGCTAACAATCCGACAACAATTATCGAGCTCTCCCATTGGCTGAAACAAAAGCAATTTAGGGGAAACCCCACCAAAACTGCAGGCTTCTATTTAAAAAACAGATACATTGTTATTTTAGTTGGAAACTACCGAAGACAATTCTCCGGAATATTCTAGGCCAGTCAGACGGCTGGAATTGATCACATGGTGTTCGCCGTCCAATCAAATGCGTAATTTTTCTACCACTGCTTTTTTCGGGAGTACTCGCTACCTTGTGTTGTGAAGTCTAGTTTGGAAGATGGACGACATTTGTATGCACACAAGTGACGATTACAGACAATTTATTAAAGCAGGAAACAAAATTGGTCAGAATGGTGACATGCTACCAGTCTTTGTGTCCAATAGAGCAGAGGGTCCAATTTTTTTACGGAAAGAGAGTAAAATACGCCAGCCGCAGGTAAACATGGCTTGGGTGAAAATACCGCTGCCACATGTGTTGATCATGTTGACAGTTTATCAGACTATTTACTGCAGCAACAAACTCTACCACTGTAATTTAATGACAATTACGACACACAACCGATCAACAAAAAATTTAAGAGGAACCATCATTCGTTACGCTAACCAAGAAAAGTGCGCCGACAGATACTCATGCAATTGTATTCACACAGCCTTGACTGTTTTGATCAATTTGTGACTGAGATCGATATATTCACTTTGTTGGGGTGTAGGGCACAAGTTTTTGTTATAATTGACAAAAAGAAAAACCCCATAGAAATGTACAGAAGGTCTGACTCAAAACAAGTCATCTTGATCATTTTGCATGAATTGAAAAATAAAAAAGTTACGGCACTTTTACGCCAGCGTGTCGTATGTTACGCAATAAAAAAAAAAATGCCCGGTGGCTGGCTGTGCCAGATCCCAAAACTGCCCAGAGTGTTAGGAGTTAAATCGTATTTTATTTCTTTGTACACAGCCTAACTGTAGGTAAACTAAGAACTAACAATATTTCAGAAGTTCCTAGTGTGTTACAATGTAACATGTAGCTTACTACACCAACTTGTATATATAACGTGTTGGTGTATCATGTAGCTTACTATACCAACTTGTATATATAATGTGTTGGTGTATCATGTAGCTTACTATACCAATTTGTATATATAATGTGTTGGTGTATCATGTAGCTAACTACACCAACTTGTATATATAATGTGTTGGTGTATCATGTAGCTTACTATACCAACTTGTATATATAATGTGTTGGTGTATCATGTAGCTTACTATACCAACTTGTATATATAATGTGTTGGTGTATCATGTAGCTTACTATACCAACTTGTATATATAATGTGTTGGTGTATCATGTAGCTAACTACACCAACTTGTATATATAATGTGTTGGTGTATCATGTAGCTTACTATATCAACCTGTATATATAGTGTGTTGGTGTATCATGTAGCTTACTATACCAACTTGTATATATAACGTGTTGGTGTATCATGTAGCTTACTATACCAACTTGTATATATAACGTGTTGGTGTATCATGTAGCTTACTATACCAACTTGTATATATAATGTGTTGGTGTATCATGTAGCTAACTACACCAACTTGTATATATAATGTGTTGGTGTATCATGTAGCTTACTATACCAACTTGTATATATAATGTGTTGGTGTATCATGTAGCTAACTACACCAACTTGTGTATATAATGTGTTGGTGTAGCATGTAGCTAACTACACCAACTTGTGTATATAATGTGTTGGTGTAGCATGTAGCTTGCCATACAGACTTTGTTATATGTGTTGGTGAACCAGGCAGCTGTGCAGCACAACAGTGCTGAACACAAGCCTGGTCAGGTCATTGTGGACTGCCTCCACCCAGACCCCAAGCCATCTGCTCACAGATCACTCCTGGCTCCTGAAGCAGTTCTATGACCTGGGTATATGTTGCCTCTCTCTTTGCCCACTGAGTTCCCCTGGAAACCTGTCTGACTGTGCCAGATGCAGCACAGCTTAGCTGGACTGGGGATCATGATGTATATTGATGTAACCAAGTTGCCCAGGATAGCATGCACTGGCTATTACACCACTGGAATATGCATAAAATGATGGCTGGAAATGACCGAGTCCAGTTCATCATGTCTGTAACAGTCCTGGTGCCCTGACCTTAGTGCCCCCCCTCCCCCACCACCACCACTGACCACCCCACACTCCCCCCTGACCCTCATTTCCCCCACCATTCTCCTCCCTGACTCCTGTCCCCTGCCACACTCCTCTGACCCCCCCCCCCGTCCCTTGCCACACTCCTCCCTGACCCTGTGTCCCCCGCCACACTCCTCCCTGACTCTTGTGTCCCCTGCCACACTCCTCCCTGACTCTTGTGTCCCCTGCCACACTCCTCTCTGACTCTTGTGTCCCCCGCCACACTCCTCCCTGACTCTTGTGTCCCCTGCCACACTCCTCCCTGACTCTTGTGTCCCCTGCCACACTCCTCCCTGACTCTTGTCCCCTGCCACACTCCTCCCTGACTCTTGTGTCCCCTGCCACACTCCTCTCTGACTGTGTCCCCCGCCACACTCCTCCCTGACTCTTGTGTCCCCTGCCACACTCCTCCCTGACTCTTGTGTCCCCTGCCACACTCCTCTCTGACTCTTGTGTCCCCCGCCACACTCCTCCCTGACTCTTGTGTCCCCCGCCACACTCCTATACTTGACTCGGCCCTGTCCAGCACCAGGTTTATCTTCAAGTGCTGTTTACTGACTTTACTCTTCAAGAGATATTTGTACACCTTGACCTGCAGGTGCCCTGTGTTGAAGACACATTGGCAGCCTTCTCCAGGCCTGCAATGTTACCAGGAACTTTACTCCTGTATGCAGTAATTCTTAACTAATGTATGCAGTAATTCTTGACTAATGTATGCTGCAATTCCTGACTACTGTATGCTGCAATTCCTGACTACTGTATGCTGCCATTCCTGACAACTGCATACTGTTATTCCAGCTTCTATATAACTATAAAACTACACATCCCCTGCATACTTGCCAACCCTACCAATTCAGGTGGCAGGTTACCAATTTCTTCATCATTGACACATAAAATGTACCACCTCAAGCAGTGACAACCTAACATACAAACAGATGTACCACCTCTAGCAGTGGCAACCTAACATACAAACAGATGTACCATCTCAAGCAGTGGCAACCTTACATACTGACAGATGTACCACCTCAACCAGTGGCAACCTAACATACAAACAGATGTACCACCTCTAGCATTGGCAACCTAACATACTAACAGATGTACCACCTCTAGCAGTGGCAACCTAACATACAAACAGATGTACCACCTCTAGCAGTGGCAACCTAACATACTGACAGATGTACCACCTCAAGCAGTGGCAACCTAACATACTGACAGATGTACCACCTCCAGCAGTGGCAACCTTACACACTGACAGATGTACCACCTCTAGCAGTGGCAACATTACATACTGACAGATGTACCACCTCAACCAGTGGCAACCTAACATACAAACAGATGTACCACCTCTAGCATTGGCAACCTAACATACTAACAGATGTACCACCTCAAGCAGTGGCAACCTTACATATTGACAGATGTACCACCTCAAGCAGTGGCAACCTTACATACTGACAGATGTACCACCTCAAGCAGTGGCAACCTAACATACAAACAGATGTACCACCTCAAGCAGTGGCAACCTTACATACTGACAGATGTACCACCTCAACCAGTGGCAACCTAACATACAAACAGATGTACCACCTCTAGCATTGGCAACCTAACATACTAACAGATGTACCACCTCTAGCAGTGGCAACCTAACATACTGACAGATGTACCACCTGAAGCAGTGGCAACCTAACATACAAACAGATGTACCACCTCTAGCAGTGGCAACCTAACATACTAACAGATGTACCACCTTAAGCAGTGGCAACCTTACACACTGACAGATGTACCACCTCAAGCAGTGGCAACCTTACATACTTACAGATGTACCACCTGAAGCAGTGGCAACCTAACATACAAACAGATGTACCACCTCAAGCAGTGGCAACCTAACATACTAACAGATGTACCACCTCTAGCAGTGGCAACCTAACATACTGACAGATGTACCACCTCAAGCAGTGGCAACCTAACATACTAACAGATGTACCACGTCAAGCACTGGCAACCTTACATACAGACAGATGTACCACCTCAAGCAGTGACAACCTTACATACTGACAGATGTACCACCTCAAGCAGTGGCAACCTTACACACTGACAGATGTACCACCTCTAGCAGTGGCAACCTTACATACTGACAGATATTCCACCTGAAGCAGTGGCAACCTAACATACTGACAGATGTACCACTTCAAGCAGTGGCAACCTTACATACTGACATGTGCTGTGGTATGCCATATGGTCAGCCCCCAAAACGGGAACCTCCTATGTAGGCTCATTTAAGACCTCATAGGGGACTTTGTGTCCCTAATCATTGTAATCTTGGGGAATTTTCCTCCACTAAAAAGGCCGGTAATTGGGATCATAATGCAGACAAAAGTAATTGCCAAGGCAGGCTTATGTGACATGGTGACCCAAAACCACTTCTCCACTTCCTTAGTTTACAATTCTGTTTTAATTTTTTACCAATTTTAACCTTTTCCGTAAAATCATAAGCTCACAGCATCAATAAATTGCCTCTAAAGCAGACACTATTTATGACATTCTCCAGCTGTTCCAGTGCCTTTTCATATGTTCTGAGCGGTCCTCATTTAATGAAGTTTTTCTATAACATTAACATTTTTGTGTAACAAATAAAATGCACATTGTAATGAACAACAAGTAACATTTTTTCCATTTAAGCAATTTTATGTTTTATCTTTGTTTTCCAATGTTACATTGTTATCCAGACATTCCTGAAGCTAGAATGTTACAGATCATTTTTCATGTAATAGATCTATGCACCACACAGCCCTGAAACTACGTACATCCAGAAACCTACACACACGACTGACAGTGTTTGACAACCACATGACCCCAACAGAAATGCTTATCCATACACGATACAGGTAGATACAGGTACAACGGTGAGTAATGATTGACATTTTACGGTATTCAAAGCCTTGCGCCTCCAGCATCACCCATGCACACATCCACACATCCACACTCCAATCTACCTGACTGTCTCCTTGGGCTTTGATTTTTCTTCATTTTTCCTGCGATTCTTCCAGTTCCAGTACATATAGAACACTAGCCAGTGGTCAGCTGTAGACAACAAACGTTGCTTCCTGTATATCGCTGTTTACTGCTCGAGCTAGAAGTGATAGAATGGTATGAACAACTGAGCCAGCGACCACCTCATTGCCGTCACAATGGCAGCCACCCAAAACTGACGGTGTGTGCCAGACTGAGCAGTAAATCAGCTGTTGACAGCCCGACCCTCCCCGTTATCACACGCTTAATGTACACAGTCATAGTCTGTACACAGCTAACTGCCAACCATATCCACTACTTGCAGTACATCACTGCACTTTTGATTATAGTTCAAATGTTTTATTCAGGAGACACTCCAGTATGTGTTCCAACATGACCCCAGTGTTCATGCGGGGGGCCGTTACCCGTTACTCCATCAACTATCAGTAAGTGACTCAAATTTTATTCCTGCCTTCTACCATTTATTCTAATCGCTCAATTGTTGTGATTTGGGGGGGGGGGGGAGGAGGGGAGGGGAGGGGGAGGGGGGACCATTCCACATAAAATGGAAAAAGTTAGTGATCTATGTTTTTTATTTCTTGGGTCATTCCTTGGTAAAACATGCTGCCTGCTCATGCCCCCCCCCCCCCCCCCGCAGTGCCTGCTCATGGCCCCCAGGGCAGTGCCTGCTCACCTTGCATGCCAGCACTTCCAATAATGACAGCTCTTTTTATCAGAAATCTTCACCTCAGTCAATCCACCTAAATACATGGACAAATCTCCCACCAGTATGGAAAGCGTTAAGGTTCCCAACACAACACCATGCCATGACAAAACATCACGTAAGCAGCGTATGGCTCATTTGTCGTGTGGAACGCCTGCCACATCAGCTGATGTGTGCTGCCTTGTTTCTCATCCATGAAATCATCAACCGTCACAATTCTTAATTTCAATTCACAGTACTTTTATTTCCCTGCTACAAAGATAAATCAACCACTCAGCCACTCCCCCACTCAAGGTTTATCAATTTCTCACCCACTCAAGGTTTATCAATTTCTTCACTTACTAACTCACTATTTAGATATCCAGCCCAAAAGCTAATATGTGGTCTTGGCAAAGCATGCTCTGTGCTACGCCAGTTAATCTGACTTCATTTAGGAAGGACTACTTTTTGCAAGGCATTAGCTGCCTGGACACAGCTCATTGTTGCATCATGTTGATGTGCTATGTGCCATCTGTTGTTACACGCTCACACGCTCCCAAACACCACTGCCCTAGCCATAGCCCCAGTAAATCAGCCACCATATGCTGGCTCTTCTACCTCTGACCGCAACATTACATCAAAACTCAGCCCACAAAATTACACCAAAACTCTCGGGTACCACTTGTTTGGAACAAGGTCTGCATCAGTATCAAGAGCTATTTTGCACTCACATATTGACTACATGTACCCACAAAAGGTTTAAATGAAATAAAGTTTGACATGGCTTGCTGCTTGCTATGATATCTGTGACAAATGATCTGGTCAGTTCTGAGTGGTAATATTAACACCATGAAGATATAACTTGAACCATGCATGCACATCTAAACTTGCAGACAGAGGGACCCGAGCATGCCCAGGGTAACATGGCTGGAGTCACTAGCAGCCCTTGACAAACCATTGGCCAGTCATTTTAGGACAATTTACTTATTCATGGCTGATGGGATAAAACTTCAATCATGCATGCATGTCAGACCTTCAACTGAGACAGACTGCAGCATCCCTGGCTAACATAGCTACACTAATAGGCCAGCCAGGAACTAATGGCCTCACATGCACTTTGGGGGGCAATCAGTTTCCAATCTGACGACTGACGCTTTGTCTCCTCACTGCCAACTGGTACAACAGTATATTACACCAGTATCCTCACACTGGTACACCAGTATATTACACCAGTATCCTCACAGTAGTACACCAGTATCCTCACACTAGTACACCAGTATATTACACCAGTATCCTCACACTAGCACACCAGTATATTACACCAGTATCCTCACACTGGTATACCAGTATCCTCACATTAGGAAACCAGTATATTACCCCAGTATGCTCACATTGGTACACCAGTATATTGCACCAGTATACACACACTGGGACACCAGTATACTCACATTGGCACACCACTATACTTAAACTGGTACAGCAGTATACTCACACTGGGACACCAGTATACTCACATTGGGACACCAGTATACTCACACTGGTAGATCAGTATACTCACACTGGGACACCAGTATACTCACACTGGGACACCAGTATACTCACATTGGGACACCAGTATACTCACACTGGGACACCAGTATACTCACACTGGGACACCAGTATACTCACATTGGGACACCAGTATACTCACACTGGGACACCAGTATACTCACACTGGTAGATCAGTATACTTGTTAAGTCTACAGCAACATGAACAGCCTTCATTAATTAGTGCTGAGCCTATCCCTCGGGGAGGGGGAGGGAGGGAGGGAGACAGACAGACAGACAGACAGACAGACAGACAGACAGACAGACAGAGTGTGTGTCTGTGTGTGTACATGCATGGGTGGTCTGATAAAACCTTCCACTGCAGTATTAAAATGTGTTCCTGGAAACTTATTGAGCACTTTCAGGCCAGATTTTGTTTTTCACACAAGAAATGTGATTACCTAACATCAACTCTCAAATATAATACGTAAACATATTCCTCCTGACAAGAACTGTCTTGTTTGGAGGGTGACAGTGGAAAGTAATTTATTTACAGATAGTGTCCAAACTGAGCAATGGCCAGATTAAGTATCGCAGTATTTGATTAATAGACAGGTCAGATGCTTCCTGCAGACAGAACTTCTTTTTGTCAGTACCACACATGCAAAAGGACGCTACATAGACTTATACAGATCCTTCACTAGAACAAATTCCTCCGGGCCTCATGTAGGTTAATTTTACCATGCAAGTTAAACAAACATAATACTTTGAAATCCAGTTTCACTTGACAGACAGCCTAACCAAGACCCCATTGCCTTGATAACGTCAATACTCTTTAACTTATAAACCCACTATTAGCACCATGAACATGGCCTGCTCTGCTTTTGGACCATCATATTTTGCTAAAACTGTAACCATCTTGTCTGCCTTCAGAAGTCCCCAATGCATACAGTCTGCACAGCCAGGCTTCGCGGGGCAGGTCACCACACAAAGGGCACATTCTTCTTTCTTTCTTGTCACAATCCAAGAATATCTGCACTTTATTATTTATCATTTCCTGAATCAAAACTATATGAGGAAATGCTGTTTGCCACGTAGGATACATGTACATATCAGCTATTTCCTTCTTCCTTCAATTCTGAGATGCCAACATTTGTATTTCTGGAAACTTTTTGTCTGCAGCAGTGGTTTTAGGAAAATACCCCATTCAAGATGCACTTACTAACACCAGGAAGTGATCTGATACCAAGAATAGTTAAATTAGAGGTAAAATAACCACAAAATACAACCAGGTGTCTCCAGAGTGCTATTTTAAAACAGACAACCCCCCCCCCCCCAGGTGTTCTTTATATAACAGGGCAATTATACATAATAGCTACCCACACAGAACCACACAGTTCCTCTTCACATAGTAGCTGAAGTCCTACAACACTCAAGTTCACTGTCTATATTTGTTCAACTGACCACCTCTGATGGAAAGGTCATTACAGTGACTGTACTCTCCATAGAGAGGCCACACCAGCTCTCCATGGCTCAGGTACAAAGTCTACAGCTCCCAAACTCACCAGTGAACATTACTGCAGCTGTAGCTGCTCACACTGCCCGTCAGTCTTTACGTTTGATGACACTTTTTGAAGTAAGCAGAATATGACTTCACCGAAACTGAAACAATTCCAACATTATTTTTATGCATATGCATCTGTCAACACTCTACGACAGGATATGGGGACACGTTTGCTGTCAAGCAACATATTTTGTTTGTAACAAAGACCATAATGACGAAAACATGAATAGATTTTCATTAAAAATTGTTTAAAATAGGCCAGATTTCTGTCAAAAAAAAGTTAAGGCAAAAAAAGTGAAAAACTTCTTCCAAATGGGAAGCTAAGAGGTTGTGTATGTCCCATTGGCAATGGAAGCTTAACCTCTCAGTTGTAAACCTGATGTTTACATGTATACCCAAACTTACCCTTTCAGCTGTAAACCTGATGTTTACATGTATACCCAAACTTAACCTGCCAGCTGTAAACCTGATGTTTACATGTATACCCAAACTTAACCTGCCAGCTGTAAACCTGATGTTTACATGTATACCCAAACTTAACCTGCCAGCTGTAAACCTGCTGTTTACATGCATATCCCAACTTTCCCGGTCAGCTATAAACCTGGTGTTTATATGTGTATCCAGAATTAACCTATGAGCTACAAACATGATATTTTCATGTCTATCCGAACTTAATCTGTCAGCTGTAAACCTCATGTTTACATTGATATCTAAAATTTACTTGTCAGCTGTATACCTGATGTTTACATGTATATCCAAACTTTACCTGTCAGGGTAGTCATGTCTCACTGACTGTCTGGTCAATGCTTACAGACACAGTGACCAACACTGGACAGTCACATCTCCATTGACAACACATCCCTAGCATCACACTATTACTGTGCCTATTTGTTTGCATATAATTAGAGTGGTCCCCTATTTTAAGGCCACCCCAAGTGTACTTGCTAGAAGTGTGCATAACAGGAAGGTGGTCTCTCCTGAGGAGGCAAATAAAATGGAACTGCCGCTATATGAAGAAGTGGCCTGGGTGGACGCTGACCTGTCCTTGGGGGTGGGGCTGGCAAGATCTCTGTATAGTTAACTGCCAATTCCTACTAGATTAACCCCCCTACACATTATAAAAAAATAACTTCATTTCACTTATGGCTCTTAATTTGGTCTCATTTGTATTCATTATTTCCTTGTGCATTTTTATGTTACTTTTTCTTTTTTTAAGGAAACCAACACCTGTGGTTTAAAAAAAAAGGTATTTTACCTAGTACAGGAGACACGCCACTCAATCAGGTCTTGAAGTGGCAGAGGTTACATGAAGGTCAAAAGGCAGTAGTATCATTTTAAAGTGCATTCCTTCCAAGAAACATTAGCATTTAGCTAAGTGGCTAAAGGTCAGGGCAATCCCTGCCAAAGTGAGCTGCCACGATAGTTGACCCACATATATTTTTGCAATAGTAGTCCTCTTCCCACTTTCTTTTTCTGTTTTACAAATTTTTTTGTTCAAAAATACATGTGTGTGTGTGGTTGGGGAAGTTACTTTCAATGATAAGCGCTAATTACTTTAACATTGCTTACAAGTCATTACTCAACAGCTGATGTCATTCCTTATACGTGTTTCCTCTGGTTTTTATTGTTTATATTTAGAGGTGCTATAACAACATTACCAATCAAAACCAAATTAAGTACCACTAAAGTTTTATTTGTGCAAGTAATAATAGGTCAGAATCTTTATATTATTTCATGCACATATAAGGATTTCTGCTTTTAAAAAATATTAAACATCAAGCCCCCCCCCCAAAAAAGAAAAAGATAAACAAGTTGATGGTGACACTAGCAATATCCCCCACCACAATGAATCACTTGTCCCTCTATCCCCATGTAGCACTGTAGGATGTTCTGTAAAGTGTGAACAGTTTCTTAACAATGTAAAGCTGCAGAATCCACGACTGACAACAATGAAACAAAACCGCTCCTCCTTTGATAGGGAGCAACTAACGAGAAGAGCTGTTTGTTTCCTTGTTATAATGCAGTGGTTCTTAGCAGCTAAAGCATCAAATGTTCCAAGCAAAACCACAATGCAGGATGACGGGTGTACATGAAGCTATATTGACATATACATGTATGACCTCAGGACAGAGCCAGATCACACACAGTACCATTATGACTGCAGCTCTCACCACTACACTGAAAACTCATTATAACAATACCCAAGTATCCCACATGGTCACTCAGCAACACAAGTTTTGAGGGTCAAAAAGTGCATTTTCCTTGTCATTTGATTTATTTATTGGTCAGAGTTATCTGATGCCATTTCAGGGGAGCAGATAGTGTCATTATCATCAGCATTCACAGTAAGTGCATCATGATAGCATTTATCTGTCTCTGCACTGTGCAATTTGCAACATCACCAGCACACGACATTTGCCTCATAAACCACAATGTGATGCCCCGACACTGTAAGGATCAAAACACGAGGCTGCATAACAAAAACATTCCCACAGGGACACATTCTTCTTTTTTCTGTCTGTCTCAAAGAGGTTCATTCAGGACTAATCCACACAGGACAGTTACTGTTTGTTCCAGTTAGAAGTTCAATGACATTCTGGGTCACTTGGGGCAAACAAACTTTGGAAACTTTGTAAAGGGCCCAATTATGAAATCAAATATTTGGGAGAATAAAAGATGGTGTATTTGTTCTAACAAATTGACACTTAACATGATGTAAAATCTGTACATTATTGTTGATGAGCATGTCAAACATCAAGTGGGGACAAATATGAGTGCAGACTGCCCTGGGACGCCGTGGCAGGAGGCCGCGACCCCAACATGATGTTCACCCTGCACAGACACTGGGTGGCCTGGTGGCTGTGTATCGCTGTGTTGCTGGCCACGTCCCATCATCACCCAACATCTACTGCCATATTACTTCAACTATCCCCCACATGGAAATACTGTTGTCACCTTCCTCTCCCTGACAGGTTAACCTATAGCACCACTCACACTACAGGCTCCTGTCCATAGTAAACAATTTCTGATCTACTTATTTTCATGCTAAAGTCTTCCAACATTTACAGGGCAATACCCCACCTGAGCATGTAAAGCACAGTACGGGGTTGACATCTCAAGGGTTTGGGTCTCGCTTCACTGACTTCAAAATATAAACTGCAGGCAACTACGGAAACTCATAGGAACCTGCTGGTTCGGTCAGAGTTATATCCCTTCAACCTGTCACCCATATATTACATGAAATAAGTAATAAATGTAGAAGAACCTGGAAATGTAGTCCTCATACGTATCGGATGGTTGGAAGTGACCACGAAAATGGTGGAGACGCCACTGTGGAGACACATTACCCATCCTCCTGGGAGAGAAAGATTCGCCCGTGAAACAGGTGCCCAGATGTCCCAGCCAGTGATACATGAAGGCAACTCAATGTGCTCCAGGAAAGGCAGCAGCTATGACAGTCATGTAGGCCCTCAGTCCACTTCCTCTTCTGCCAAGAATACCCTTGTGGCATAAAGCACCAGCGATGTCACAAGACAACAGTTCACACAGTTGAATGTGATTTCTTCATCTGTTTCTGCCAGCTGTTGTCAAAGCACTTGGGAGCAGCCACCAAGAGACACTAATCCAGGCAATATGTCACCTCAGTCAGATGGACCCAACTACTGCCAATTTGCTGGGCAACTTGGCTAATACTCAAAAACTGAATGAGACAAAAAAAAATAATGATGAGGCTAGGAATGTGATGGCATAGTTGAAGCTGACCCCAATAAATATAATAACAAGTGATAAATCGCTGGCTTTACAGCAGGTAGCCTGTGCGTGACCCTGAAGCCTAGACCCAACAGCAGGCAGATCTAAACTCCAGCATCCACTTCTTTACACCCTTTCACTTAAACAAATCTGGGGCTCAATCAATGTATAAGTGTTCAAGGCTTTAAACTTCCAACACTCAAGGATTTTATTCTGAAAAGGCCATAGCATGGTCAAGTGGCCAGAGTCTTGGCGCACCTTGTTACTTTCACTGACAAATCTTGGCACGCTCTTTGGGTCTCCAAGTTGGTATGGCGACAAGCAAGGGTTAACTGCCCCAGTTAGTATGGAGACAGAGGGAAGGGTTACCTGTCCCAATTAGTATGGAGACAGAGGGAAGGGTTAACTGTCCCATTAATATGGAGACAGAGGGAAGGGTTATCTGTCCCAGTTAGTATGGAGACAGAGGGAAGGGTTAACTGCCCCAGTAAGTATGGAGACAGAGGGAAGGGTTACCTGTCCCAGTTAGTATGGAGGCAGAGGGAAGGGCTACCTGTCTCAGTTAATATGGAGACATAGGGAAGGGTTATCTGTCCCAGTTAGTATGGAGACAGAGGGAAAAGTTACCTGTCCTAGTTAGTATGGAGGCACAGGGAAGGTTTACCTGTCCAAGTTAGTATGGAGACAGAGGGAAGGGTTACCTGTCCCAGTAGACATAGAGACAGAGGGAAGGGTTTTAAACTGTCCCAGTCTGCATCAAGACAAAGGAAAGGGTTAACTGTCCCAGTTGGCATAGAGACAGAGAAAAGGGTTAATTGTCCTAGTTGGTAAGAAGACAGAGGGAAGGGTTAAGTGTCCTAGTTGCCATAGAGACAGAGGGAAGGGTTAACTGTCCCAGTTGGCATAGAGACAGAGGGAAGGGTTAATTGTCCTAGTTGGCATAGAGACCGAGAGAAGGGTTAATTGTCTGGGCTGGGTGTCTGTGTTTCATCTACTTTTGTCTTCTGTCACTTTCTCTGTTTCTGTTCCCAGTGATCTGGGATGCCTGCAAGTTCCTGCCTCATTGCTTGTTATTTCACTCAAGTCTTTCATTGTCAATTGAGCCAAGTGGCTGTGCACCAAGTCCACACAACATGGACACATTTTTATATTCTGTGCAAGGTGACCTTTCATGTAAGTAGTGGCCTGTCAGTAACTGCAGACCATAATAACAATCCAGCCCCACAGCTGTCCTTGCCACCCGCTGGGTAATCGGAAAGCTGTTGACTCAGTCAAAAGAATGAAGTGTACATGTGGCCATTAAAGATGACAATTATCACCTTTGAAGTTGTCGGTTTCTTTTGGGATGGTGCTGCATGTTTTGGTCGACTGAGGCCCTGGCACATACTTCACCAGGTTAATATGTTTGAATTGTTGTGCACAGAACGGGTCATTGATGAAACCGTCAACACTTTTGATGTGTACCAGTGAGGGATAAATGGTGGAATCAACAAGATACAAGGCCCTCAACCAATGATGGGAACAAGGAAAGGTGTAGACTGGCTCACCT
This sequence comes from Hermodice carunculata, assembly GCA_964020975.1. Taxonomy (NCBI): domain Eukaryota; kingdom Metazoa; phylum Annelida; class Polychaeta; order Eunicida; family Amphinomidae; genus Hermodice; species Hermodice carunculata. Next base: position 142,937,957 of record OZ026612.1, read on the forward strand.
GGTCTTGATCAATTTCACAGCTTTTCATCTACATCAAAGTTGCCTGCTTTGCAGACCAAGCTTGCTTTAGTGCTGCCTTCATAAGAGTAGTTGACACCTCTTTCTGACTGTTAACATCAATTTTGAGTCTATTTCTGACTGTTGACATCTGTATGCTGAGCATTGGGTCAGCTGCACTAACAAGGATCAGTCATCCCCCCCCCCCCCCCCCCCCCCCCCCCCGTAGCATGATGAAATACATGTTCATGTATAAATCAAGCATTATCCATACAGGACAAATCCCCCAAAATAACACTGTTCTGTTTCCTCTATTAAATATGCAGAAACCTGGAGCACAAGGGGAGGCTATGGCTCCAGACTGATATAAATCAAGTCGTGACAACTAAAGATACCTTTTTTTTTCATAGTACATATATACAAATTCATGCATATAATGTCAGAACTTACATGTTACAACTGGACCATAAAATTTGCTCCACTGAAATACTCTCCTTGTCAGTGAAATGCATATATAAATTCCTGTCATTCCAGACATAAATCTGGAGAGATGTTGATAGAGCATCCAGCAGCCAACATCAGATGTCCAGCCAGGCTCTATCTCACCACACCACATATCTATTGTATGGTGCTATCTTGAAGGGAATCACATGCTTTAAATTGACCAATGATTTTCATCAGATACTCTAGGTATGTGTGAAATGTAATCTACTATTGGGCAGTGCTTCCAAGTGTCCACAATCTCTCTGCAACTTGTGCAGTGAAGTCCCCACTCCATAAATCTCTGGGGGACAAAAACTGGAAATTGATGGCCCATTCATATCTATAGAAGGGTAAAAAGTGGGAAAAGATGGTCTATTCACATGTAAAGGAGTTCTTTCTTTTTCTTTTTTGCCATTTGAAAAAAAGTTTTATATATTTTGCACAGCACTGCCATGTCTGGAGAAACCACCATAACTGACCCAAACAGTGGTCTCAAAAGCCAGGTGGTCAGACAGTGGTCTCATAAGCCAGGTGGCCCGACAGTGGTCTCATAAGGCAGGTGGCCAGACAGTGGTCTCATTAGGCAGGTGGCAAAACAGTGGTCTCATAAGGCAGGTGGCCAGACAGTGGTCTCATAAGCCAGGTGGCCTGACAGTGGTCTCATAAGGCAGGTGGCCAGACAGTGGTCTCATAAACCAGGTGGCCTGACAGTGGTCTCATAAGTCAGGTAGCCAAACAGTGGTCTCACTTCTCGTGTGTGATTTTTATCCAAATTCTAATTATTTACCCCAGAATTTCAGGCAGTTTTCAGACTCTAGTAATCTTTTATGCAAAACGCTGTAAAAAGGGGCAAACACGCAAGAAATATTTGTGTATGTTTTTGCCTGCAAACAAGAGAGGTGCCCCAGGTAGAGAACATGATGTTGGGAGGACTGGCTGGCTAACGCTGCATATTATGTAATGTGCCAGGTGTGACAACTGACACCTGAGCAAACTTGCTCCTGTGGCCCCACCCGTCAACTCTGATGTAGCGGACTATGTAAACAACAGGCCAGTATGTGTACTCAGTGACAGTGCACAGACAGGGAAGCTGGTATACCATACTGTCATACAAAACGTGATGTCATCGTCCTCTTTGTACATTGCTTCACAGTCCATTCTTCACCTTCATAACAGCTTATTCATGCAGGCACCTTCCTCTGTGTGTCTAAACACTTTTACTACTATTTTTTCTTCGAACTTTCCATTAAAAATGACAATGTGTGCTGTTGCATTCGGGCATGTGTTACAAATGAATCAATGGAAAACACACACCAAAAACTCACTAAATGTGCAGTTTTTATTGATTCATTTGCAACGCATTCACATTTGCATTGAACAAATAGACTTTATCACGGGCCACTGCCCTGGCAACAAAGTGTTTTTCACCGTCATGTGTCCCCGAGATACAGTCAAAAGCGTAGGCTCACAGGTTCCTCTGGTAAGCCATTCATGGACTCCGGGACTGAAAAATGACAACACCAAAACTCAGCAGAAGGACACATCATTGACTCCAGCTGTCCATCCAACAGGGTTTAGTAACACTGACTATGGAATAAATGGCCCACTAAAGGTGTCTGAATCAGGACAGTTTAAAATTGTGTTTCAATAAATCTTTGAGCTACTGACTTAATACGTGGAAGCGATAAATGCTTCCTTTATCTATTAGTAATACTTACCTCTCAATCACTCATGCTTATACCCCTGCTTATCAGGTTCCCAGCCAGGTTTTTCAACCTGAAACTTTTTATGGCTGACCTGTGGTTACATGCACAAACCCCCAAAGGGGCCTCCGGTACAACTTCCGGTGTTTGCGCATGCTCACCAGTTTCTCTCCTCTAGAATTTCACTGGCGGGGACGGCCTGGGTGGGCTTTTGAGTGATTGAGAGGTAAGTATTACTAATAGATAAAGGAAGCATTTATCGCTTCCACGTATCTATGGTGTAATACTACCCTCTCAATCACTCATGCTGATATACCAGCAGAATGGAGGAGGGCGTAATTCACCTTTTGACACGTCTACAGTAATACCCCATAGGTCAGCTACGTACGTTAGTACGGTACCCTAATCACTCTGAACTCTACCTGAGCAATCTTATTGCAAGAAGGAGCAGGAGAATTCAGGGAAAAAAGCAGAACGGCATATAGAATGAGCAGCTGCTCTGTTCCCTCAACCCAGCCTACCACAGTAGAAGTAAAGCAGACTACTTGCCTGGTCATATGAATCTGCGACTCCGGACATACTACTTGAGCCTCTTTGGGGCCGTCTGGTAGTCACCACGGAGCTACTTCCCATCGCCAAAGGAGGCTGTGCGAGTATTGCGCATCGCCATCAAACCACCCTGAATCTCGGTCAGGTCCCGCAGGTAAAAGGATGTGAATGTTGTGTGAGCCTTCCACCTGCATGCCCGCATAATGTCGGCAAGGGCAACATTGCGGATCAGAGACCACGACGCAGAGAAAGCCCTGACATCATGTGCTCTTACCCCTTGGACCCTAAGAATATCCTCTGACCCGGAGGCTACCTGGTAGGCCTTACAGACCGCCGCCTTCAGCCATGCGGACACGGTATTAGCAGCTATCCTGCCCGACTCGGTTTTCCTCAACGGAAGAAAGAGGGCTCTCCGACCCTGACGAATCTCTTTCGTTCGGTCCAAATACCACTTTAGCGCCCTCACAGGACACAGTGTCCTATCAGGTTCCGATCTTGATAACGTGTCGGAAAGCGCTTTGATTGTAAAGCCCATAAAGGCAGTGGTGGGGTCTGTGGCAACATGGTTCTTGGCTAAAAAGCCCATGTGTGGTTTCAATGTGACGGAGGTTTTATCCTCCGACCACCGAATCTCGTTAACATCCAATGCATGGATTTCACTCCTTCTGGCCCCTGAGGCCAGTGCGAGCAAGAAGACAGTCTTGTAAGTCAGCCATTTTAATTGGATCGTTTTGGGATCCTTTTCTTCAAATGGAGGTCTCGTCATGGCCAAAAGGACGAGGCTCAAATCCCAGGTGGGCATTATATTTGTGCCGACTGGTTTGTCCGTATAAAAACTTTGAATCAAGGCTGACAAATGTGGGTCTGCTCCTAATGATTGACCCAATTTCTTGCTCAGGGAGGAAGAAATCGCTGTTCGATATCCTTCGATAGTCCTTGGACTTAGCTCTTTTTCCTCAAACAAATACAAGAGGAAATCGGCAACATCCGAGGATCTTGCTGACCAAGGTTCCAACTGCTTCCCGGCACACCATTCAGTGAACAGTCTCCACCTCGAGTCGTATGTCTTCAAAGAAGACTTTCGAAGTTTACCTCGTGCGATTCTTGAGGAAACGAGATTCGAGAACCCAGCCTCTTGGACGTGTCGTGCGACAACCTCCATGCGTGAAGGTTGAGCACCGCCGGATTCCGATGGAACCGGGACGTCCGAGGCTGCACGAGCAGTCTGTCCCAGACTGGTAGACGTAACGGAGCCTCGCGACTCAACTCCAGTAGGTCGAGAGACCAATCCCGTTTTGGCCACCAGGGAGCCACCAGGATGATCTCCGCCTTCTCTTCCCGGATCTTTCTCAGAACTTGAGGGATCAACGGGAGCGGAGGAAAGGCGTAGCCCCATATTCTGTCCCAGCACATCGCCAGGGCGTCCACCGCAAAAGCTAGAGGATCTGGGACTGGAGCCACGAACACTGGCAATTTGTGGTTCCATCTGGTGGCGAACAAGTCCACATGGGGTGTCCCCCATCGGTCCCATAACGCCTGAACTACTCGTGGGTGTAGGGACCATTCTGTCCCTATCACTTGTCCCTTTCGGGACAATTGGTCGGCCATTACATTTAGATGGCCGCTGATGTGACGGGCCAGAATCCTTACTCCTTTGCTGCCGCACCAGAGAAGTATTTTCTTTGTTAGTTCGAACAACAGTTTGGACCGGGTGCCCCCTTGTTTGTTCAGGTATGCCACCACAGTCCTGTTGTCCGACATCAACGTCACATCTTTGTTTTTCACCAACTGTTCGAACTTCTGCAGGGCTAAATATACTGCCTCCAGTTCTAGCCAATTGATGTGAAAATGTCTCAAGTGCAGAGGCCAGATGCCTGAGACCATGTTGGAGTCCGTGTGGGCTCCCCAGCCCTGTTTTGACGCGTCCGTGTAAACAACCAGTCTGGAATTGAACGGCCTCATCGTCTGTCCACCCATGACGTTCCTTCTCACCGTCCACCAACGGATGAGGTACTTGTCGTGCGGACCTACTTCGACCATTTGCCGCAAACTGGTCCTGTTCCACTTGGCGTTCAGAGCTATGTTGAGTGGCTTCCTGTGTAGGCGTCCTAACGGAACTTGCGAGTCCATCGAGGACATCATGCCCAACAGCGACAGCCATTGCCGAGCTGTTTGCTGTGTCGATCTCATGAACCTCTTGATAAGGCTCTGTAGTCTGTCCCATCTGTCCTCGGAAGGACGGCAATCGAATCGGACTAGATCGAAATGAATGCCTAGGAAGACAAACACCTGTTTGGGTGTGAGATTTGATTTGGGGATGTTTACTTCTAGCCCGAAGTCCCCGCACAGCTTCAACAGATATTCTCTGTTCTTGATTAGTTCCTGATGAACTAAAGCTCGGACAAGCCAGTCGTCCAGGTACACGTGCATTCTTATGCCCCTCTTGTGAACACATGCTGCCACGGATTGCACTATCCGGGTGAACACCTGAGGTGCCGTGGCCAAGCCGAAAGGAAGAGCTCGAAACCGGAATACCCGGTCTGCGTAAGCGAACCGTAGGTACTGCCGACTGCCCTGAGACACAGGCACGTGCAGATACGCGTCCCTCAAGTCCAGGGAGAAGGTCCAGTCCCCGGGTCGGAGAGCCTTCGTTATGGATTCCGGCGTTTCCATGTGGAAGTGTGGAACTTCCAAATATGTGTTCAGATGAGACAGATCTATGACCGGTCTCCAGCCGCCGTCCCTCTTTGCGACCAAGAATAGTCGGCTGTAGAATCCCGGAGAAGAGTGATCCCTCACCCTCTCCATGGCTCCCTTCGCCAACAACTTCTCGACCGCCTCGTGGAAGAATGACCTCTTCGGCTCTTGGGCCGGCGGTTCGAACTTCCAGGGGACGCGGGACAAGGGCGGTCGCTCTTTGAGCGGTAGCACATATCCCTTTTCTAGGACACTTAACACGAACGAGTCGTCCGTGACGGAAAGCCAGTGACTGCGGAAGTCGGCTAACCGACCGCCGAGACGCTGACACATCGCCCCAGACCCGTCGTAAAAGCTCCTGACGGGTGTGGATGACTGGCACGCACCTTCAGTCCCTTTTCCCTTTACCGAAGCCGGGCTTCCGAAAGGGCCGGTTCTGCTTGCCACTGCCGGAGGACGGTGCGTCCGCTGAACCCTGCTTCTGAGGCTTCTTGTTCCTAGGTCGCCTAGGTTTCCTCCTCTTTGCAAAGGAGTCCTTGGCGCCAGAAACTTTGGCTCCCTGTCCACGAGCCTTGGAGGCTGCTCTAGCTAGGTCGAGGATGGCTTGGTTAGCCTCATCGGCCTGTTCCCGCTTTCGCTGCTCGACCACTTGGTCCCTGATGGGAGCGAGAGCACCTCCGAACAAGTAGTTCGAGAACAAAGGCTGAGTTCGGATGGCTCGCTGTTCACCTTCCGTGAGGTTGGTGACTTGCAAGCACGAATCTCGCCTTGTTAACCTCAGGTTGGCTTCCATTGTAATGGCCTGCCTGAGAAGGTGCTCTATCGCCATACCCCGGGACGCCTGAAGCCGGGTATTCAGACTTATCCAGTCCCTGACTGGTTCCGGGACCTGCTGCGACACGAAGAGTCGCTGCATGATCTCGGCAGACGCGGCCGAGGACACGTCCAAGAAGGAGGCGATGATTACCATCGCTCTTGCATCCTCCTCTAATCTACTAAGGACCTCCTGGGGGACTTTAGGAGATGGGGGGATCCATTTACAGATACTCTCCCATTCCACGTCTACCTCCGTGGCCCTATTATCGTAGATTTCATTAGGTACACAGTACCTAGCAACGTTAGCTCTCGGCCTCCTCAACAGCTTCCCACACTTCAGCGCTTGCTGAGTCGGGACGCCGGAGGGCGACCTAGATCCCCGGAGCTCTTTATCCAGGCTCTGGTACACTTCATCCACGTAAGCAGAGAAGGGGAACCCGGACCCGACTTGTTCCGACACAGACGGCGACTCTAGTGGGTACACTGACATCGCTCGTCTCTTCGTGGTCGGTGGCAAGGGAGGAGCCTTCAAGGTGTCTCCGAGGAGAGCCAAGATCGACTCCTTTGTCGAGTAAAAGAGCCCTGCAGGTTCACTAACCTCGGCTGGGGCTGAGCTGTCCTCAAAGGACAACTGTCGTTGAGCGGAATGGGCCGGCTCGTCGGCCAACACCTCATCGCTCTCCGACCCCATCCCTTGGACAGGTCGGGACTCACGCTCCAGATTACGCCTAAGGCGCTCCTCGCGTTCGTCCTCGCCTTCGTCGAGAAGAGACTCGTGTAACGAGCCCTCTCCGTCAGACAAAGGCTCTCCCCGCTCATCTAAACCACTATGCAGTGGAAAAAGTGGCGTGGGGAGAGAGGGAAGGGCAGCTTCTATTCGACTGGTCCTCTCCGGTTGCTCATCGGAGTGGTCCAGTCCGGTCCCGGTCACGGCCGGCACGGATTCGGCAAGCACCGGATCTAACGTACCGGACCGGTCCGGACCAGCCAGGGAAGTATCATGTACTTCCTGGCGTGCTCCGGGCAAGGGTTCATGACCCACCTCCGTGAGCACTGGGGCATCTCCCACCAGAGAACTTGTGGCTCCTTCCACAGTGCCAGTCACGCCGGTCCCCTCCATAGAGCGAACCGGCAAACCGGGCTGTTCCGGTGCCTCCCCCGTGTCCATGCTGGTCTCCTCTGCAGGAGGGCCAGTTGCACCTGGACCTTGAATTTCCCTTGGGAAACCCGGGTCTTGGGTCTGCTGACCCACAGGTGCCACAGACACAGCTGGTGTGGGAAAAGGGACTCTCATCTGTGCAGATTGCACAAAAGACTGCATGGTGGTGGCCATCAGCATCTGTGTTCTCTGCATAGTGTCCAGTATAGCCTTGAGTCCAGGATCCAAGGCGGGTGCCCTCTTTTCAGAAGGCTCCTCGGCCCTGTCCCCCTTTCTCTAGCGAGAGCGCCTCCTCTTCTTTGGGGTCGCCCCCGCCGAATCCGAGGCACTATCCACTGCCTCAACTCTCCGAAAAGAGGAGGAGGTGGTGACTCGCAGGCTTGCCGGTGAGTCTTGAACGGATGGAGCTCTACGGTGAGACCGTTTAGCCCGCCGACGTTCTGCCAACTCAAAGAGGTCCCACCTCTCACTTGACCAGCTTTTACAGTGCTGACAAGGTCGTAACCTCGAGCACTGCAGTCGCTCCAGCTCCCATCTGCACTTTCTACAGTGCGGATGGTTGTCCCACTTCCCCATCAGATGGCCGGCCACATCCTGCTTCTGAGAAGCAGGGATGCCCGCCACTGAACTGGCAGGGACAGCTGGAGCTGTTCCAGCACTCACTTGGGGTGAGAGGCTGCGCCCCTGCCTCCCCCGGAGCTGCTGGATAAGGAGGCGAGATCGTTCTTGACGTCTCTCACGCTCCTTGCGGTCCACATCCTTGTCCGCCATGTTGGTTTTCAAGGGAAAAGACCACGTGTTCCTGAAACCAAATAGATAAAAAAAACAGGTAGGAATCAAGGCTTCTCGCTCAAAGAACGGTCCAACGACTCACTACCCCACACTTATCTCGATCCTTGGGCGACGAGTTGCTCCGGCAGTGAAAACTGCAAAAACAAGCCGATCTTGGGGCACTCCTGTGATCACCACAACAACGTGGGCGGAAGCCAGGAGAGAAACTGGTGAGCATGCGCAAACACCGGAAGTTGTACCGGAGGCCCCTTTGGGGGTTTGTGCATGTAACCACAGGTCAGCCATAAAAAGTTTCAGGTTGAAAAACCTGGCTGGGAACCTGATAAGCAGGGGTATAAGCATGAGTGATTGAGAGGGTAGTATTACACCATAGATAGGATGTATTCATATTCAGATGCAGTCCTATACTAACAGCTATTGAGCAAAAGAGGGAGCCTGGATCAGGGCAGATCTATATATTTACCATGGTAAAAAGTATTTTCTCGATAAAATAAACAAAAAGAACACATAATAATCTTAAGAAAATGTTTTAACATATATTTGAAACATAAAGGATGCCTAAATTTATTAGAAATGAGCTCTCTTCTGCTTGAAAAGGTGTTATTTATGGATGTTTGTGTAGTATATAATACAAATCTGCCCTGATCATGGTGGACGCATCAGTCTGTTGCCCCGGCAACACAGGAAGTGGACAGGATCGCAGTTAAATATGAATGTCTCCTATTCCTTACATCTATTAGTCTGTCAGTGCTAGTGCATACATACCTACTGACAATTTTTTAGTCCTTGGTAGTCAGGGAAGAAGATTTATATCTGCCCTGGTGTATTGTGTACTGCTACAGAGTTCTCAAGCAGACTTTACTCAGCCCTGGTCCACAACTCTATAAATATCATGAAGAACTAGTGTATCCCTAGTGTATCCCTAGGATACACCTAGAGGACATCTGGCAGTGTACTAATATGTTACCATATCCTAGGAAACATTACAGAGGGCATCTATGGTCCTGGCAGTTTACCATTATAATATCCAAGGGAACATTACATAGGGCATCCATGGTACTGGCAGTTTACCATTATAATATCCAAGGGAACATTACATAGGGCATCCATGGTACTGGTAGGTTACCATTATAATATCCGAGGGAACATTACATACGGCATCCAGGGTAATGGCAGGTTACCATTGTAAAATCTTAAGGTACATTACAGAGGGCATCTATGGTACTGATAGGTTACCACCTGTCAATGACATCTATGATACTAATAGGCCACCATTGTACAATGTTGGAATACATCACGGAGGATATCCATGGTACCAACAGGTTACGTCTGTACAATCCTGGATAACTTTAAGAGGGGCACAGTACTGAGAGGACACCACTGTACTGTCCTGTGGTAAATTACAGAGGGACACAGTACTGAGAGGACACCACTGTATTATCCTGTGGTAAATTACAGAGGGACACAGTACTGAGAGGACACCACTGTACTATCCTGTGGTAAATTACAGAGGGACACAGTACTGAGAGGACACCACTGTATTATCCTGTGGTAAATTACAGAGGGACACAGTACTGAGAGGACACCACTGTACTATCCTGTGGTAAATTACAGAGGGACACAGTACTGAGATGCTACCACTGTACTATCCTGTGGTAAATTTAAATCCCTGGTATAGTACAGAGGACATGTATGGTATTGACAGCTTACATGTGAATTCAACCACAGCTCTGAAAAACAGGAATACTAGTTTGTTACAGCCTTATCTCAAATGTTGCAGACCAGTTACAGTGCTATTATCTCAGATCAATGACTGCCTTAACCTGATCCCATTGTACACCCCAGCCAGGATATGTCCACATTAACATCCATGTACATTCAACTACAATTTGCTATGATACCAGTAACCCTCCAGGACCTAACACCAATATATCCGATATCAGTAACCCTCCGGGACCTAACACCAATGTATCCGATGTCAGTAACCCTCCGGGACCTAACACCAATGTATCCGATGTCAGTAACCCTCCGGGACCTAACACCAATATATCCGATATCAGTAACCCTCCGGGACCTAACACCAATGTATCCGATGTCAGTAACCCTCCGGGACCTAACACCAATATATCCGATATCAGTAACCCTCCGGGACCTAACACCAATGTGTCCAATACCAGTAACCCTCCGGGTTATATCACCAATGTTTCCCATACCAGTAACCCTCAGGGACCTAACACCAATGTATCTGATACCAGTAATCCTAAAGGTCAGAACACCAATGTATCTGATACCAGTAATCCTAAAGGTCAGAACACCAGTGTATCTGATATCAGTAGAAGCTTCTGTTCTTGCTCTCCCCTATTCAGCTTGTATGTTTCCTACAAACAAAAGACTACTACTACATTGGGGTTTCATCTTTCAACTGTTTGAGTGTATACTGAGGATTTCTGGATCTAGTTCAAGTACAGTGGTTGTAGAGTGGAACTTGTTATAATATACGGCCAGGCCCTACCCCAGTCCACAGTGTTATAATATATGGCCAGGCCCTTCCCCAGTCCACAGTGTTACCTGGTGGTGGTCTGTCTGGCCGGCAATCATCCACACAGACAGAGACCAATGTGTCTTGAAAAGCAGAGCACTTTGTAATTGCCTGACCAAAGGTATTGTGTGTAAAAATCTGTCAACAACAACAGCATAGGTATGTACTATATTACAGGCCTGTACTATATTATAGGTATATACTATATTACAGGCATGTACTATGTTATAGGTATACACTATATTACAGGCACATACTAATTATAGGTATACACTATATTACAGGCTTGTACTATATTATAGGTATACACTATATTACAGGCATGTACTACATGTATATTATAGGTATATACTATATTACAGGCATGTACTATATTATAGGTATACACTATATTACAGGCATGTACTATATTATACGTATACACTATCTTACAGGCATGTACTATCTTATAGGTATACACTATATTACAGGCATGTACTACATTATAGGTATACACTATATTACAGGCACATACTAATTATAGGTATACACTATATTACAGGCATGTACTATATTATAGGTATATACTATATTACAGGCATGTACTATATTATAGGTATACACTGTATTACAGGCATGTACTATATTATACGTATACACTATCTTACAGGCATGTACTATCTTATAGGTATACACTATATCACAGGCATGTACTATATTATAGGTATACACTATATTACAGGCACATACTAATTATAGGTATACACTATATTACAGGCATGTACTATATTATAGGTATATACTATATTACAGGCATGTACTATATTATAGGTATACACTATATTACAGGCATGTACTATATTATACGTATACACTATCTTACAGGCATGTACTATCTTATAGGTATACACTATATTACAGGCATGTACTATCTTATAGGTATAAATTCTATTGGCAGCACCAAGAAGGACACACCATTATATACAAGTTACACATGGCTGTCACTGCTGGAGAGGTAGTCAACAGATCAATTACAACATGGCTGAATCATAACCAACCCACCTGAACCCTGAGAAGATGACAAAATCTGAATATGTTTCTTCAAAAACAAATACTGTGTGTTCAATATTCATGGTCCTTTTTCCTATGAAGCTCTGGCTACGTCTTCCACAAATACCGTCCAGCACCACCCAGATGTAAGTGCGAGTGAAGCTAACTCTGGCTTATTCCTTGGAACAGGCCGTCTTTGTGAAGCAAACACCTGTAGACCTTCTGTAATTATCAACTGCTAACAACCCACAATGAGGCACACTGACAGGTTGACACAGGCCACACATACCCGACTCCCACTCCAGCCTGTGCCTTCCTGTACACATGACGCCATGAGCCTGTGCTCACCAGGCCATACAAATGGCAGCATGAGACAGGCACCCCTGGGGCTAACATTGCCACAACTGTCTTCCCTGTGCCCACTGCTTCCTGACTCTCTCTCTCTCTCTCTCTCTCTCTCTCTCTCTCTCTCTCTCTCCCCCCTCCTTCTTTTCTTTCCTTTCTTCTTTCATTCTCTCTTTCATTCCTTCCTTTTTTACCAACAAATTTTTCCAACAATTTTCTCAGACACTATTACACTTAGAAACTCCAAACTTGGTGTGATAATAGTTTATGCAGGAAGTCGTATTTTTCTAAGAGGGTGAATGTTTTGAAAATTATGCAAAAGAGGGACATCTGAAAATTCAAATCTTGAATATCTTCAAAAATAATATAGGTACAGCTACCATTCCAACTTCAATTTATAGCATTCTGCTGTAGGCGCATCCAATGAACCACAAACAAAAGTTGTAGAATTCTGATTTATGCTAATTAGGGCCACATGAAAAGTTAAAATGTTAAATATCTTCAAAGCTATTACATGTATACATAGAGGTGCCATTCCCAACTTAATTCATAGTTTTGTGCTGTTGGCGCATCCACTAAACCACAAACAAAAGTTGTTGTACTCGGATTGATGCAAGTTTTGGAGGCACACAGACAGATCTCTTTTCTAGTTACAGAATGTACGGGGGGGGGGGGGGGGGGGCCTTTCCTGAGCCACCCCCTGCAGGACTCTTACTGTGCCAGCACGCTTCTTGTAATGACAGTGGTACACCAAAGGAATTTTCTGTAACAAATGCAATGGAATCTGTCTTAAGGGACCACCTACAGGACCTATGAAAATGGTCCTTTCTGACAGGTGGTCCCTTAAGGCAGGTAAAATTAAACTAAATTCAAATACAAACAGCGATTGCTAGACCTATGCCCCCCCCCCCACTGCTCCGCGACTTTGGGATTTGGGTCAAGGTGATCCATCTTCGAACTTGTCTCAGACCTTATGTAGGATTAAAACCATGTGCAATAAGAAAGGTCTTTGTTAAAAACTTTCCAACTTATCATGTGAGAACCAAATTCATTAAAATGACTGTGATCTTGGCAATTCGGTCAAGGTCACACACCTCTGAACTAACCCGAAACCTTCTGTAGGAATACATATGTATATGCATGTGCAATATGAAAGCCCTAAGTGAAAAACTTTTGTTGGAGTTATCATGTAAAGATTTGGAGTACAATTTTACAAAAAAATAACACTAAAACAAGTCTAAGGCACCTGGAAGCAAGTTGTTCTTTCTTTCAATGTTTTTACTTAAATGAAACCCTGATAGAAACCATTTTAGCTGAAAATTGCAGATAAGAACTAGCATGACAGCAGACTGTAGGTCTACAGCTTTCCTGGGCACAGGCAGCACATTGTGCCCAAGCTGTCTACAGGTCTACAGCTTTCCTGGGCACAGGCAGCACATTGTGCCCAAGCTGTCTACAGGTCTACAGCTTTCCTGGGCACAGGCAGCACATTGTGCCTAAGCTGACTGGAGGAAAGCTGGACACTCATCTTATTCTTACCTAAAAAGCGTTAAAATCCAATCAAATTTTTAAAGGGTTAATATTCCATATTTGGAAAGCCACGTGCACATTCCATACTTCCATATATCGACATCTCTTTGATTTCCACCTGCTATAACCAACACATTGTCGCTTTTAACTGACAAGTGGGATTTGTTTCTGCATATGGGGGTGGGCTTTTGTAGAGAAACTTGATACAAAATCGACTCCAACCTGATTACCAGCACAGATCATGTATCAAGTATGATCTGTCAATTCTGACAGCTACACACCACTCTATTTCAGACACTTCTGGCCAACAAAATGCTGGGATCTATTTATGTTCTCATCCATGTGTATCAGCAAAAAAAAAAAAAAAAAAAAAACCTTCTTCCCTGTCTAGTGGGCTCCTCTCCTCAGAGGTCATTGCTCTTTACAGACCCCTACACACAGGGCATATTTCATACAGACCACTTACCACAGGTCATCCTTCTGAACACATTACTTGCCACTGGCCTTTCTTCTACACAGACCACTACTCCACACATCCTGTGAACACACCAGCCACTGACCATCTGTCTAAACAGACCACTATGCCACACATCCTGTGAACACACCAGCCACTGACCATCTGTCTAAACAGACCACTACCCCACACATCCTGTGAACACACCAGCCACTGACCATCTGTCTGAACAGACCACTACCCACAGATCCTGTTAGAATACTAGCCACCAACCATCCCACTAGACTGACCACTACCCACAGACATCCCCATCCTATGACCATACTATAGCCACTGACCATCTCTCTCAACTGAACGCTGGTCACAGACATCCTGTGAACAGAATACTACAGAAATAATGAGGGCAAGAAAAGGTAAAAACCACAGCTCAAGAGGAGCTTTTTTCAGGGGTAATGGAGACTCGACGTAGGCTTTACTTGATCTGGATACATCAATAAAGAGGAGCAGCGTGCTTCCCCTACATAGTGTGACGTCATGTCTAGTCACGTTGTTTCTTCCAAGATGTTCATGTGCAACCTTCTCACACACATTCGGGTACAAAAATAAAATGTAACTAAATACTTATTGAGCTACCAGAAGTAAACTTATTCCTTTCATAACAAAGACATACAGAATACAAGCCACTGACCATCCCACTAAACTGACCACCCCACTGACCACCCCACTAACCATCCCACTAAACTGACCATCCCGCTAAACTGACCACCCCACAGACATCCCCATCCTATGAACATGCTACTTGCCAATGACCATCTCTCTAAACAGACAACTGGTCACAGACATCCTGTGAACAGAATACAGTAAAACCTGTTTTGAGAGACCACCCTTGAGACAGACCTGAGTGGGTCACATAAAGGTGGTCTCCCAAAGGAGGGTTAACCCTTGTGCCACTGGGCCAACAACTAACCTCTAGTTTTAATTGCCATCCATAATTTAGATTCATACATGTGTGTTTCTACACTTACATGTATACCCATTTCTACCTTGCAGTCTTGTGTTTATTTATTGATATTATAAACATATTTAGTTTTTGTAACTTGCTTTTTTATAAAAACAGTTTTTCTTATCTTGTGAAAAATTGGTGAATTTTGCTTATCTAAATTGGGTATTTGTGGCAGGATAAGTGGTGGTCACTGGTCAGGTTCTGCAGCTGGTCTCCCAAAAGAGGTAAATTATCATTGGAATGTGTTTTTGCACAAGAAAAGTGGTTGCAAAAGGCAGGTGGTCTTCCAAAGGAAGTGTCTCTCAAAATAGGTTTTACTGTACAAGCCACTCACCATCTCTCTCAACTGATCACTGGTGACAGACATCCATTGAACAGAATACGAGCCAGTGACCATCTCTCTAAACTGACCTCTACCCTAGACCTCCTGACCATCTCTCTAAACTGACCTCTACCCTAGACCTCCTGACCATCTCTCTAAACTGACCACTACTCTAAACCCCCTGACCATCTCTCTAAACTGACCTCTACCCTAGACCTCCTGACCATCTCTCTAAACTGACCACTACTCTAAACCCCCTGACCATCTCTCTAAACTGACCTCTACCCTAGACCTCCTGACCATCTCTCTAAACTGACCACTACTCTAAACCCCCTGACCATCTCTCTAAACTGACCACTACCCTAGACCTCCTGACCATCTCTCTAAACTGACCTCTACTCTAAACCCCCTGACCATCTCTCTAAACTGACCACTACCCTAGACCTCCTGACCATCTCTCTAAACTGACCACTACTCTAAACCCCCTGACCATCTCTCTAAACTGACCACTACTCTAAACCCCCTGACCATCTCTCTAAACTGACCACTACTCTAGACCTCCTGACCATCTCTCTAAACTGACCACTACTCTAAACCCCCTGACCATCTCTCTAAACTGACCACTACCCTAGACCTCCTGACCATCTCTCTAAACTGACCACTACTCTAAACCCCCTGACCATCTCTCTAAACTGACCTCTAGCCTAGACCTCCTGACCATCTCTCTAAACTGACCACTACCCAAGACCTCCTGACCATCTCTCTAAACTGACCTCTACCCTAGACCTCCTGACCATCTCTCTAAACTGACCACTACTCTAAACCCCCTGACCATCTCTCTAAACTGACCTCTACCCTAGACCTCCTGACCATCTCTCTAAACTGACCTCTGCCCTAGACCTCCTGACCATCTCTCTAAACTGACTACTACCCTAGACCTCCTGACCATCTCTCTAAACTGACCTCTACCCTAGACCTCCTGACCATCTCTCTAAACTGACCTCTACCCTAGACCTCCTGACCATCTCTCTAAACTGACCTCTGCCCTAGACCTCCTGACCATCTCTCTAAACTGACCTCTACCCTAGACCTCCTGACCATCTCTCTAAACTGACCACTACCCTAAACCCCCTGACCATCTCTCTAAACCGACCTCTACCCTAGACCTGCTGCAATGTTTTGTATTGTAACATGCAATGTACCTAATACTTCTCTAGATGAGGCTTTACTTGCACTAGTTAGGTTTGGTAGTTTGATATGCAGTAGCTTTGTAGCCTTAAAGTACTTCTTCGGGTAAAGCTTCCTACCATGGTTTGGAGCATATCCATATTTTCTATTCGGCAACAAAGGCAATGCCAGTACTTTTAATTTTGTGTCATAGAATAAGAATGGATTAACAGAACATTGAACTTCTCCATCCTCTGCACTATCTGTATATAACATTTTTGACATTGGACACGACGTCAACTGAGCTTGGACACTGGTCAGCCAAATACAGTAACACTGTGCTGATATGTAGCCACATACAGTGACACAGTGTTGATATGTAGCCATATACAGTGACACAGTGTTGATATGTAGCCATATACAGTAACACAGTGTTGATATGTAGCCTTATACAGTAACAAAGTGTTGATATGTAGCCTTATACAGTAACAAAGTGTTGATATGTAGCCATATACAATAACACAGTGTTGATATGTTGCCATATACAGTAACACAGTGTTGATATGTAGCCATATACAGTAACACAGTGTTGATATGTAGCCATATACAGTAACACAGTGTTGATATGTTGCCATATACAGTAACACAGTGTTGATATGTTGCCATATACAGTAACACAGTGTTGAACATATCATCCAGAAACCAGTGAACTGAGGCGTAATTCTATACTAATTAGAAATCCTGACCCAGAAAGTTTTCTAGTTATCACCCGGTAACCAAATACACCAAAACTGCCCTATGACCTTGAAAAAGAGGTCAGGGTCACTGAGCTTCGAACTTAGGTTAGGCCTTACAATGGTGCATAAGCATGTGCACACAGGAAGTCCTAATACAAAAAGCTTTGTGATAATCATCCGAGGTGGAAGGATCAAAGGACTGCCAGGAATGATGAAAGGGCAGACAGAAGAACCTGTGCCAAATGAAATCGTTCAACTTAAGCTATCCCCCCTAGAAGACTATTCTCCTGTGCAATATGACAGGCCCCAGCTCAAAAAAGACATCTCAAGTTATCATGTGGAAACCAAATACATAAATGAGGCTCTGTGACCTTGGGAATTGGTTCACCCATTTTCAAAAATGACTTAGCCCTTATACAGAACTATAATCCTGTACATTATGAAAGATGAGATAATCTTAACATACAAAATTCACATGGCATCACCACCTGGTGGCAAAAGTGTGAACTATATGATCCCATGTGATATCAAAGCAATTGGTCAACTAGTTCTTGAAACGCAGACATTTTCATTTTTTGCAAATGGATTTTGTATATTATGCTGACTTAGAAAATCTAAATACAACGGACTCAGCCAGGTTAAAAATGATGACTCCAGTGACCTTGAAAGTAGTTCAAGGTCGCTGAATGTTGAACTCCTCCAAGCTCCCAATGAGATGCTTCCACAGTACAAGCTTTCATGACAGTAGCTCAATCTGTTCAAAAGTTATTATATTTGCAAGGGTTGCAGAGGGAAGGACAGATGGTGACAATGACCCATCAGGTGACAAGGCCAAAGAAAAATCAGTGGAGCATTACCATTTGAAGAAACTTCCAGGGCTGCAAAGTCTCACAATATGAGACATGCATATTAATTTCCCACCACAAGGCAAGGGGTTCATGCCTGTCAATAATGGAGGACACATCAGGAATATTACTGTCACAGACAGGGCAAACTGCCTCTTTCTCACAAGATTAATCTTTTTGACAAATTTAAGTTTACAAATACCAAAGTCATACTCATTTAGTACTTCCTAAACTGGTTAAAAGGATAATTTCCATCTGCCTGCACTAAGTATTCTTTAGTTTCCAAAATATTAGTAATATATCCTATTTCCCCACACAGGCTGGGGCCTGTATCTCGCAAGGTGAGACTATGGTCATTAAAACAACCAGGTATGCAGTTATGGCAGAAATTAATATGCATGCCTCGTATTCAAAATTTGGCTACTCTTTGCTCTATGAGTTATTTTATTCATGATGGAAACTGCAGAGTTACAACCTATAGCTGGCAGTGTGCTTCATATGGGACATTATCACACAAATAGCTACACAGTAACTTAAACTAGCCAACAGTGTGCTTTATATGGGACATAGTTCCACAAATAGCTACACAGTGACAAATTCGACTGACAGTGTGCTTTATATGGGACGTTGTTACACACTGACTGATATTGTGTTTTATATGGGACATCGTCACACAAATAGCTACACAATAAGAAACTGGCTGACAGTGTGCTATATATGGGACAGTATTCCACAAATAGCTGCACAGTAACAAAGTGCCTGACAAGGTTTTATATGGGACATTGTCACACAAATAGCTACACAGTAACAAACTGACTGACAGTGTGCTTCATATGGGACATTGTTACACAAATAGCTACACAGTAACAAAATGACTGACAGTGTGCTTTATACGGGACATTGTTACACAAAAAGCTACACAGTAACAAACTGACTCACAGTGTGCTTTATACAGGACATTGTTACACAAATAGCTACACAGGAACAAACTGACTCACAGTGTGCTTCATATGGGACACTGTTACACAAAATAACCAAGAAACAGCTACATAGGGGCAAACTGACTGACAGTGTGGTTCACAAGGACAATGTTACACAAACAGCTTGTACATATACACTTTATACTTGATCCAGTGTCAATACTTCAAGGACTCTCAAAATGTGCAAGTCATAATTCTGTTCACAATCATTAATGGTGGGGCAGTCAGAAGTGGCTCCTGTAAGTTCACAAATCCACAATGAAAGCCTGAACTGGTACAAATGGCTCACAAAATACTCACATTATTCAGTCTACAACCAAAAGTTGGACTAGCACAAAGACTCACAAACTGTTTACATTATGCAGCAGTCTACTATAAATGGCTAGGCAAACACAAGTGACTAAAATGTTGAAGTAACTAGTTACCAATACAAAGTTGGGCAAGCGCAAATGGCCAATAACAATGCATCAGTGATTCACATAACAATGAATGTTTGGGCAAGCACAAATGGCTCATAACAATGCATCAGTGACTCACATAACAATGGACATCTGGGCAAGCACAGATGACTCATAACAATGCATCAGTGACTCACATAACAATGAATGTTTGGGCAAGCACAAATGGCTCATAACAATGCATCAGTGACTCACATTACAATGGACATCTGGGCAAGCACACGACTCATAACAATGCATCAGTGACTCACATAACAATGAATGTTTGGGCAAGCACAAATGGCTCATAACAATGCATCAGTGATTTATATAACAATGGACATCTGGGCAAGCACAAATGGCTCATAACAATGCATCAGTGATTTATATAACAATGGACATCTGGGTAAGCACAAATGACTTGTAACAATGCATCAGTGATGCACTTTACATTGGATGTTTGGGTAAGCACAAATGGCTCATAACAATGCATCAGTGATTCACTTAACAATAGACCTCTATGCAAGCACAAATAGTACAGGTTATTCAGTTCACAATGCGAACTGGGCAAACACACATTGATCAAAAAATGTGCCAAGTTATTCAAATCAAAATGGGAGCTGGGCTAGCACAAATAGCTGACAAAATGTGCAGGTTATTCAGTCCACAATTGGAGCTGAGCAAGCGAAGGTTCACAAACTGTGTCAATTATTCACCTCACAGTAGAGGGTGAGCAAGCGAAAATGTTCACAAACTGTGTCAATTATTCACCTCACAGTACAGGGTGAGCAAGCGAAAATGTTCACAAACTGTGTCAATTATTCACCTCACAGTACAGGGTGAGCAAGCGAAAATGTTCACAAACTGTGTCAATTATTCACCTCACAGTACAGGGTGAGCAAGCGAAAATGTTCACAAACTGGATCAATTATTCACCTCACAGTATAGGGTGAGCAAGCGAAAATGTTCACAAACCGTGTCAATTATTCAAATCAAACTGGGAGTAGGGCGGGCAAAAACAGCTAACAAAATGTGTAGCTGTTCAGTTCATACTGGGGGCTGAGCAAGCACACAACACACAGCTGGTTTCTTTGTTTGCTTGTTTTGTTTTGTTTTTGTTTCTGTTTTTTTTGTTTGTTTTTGTTTTTGTCTTTTTGTTTTTGTTTTTTTTTTTTGATTGATCAATCCACTTCATTTTACTGGGGAGTCATACATCAACTTAACATTATTCTGCAGACGGGTCCTGACTCCCAAAATGTGCCCATTATTACGCTAGGTGGACATTAGGGGCTGGACAAGCACAAATGGCCCGTACATGCATAGTAGTCATGAGCCAATCAAACATAAGGACAGCCATCCAAGTGTTGTTGAAGCTGGCAAATGTAAACCAATGGTGACCAAGACAGCCTACCTTCGTGTACAGTAAGCCTCATAGGCCACATACAAGGGAGGTTCCACAGACTCCATCCAGCTTGTCAACGGCCACACTGGTCTGGCAATAAAATGGAACCGGTGTTCAGCTATCTGCTATCATGGCAAGATGAGCTTGGCTACATACACCAAGCTGGCAGCCTGCTTTTTACAAGTGTGTCACCCGCTTGCTGATCATCTTGCTGTTTGTATCTTCTCTAGCCTTAGTTAGCGTACAGGATATGTAAGTGAGAGTATCCGGTTGGAGCTGATTGAGGCTTGTTAGGGCTGTTGGAACCACAGGTTCATGTTAGCACTTATCTCCCAAATCACCTCCCACAATATGCATCAGGACCATGCCTGTTACCACAAACATGCAACTACAACTTCATGGAAATTACTCTTTCACTTTTCGATATAAACTGTAATTTCGCAGCCTCTATTTGCATTCTCTATCCCTGATAGTGACAGTTGAACTGTCCCACTGTTGTAACAATGGGAGTCAATAGGGATTGTCCACACAATAGACTGGTCCATTTCCACAGGCCTCCACTCTCCTCTTATTACAAGAATGCACCATAACCCCACCCTCCCCCTTATTACAAGGAATAATCATAACCCCCTCCCCCCTACTACAAGGAATAATCATAACCCACCCTCCCCCTTATTACAAGGGTGCACTATAACTCCACCCTCCCTCTTATTACAAGGATGCACCATAACCCCACCCTCCTCATTACAAGGATGTACCAGAATTCCACCCTCCCCCTTATTACAAGGATGTACCAGAATTTCATTTCATTTACTTTTTTTCAGGCCTTGTTATCACACCAGGTTTAGCCGATAAGGCATTTTGACATAATCTATTAAACATTCCTGTAGCCGATACGCCTACACTTACATTAACCATCCTGCTGCCAAGACTCAGCCGTACAATTAACCCCTATCAGCCATACAATTAACCCTTATCATTATTATATGTGAACATATTTACTCTGCCATAAAGAGTGCCTATGTGGGTCCTGTGTATTCATACAATATATATATATATATATATATATATATATATATATATATATATATATATATATATATATATATATACATACATACATACACATATATGTATATACATATATATACATATATATGTATTTACATATATATATATATATATATATATCAGGGCTAGAAATAGGGCTTATCCGCTTGTCCGTACTAAGTGAAACTTGTGACGGACAAGTAAAGTTGGCAATGCACTTGTCCAAAATTTACATACAGTTCAATTAGAATAAGATTCCACTTGGCTGGCGGACAAGTGAAAATTTTTCCTTATTTGTAGCACTGTATATATATATATATATATATATATATATATATATATATATATATATATATATATATATATATATATATATATACAGATGGTGCAATCTTTTTAATTGTCATGCTAGGAGATACATATTTTTGTCTGATATGAAGAATTTTTTTCTGCTATTGTTCATATCATAACTGGCCTATTTTTCCACATGGATCGATTGTGGAGAGAGGGGCCCAGAGTTCACA
This sequence comes from Hermodice carunculata, assembly GCA_964020975.1. Classification (NCBI taxonomy): domain Eukaryota; kingdom Metazoa; phylum Annelida; class Polychaeta; order Eunicida; family Amphinomidae; genus Hermodice; species Hermodice carunculata. The sequence goes on from OZ026612.1 coordinate 142,960,517, forward strand.
CGGACACGATGTGTGTGACACCCTACTGGCAATGTCATCAGTGTACGTCACACCCTGCCACTCATGTCATCAGTGTACGTCACACCCTGCCACTCATGTCATCAGTGTACGTCACACCCTGCCACTCATGTCATCAGTGTACGTCACACCCTGCCACTCATGTCATCAGTGTACGTCACACCCTGCCACTCATGTCATCAGTGTACACACAATACAAACACATACAGCACTGAAACATATCATTGTTGTGAAGATCATCAAGTGGTGGTCTCTGTCACATGACTTAATGTAAACAGTCACTTTAACCCATTCTTACAGGACATGAAGCACCAGAATATGGCTGCCATCAACACCCCATGGCCAGCGAGGCCTGCCTTCAGCAGCCCCCTCCCCCTCCCCCATCCCCACACTGACAAGTGAAAGGAAGAAAGTTCATTTTCAGACTCATTAAACCTATATGCTTTGTATTTTTGCCTCCCCCCCCCAAAAAAAAAGAAGAAAAAAAAATCTACCAACTGCCCTTGCAACAACACAGTCCCACAAACAAGAGGCCCTTGGGCCTAATGCTCTGTTGACTACCGTCACCAAACAACAGGGCTGTGTGAACAACCCATGCTCAGCTGACCTACAGATTCATCACACTTGTGGCTCTGTGAACTAAGGATAAGATCACGGTCACCTATATACTCAGTAAGTTTGACCTTTATGGAAGAACAAGTGCAACATCAAGGTCCCAGTTCAAATAGTTCTCAAGTTATAGTAAAAAGAAAACTTCATGTATGTTGCACTGTAACCCCAAAAATGAGGTCAAGGTCACTCATGCACTGTCTTACCATGACCTTCATAGAGAAACATTAACATGTGCAACATCAAGGTCCTAACTCAAAACAGATCTCAAGTTATCAAGTGAACAGTACATTTCATGTCAGTTGTCCTGTGACTTTGGGAATGAGGTCGAGGTACAAAAATCCCTGGAGTATGACCACTTGCATAAAATACCTAGACACATTCATACCAAGTTTCACACAAATCTGGCCAAAGTTATGTAAGTTATAACCATCACAAGAAATTCCCATTTTCAACGTTCCTATTACCTGGTTAAGATCCATTCAAGGTATATTGCCACTAAGTTTGAAATTAATCTGGATGATGGTTTCTAGGAAGAAAAAAATAGGAAAGGTGCATTTACCGATAAGTTCCTGAATTGAAAAAAAATCATTAAAAACCAGGAATCTACAGCAATGCCATCTAGTAAACAACTCTGTTTGACCCTTCCACAAGGAACATATCCGCAAAGTTTCAGCTTAATCTGAGTGAAGGTTCTGGAGAAGTCAAAAATAGCAAACACACGCAAAAAAAAAAAAGAAAAAAAAGAAAAAAAAATGCAGCACCACCTGGTGAACAAATTAAGGACTTGGAACCTCTAGGAGTGTCCCTGTGTGATATCAAAGCAATCCGGTGTGCGGTTTTGAAGGACATGATTTTTAAGATCTCCCCCCAAAAAAAGAACAACAAAAAATCATTAAAAATTCAAATATCACTGGAGCCTGACCATTTGAACAAATTTGGTAGAGACCTACCCAAGTTAAATTGCCAGCAAGTTTGAAGTCAATCTGGCTGACAGTTTCAGAGAAGTTGAAAATGTGAATTAGTATTAGAATGCCCATTGACTTACATAGTAATCAGTAGGAAAGGTACATTTTCCAATAAGTATCGGAATTGAAAAAAATCCTTAAAAATCAGAACTCCATAGTGCCACCCAGTAAATAGATAACTTTGTTTGACCCTTCCAGAAGGTACATATCCACAAAGTTTCAGCTCAATCTGAGTGACAGCTCTGGAGAAGTCAAAACTAGCAAAAACACACAAAAAATCATAAAACTGGGGGTCCCTAGGACATTTTCTCGTGTGATACCAAAGCAATCAGGTGAGCGGTCTCGTCGGAGAAGATTTTTTAAGATTTACCCCCAAAAAGAACCAAAAAAAATTCATAAAAATCCAAAAATCACTGGATCATGAGCATTTCAACAAACTTGGTAGAGACCCACCCAAGGTATATCCCTGGCAACAAGTTTGAAGTGAATCTGGCTGACTGTTTCGGAGAAGAAGCCAAAAATGTGAGTTGTGGATGGACAGATGGATGACAGACAGACAAAACGAAGGACCATCATATAAACTCAGCTGACTGACAAGTCAGCTGAGCTAAAAATAGGTCAAGGCCACTGATCTTACATATAAGCATTGGACATGATCTATATATTCTTTACATTTGGCATGTCCAATTCAATTATTTTTCCTTCTCTCTTTTACCTCTTCTACCATCCCACTAAGTTTCACGAAGACCCTTCAACAAGAGGGCCACAGGCCTAATGCTCTGCTGGCACCGGGGCTATATTGCACCCATTCATTTCAAAGTTGTGAGTCCTTAAGTGGCTTCTGAACATATAAAGCTTACATTAATTTAGTGCATAAAATGTCCACCAGACGCTACTTCACTCCACATGTAATCATGACTTATTTGTGCAATTCCTGTAATGCATATTGGGGCATGTGCTAAGACAAAAATGAGCAAGTCCTTAAATTCATGTCCTTAGTGACCTTGGGACAGAAGATCAAGGTCACGCGGATTATGTAATACAAGAGGCCCATAGGCCTGATGCTGTGCTGACATTGCCATTGATGTCCAAGCAATACCCTGCCATTACAAAACGGGTCAAAGTGACTGATATTATATAAAATTCTAGCTTTGGACATTGTCTATATATCCTATAAATTTGGCAAGCCTAATCCAATTATTTTTCGAGCTATGGAATTTTATATCTTAAAACACATTTTGGTTTGTAATTTCCATCAAATTATAGGTGGTGCCACTAGTATCATTGGTAAATTAGATTTTGACCTCCCCCATGATCATACCACATTTCAAAAAGATCCACCAAAAATTAATGATACTTCAACATTCACAAAATTCTCACATTTCAACCCATATATTACATAATACTGTAGGTGGTACCACCAATAATAAAAGGAACCTACATTTTCGTTCATCGAACATGTCCACAAAATGTCAAGGGGCTAACTTTAAAATTGTTGATGCTATTGTGTTGACAAGCAAATTGTTGAAGACTGGCCAGCCGGCCTGGACATGTGATCGCATAAGCTCTGCGACTTAGTCAGCAGAGCTATAAACAAGATAACTGCTAACGGTTAACAGAGTAGTGTTGTAACGGTGTCACTCCACTCCATGGTTACACCCCCAGCTTCTGTGGGTAGGGCTGAAACAGTGAAACTTATCAAGAGAGACCACCCCTCGCAACACACCAAGCCACAGCTCTGCTCTGTGCAGCTTTTCACTGTATGAGAGTACGCTCTCAGAGACTTACAGTCAGTTATCTATCAGACAGATTTTACTGTCTAATAGTTGATAATTAGCACAAGAGGGTGGTTTTTCCATGAGAGATTTTCCTGCCTGTGAGCATGTCTGCAAATATATCTTAGTACCCTTGTGTCTACAGGTGATTCCTGCACACAGGTGTGGATGGTGTCATAAGGAGGGCGTCCATACTCCTCATGGCTGTTTTGCATAACAACTTCTCCCATTTCTGGGTGTTTCTCCACCCAGGTTCCACTTTACCATTAGAGATCAAGTGTATACTTACTCGTCTGACAGCTTGCCTTCTGACCAGGCTTTCTTGGGTGGTGCATCCTGATGTCGACTTGGTAAAGCTGACGACGTCCGAACAGTACTATTTGTGTTAAAACTATTGTAAGTTCTTGTAATTTGTGGATGGCTTGTTGAATTTGGAACATTTGCAACATGCCTTACTGGTTTTTGTGGAGCTGCATTTCGAGAACTGACATTGTCTATCATTGCTGCATTTCGGTAACCGTCTATTGCATTGCGTTCCTCCATAATGACGTCTCTGGTAATTCCTCCCACTGTCCGGCGTGCATAGCGCTTGCTTGGAGACCTGCAAGAGATTGGCATAAATCTGTCAGCAGGCATCATCTTTATCTGTGCAATTCTTTGATTGCATTCTCAGACACTCACCACGGCTGCTCCTTCTCATCATAGCACATAACTGGCCTGTGTTTTCATAAAATGTCAGCCGTAATCTGCAGAGGACACAGCTGACTTCCTGTAATCTCTGGCACAATGTAACCCTTTCCCACTCACACTGCCTAAAAGTGCTCATATCTACATTGTCATCTGCTTTAATGTTCCTGCTTAAATTTCATTTTAACCGAAACCACTTTTGCTGAATATTGTAGACAAGACCCTTCCTGATGCCATCCTGGTCCAACCCTTTCCATGATCCATTGCACCAAACTTGCTCTGACGAAAGCTATTAACTTAGTCTTATCCTGACCACGACACCAGCAAACTTCAATCTGGCAGTAAAAGTGCTAAATCAGTTTAAAATTTGAGGTGTAGCTTTATGAAAGCAGGCGTTAACAAGAGGCCCATGGGCCTAATGCTCTGCTGACAAATAATCTGATGACCATCACAAAAAATTTTATTTCCTGAAATGCATTCCTTCCTGGACACTGAGCAATTGGTCCAAGTCATTCATATAATACAACATCACAACTTCCACATGTACTCACATTAGTGGTACATTTGGTATCATTTCCCTATCTCTTAATCAAAATATAGAGCCAAGGTCACACAACATATAAAAAACTTTTACCATTGCCCTAGAGCATATTTGGTGCAAGTTTTGCAGTTCCATCTCAATCTAATTTGTCATGTCATCACAATAAAATCATTTCCTGATATGCATTTCTTCCATGAAAGTAGGTCAAGGTCACCCATATCATGCAATATTGAAGGTGTATATGTGATAAATATTTGTGGTACATTTAGTATTGTTAGCCTTCTTAGTTCTCAAAATATGAAATTTAGTGTCCTTTACAACAACCTTAACGACCTCAAAATGTGGTCAAGGTCACCAAGAATTTGACAAAATTTGACATATGCATGATGCATACTTGGTATAAATTTAGAAATTCTCATCTGAATTTAATATACTTTTAACATGCTACTTCTACTTGATACCAGCACTGGTGCCACCCCCACTGCATACATGTAACACCCCCTCATGCAAAACTTAGGGTCCTTAAATATGTCCATAATGACCTTGAAGAATAGGTCTAGGTCACCCAAAATTTTATGAAATTTGACCACTGGCCCAATGCATATTTGGTGTACATTTAGAAAATGCATCTCAATTCATAATCAAAATAATAAATTTAATTTACATTTTACACCTGTAATGCTAGTTTCATTTTATACCACCAGTAAGGCCCACCTGACTCCACACATCATAAGAATTTTGTCTGTATAATATTTCTGTAATATATATTCATGGGTACAAGCTCAGATGTAATGAACAAACAAACAAAAAAAGTCTTGAAATGTAGTCCTTCTATGACCTTGAGAAACTACATCAAGGTCACCCACATTGTCCAACATAAAACTTCTACATATGATAAACATTTGTGGTACATGTACATCTGGTATCACTGGCCTTATTCTCAACATGTTGAAATGTATGTGTTTTCAACACTTCTTGGCCCATATCTTTTGTGACAATGTAGCTGGGGCCACCAAATTTCCACACATTTTTGTCTTTACCTGACATTCCTATTAAGTTTCAAGATGCTTCAGGAATAATTGCTAAAAAACCCCAGCATTCTCAGTATTTTCACATTTTGGCCTAAATATTTCACAACACTACAGTTGGCACCACTAACATTGAACTCGACCTAATTTTCATACACCTGATAAGTCCCAAAAGCTATATGGTGCTATACTGAAAAGTGGGCTGTATCATGCTCACAATCAAAAGTTCATGGATTGATGGATGGACGGACGGACAGACATGAGTAATTGCTTAGGCTCCGTAACCTAAGGTCAGCAGAGCCAAAAAGTGCACAATGAGAGCTCAGGCCAAACATTGCTCAGCTACAGCTGAAGCAACAAGGTTTGAGTTGCAGTTCTGCTTCTCAATTTGAAATTTGATGAGTTTTTGCGGTAGAACTGAAAAGGAAATTGTAATGAATAAAACTGAAATTCTGCCTTGGTAACCACGTAACAAATCAGATTCAAACATTTTTCAATATTAACATTGTCCATGGTGAAAGCTGATCACTTTTTCAGATCTAAAGGGTGAATCAATGACACTTACACTGTACCCTAGTCATTAAAACAATGTCCTTCAGCACACCAACAACCACTTAAAATAGCACACAAAACAAAAACAAACAAAAAAAAACAAAGAAAAAAAAACATGCATACAGTAACAACAAATCAACATGTTGTATGTAACTACATGGACACTCCCACTAAACTGAAATACAAAGTCCTCGCATGACTTCATATTTCAACACAAACCAAAAATGCAAACAATCATTAACCTTTTCCCCCTTAAATTGGCCAACACTGACTGGTGGTAAAACGTTCACTTCAATGTTTTGGACTAATTTCAAAAGTGATGTAGAAATCTGCATAAGAAATGTAGATGAGATGTAACAGGGCGACATGTCCCAGGTCAACAGCTTTACTTGGCATTGGTTGGCCACTTTGCACCCAACCCCTGCCAAGTAAAGCTGTCAGTCACTCAAGCCTTAATTCAAGGGGAAAAGGGTTAATATTTACCAGAGAAAGCTTCAATGGCCAAGTTTGACAGTCACCCATAAAAGACGAGGTTCCTGGTTGTCCTAGGATTATTCTGCTACCAAGCTTAAGCAAAACTCCAACACAATTCCTGCAGTATTGCCCCAACAAGAAACCCAACACGTGCACAACGGGACGCAATGATGAACAACAAATTAAACAAGATACCATGCCAGGCACTTGATACCCCTTGACCAACATGGTTTCATATGTTATGTGACCTAAGTTTGAACTTTGAACGATGCTCAAGGTAGAAAAAAAAAAAAAAGAACACTACAAGAAGGCACATAGGTTCTTTGCTGTTCAGCTAAAAATACTCTTGAAATATCAGTTATTTTGAAAAAAGCCATGAAATCAGGTAACCAGAGCAAAAGCCACATCCTTAATTTCCAATAAGCTTTGGAAGCCCCTAAAGCACCACAGCTGGTATAAATTTGGTGGACAAAACTTCAATCTGTAAAGACCTAGAGTGGTAAGAAAGTACGGACCAATAGATAGACGGATGAAGGGCATACGAAAAGATGGACAGATGACAGGTCAAGATGATGACAATACCCCCCCCCCCCCCGCCGCAGGGCCGAGGGGTAAAAACTAAATAACTCCTCTTGTGAGACCCACTTGTTTGAGGGGGCACATTATGCCAATGCTCTGATTGACTGCCACCTCACGGAACTAAAAGCCAAAGTTACAGGACGTGTCCTCAGTAGCCACAAATAAAAGGCACAACCCTTGGCTGCCTCCCGGACCTGTTCTCAACACCTTATATTTACACTCAATCTAACTTTTAACATTGTAAGTATAGGAGAGAGCCTGCTGTGTTATGAGACCATAACACATGAGCCTTGTGTGTTATGGAATCATAACACACAGGTCCCGCCCACATTCCAATCAGCCACGCCTGCCTGGGTTTCTGGAACTTAACACTTGAACATGCTCGGCAAATCAGTTTGTGGTCGTTCTCCTAATTCTATGTATTTTTTTAAGTTTCTAAACTTCGTGTAATTGAGCAGAGAAATTAAGAGGGAAATGTAAATATAAGCAATGAAGGTAACTTTTGTCTGTGTTATGGCATAATGACGCAGGTGATTGAAGCTGGCATCGGGCGAGGTGCACTGGCGTGCGCCGCGCCCACGATGTCAGCTTCAATCAGGCACATCATTATGCCATAACACACAAAATTGACCCTCATTTCTTAATTGAAATGTACCAGTATCGACTTGCTTGTGGTTTTAGACAATTTGTATTATCAAAAGCATAAAACATCTGTATAGACATAAGTGATCAGCTTATTTAGACCACAGCCCAGTTCTCTCATCAGCTTAATTAAACAAGTCTAATTTGCACCAAAACATCACAATGAAAACAAATTCACGGCAAGTGTAGTTGTAACGAGTGTCACATGTAACTTGTAGTCAAGTGTAGCTGTAACGAGTGTCACATGTAACTTGTAGTCAAGTGTAGTTGTAACAAGTGTCACATGTAACTTGTAGTCAAGTGTAGTTGTGACGAGTGTCACATGTAACATGTAGTCAAGTGTAGTTGTAACGAGTGTCACATGTAACATGTAGTCAAGTGTAGTTGTAACGAGTGTCACATGTAACTTGTAGTCAAGTGTAGTTGTAACGACACACAAGTTTAAGACCGAGAGTTGTTACTACATAGTGCACACACTAGCAGAGCTTCCACCATCCAGTGTTTGGAGGATGAATGTTCAATTCTTCACCAGACCTTGGTACATGTAGAGTACATTGTCAGGGATATAAAGGACTGATTATAGGGGCATATTGCACTCGCTGAGTGTCGGACTGACAGAGGAACAACCTTCTTGCTGCCAAATGCTATCATATGTCCTGGCCTCCCCTTTCAATGACCTCTTTCATTGCCAAATGGGACAAAAGTTAATGTTCTTTCAATTCATGTTGTAATATTTGACTCATACATGTCTAGTAAACGGACTTTTCAATCCAGTATCAGCGTACCTACAGTCCCCGACACCAGGAGAATAGGCCAGGTCCACAACTGTCCTTGGCGCACTCTGGCCACAATGCACCCAAAACCCATAGACACCTGTCCAGTCAAATTCTATCATGGGCAGCAGGCAACAGCCAATCAAATGGCTGCATTTTAATCTTTGACCAGTATTAGTATCAGCACTAATCACGGCTCCATCAAGCAATTTATAGTGATTTTTTTGTTTTGTTTTTTGAGGGTGACTAACATTTATCTACCCAAAAGAAACTTTAATTTTGTTTCCATGCTATAATTTTGAAACAAAACAGGTTCGGGTGTTGAAATTTTTTGATTTTTTGAGGTAGGCCAGAATGCTTTGTTTACATGTATGCAGCGCCTTCAATTGCAAACTTCCATTTGAAACAGTTGACCTACCGTTTCCACTATTTGGCATTCCTAATCCAGATGTGATGTTAAAGTAGAACACAGTGTTTACTAATAGTCCAACAGTGTGTGTGATGCTCTAAGGTTGGTAGAATCATTGGAACTCTTTGCTTGCATTAACGTACAAACACTTAAATCCAGAGCAGTAATACGATCTATGCATAAGTTCACCAAGCGGGGAAACCCCAGCGGAGATTCCAATGTCAGAGCCAGGCGCGCACAGGTTTCTGGGTAATTTGTGGGCCACTCAGTCTTACCGCACGGGCTAAAGCCCTACTGAACACAGCAAGTAATGAGAATTGAAACACGGACCATGATTTCTTCAAAAAACAGAATCTAGTGTGGCTGAAAAAGTATTTAAAAGAGAAAGGAATATCAGTTGATGGAAGGAATAAAGCAGCACTTTGATTTTTGATATTTGTCAGTTTGACGTTTCTACCTGGTATCAACATTACAGCCCACTACACAACAGTCAGTGGTGGTTTACCATGATAATTCGCCTTGTCACTCAACGTTTTAACTATCAATGCTTTGCGTACTCCCTCCGCCAACAATCTACAATGGTCAACTTCTATACACCTCCTGTATTTGGTCCTTTTCCTGCTTTTCTGTTCATGTTGACATGAACAAGATTAGTGTCCGCCATCATGCATTATCGTGACCTCTTTTGAGAAGGTGCACAGCGCGCCATCTGGTAGCAAAAAATCAGCCCGCACGCCTCCCTTTCGTGATGGGACAACTGCCGGGGTTTTCCTGCTTGGTGAACTTATGCATAGACCGTATTTGGCACTACACATAGTGATTGCAATGAAGTGCCCTCCACTGGGAGATCAGCTGGATGGCAGGTCTACTATGTAAAAAGTGCTGCATAGGGTGTAATTCTTAGAGTTAAATTCAGTCTAGCCATGATAAAATGGGACTTTAATACTCCCCATCTAGTGATTGTGTGGATTTTATGACATCCGACATCGGTCACACAATACTCACTTGGGTCAAAGACTCCACACAGTCACTAGATGGGGAGTATTAAAGTCTGTACCCTTGAACTGGAAGATTGAACCCGAGAACAATCATTTCTCCTTGGCAAAGGTCAAACAAAACACCCCCTTGTAGCATACACATCTACAAAACACCCTGGCAGCACAGAGGTCAAACATACAATCCTAGCAGCATCAAGGTCAAACATAAAATCCCGGCACCATACAACGCAAAGAAAACACCCTGGCAGCACATAGGTCAAATAAAACACCCTGGCTGCATAGAGGTGAAACAAAACACCCTGGCAGCATAAAGATCAAACAAAACACCCTGACTGCATAGAGGTGATACAAAACACCCTGGCAGCATAAAGATCAAACAAAACACCCTGACTGCATAGAGGTGAAACAAAACACCCTGGCAGCATAGAGATGAAACAAAACACCCTAGTAGCAGAGAGGTCAAACAAAACACCCTGGCAGCATAGAGGTCAAACAAAACACCCTGGCAGCATAAAGATCAAACAAAACACCCTGACTGCATAGAGGTGAAACAAACACCCTGGTAGCAGAGAGGTCAAACAAAACACCCTGGCCACATAGAGGTCAAACAAAACACCCTGGCAGCATAGAGATGAAACAAAACACCCTGGTAGCAGAGAGGTCAAACAAAACACCCTGGCAGCATAGAGGTCAAACAAAACACCCTGGCAGTATAGAGATGAAACAAAACAGCCTGGTAGCAGAGAGGTCAAACAAAACACCCTGGCAGCATAAAGATCAAACAAAACACCCTGACTGCATAGAGGTGAAACAAACACCCTGGTAGCAGAGAGGCCAAACAAAACAACCTGGCCACATAGAGGTCAAACATAACACCCTGGAAGTTTAGCATAGAGGTCAAATAAAACACCTTGGCGGCACACAGGTCAAACATAACACCCTGGCAGGATCAAGGTCAAACAAAGTACAATGATAGCATGGATAATGGCCACATCTATCATTAGACATATACTGAGATAATACAATCTGCTGAAACTAGGGGCACTTTAATGCACAGCACGGACTCTTGGGTCCCCTTTTACATAAACATAGGTCATGTGATCTTGAAAATCAGGTCAATGTCATCAAAATGTAATAAGCTAAATCTGACTTTGAAGTGGCCAGGAAGTCTTGAGATACTTCTTTGTTCATAAAGAAAGGGTGGACAGACGGAACCACGGAGAAAACAACGGATGTACAGACGGATGTACGGACAGATGAAAACACAGATGACCAGACGGACAACCCAAAAACATAACCAGTCCCTCCTTAAGGTGGACCCATAAATATGGTACATGTATGTATCATGATACATTTTCTAATCCAATGTAATAAACATATATAATAGAAAAATCTCCAAATTTATGGCATTAATGTGGATCACTACAGGACTCGTATATGCCATCTGGATGTTATTCTTACTCCCAAGTTCCCTTATTAAATACATTAATTTACATGAATTTTTAATTTGTCAGTATGATCAGTGCACATAACCACTTGACATACATGACAATCTCCCAAACAATGTGGTGTTCTCCATATATCATGGACAAAGACCAATGAATCCAGATATCTATTGCAGGTAAACATATTACATATTGTTACACATTGTAACACACTGTAACAAATTGTTACATATTGTTCCATCTTTTTACATATTGTTTCACCTCTACCTTGGTTTACTGTGATAGCCAAGGTCCCACCTAGGTTCCAAGGAACTCGTCTCCCTCTAGAGAGGGGTGACAGAAGAATTAACCATTTATTGTCAAAGTTCAGCTTCACAAAAACTAACTGCCAATAAGCACCTGCCACATTAACCAAATACTGTACAACACATGTTATATGTACAATTCTGTAAACAAGACAAGTTACACACATAGAATGCTGTACACAATTAGTATATATATATATACATGTCAACATACCATGGACAACACACACAACAGTAATGACAGACAGTTAGTTTATATGTTGGTTGCAAGTCCATGCTGTCTACAACTGTCTGCAAACTCCTATCCTTTCCCACTTCTCCCTTTACTTTCAATTTGCAATGCTCATGTCAAGATGCTGATTTCCTTTTTTTTTCAGTTTCTTCATGATTCACAAATTCTTTCAATTTGAAATGGGAAGAATATTCCAACCTACAGACAAAAAGCAAAATTTTATTCAATTCCAGGCACATAGTTTGAGTTCCGTTCCTACATACTTACTCAAATATATGCATGGAGTCTACCACAATAAGTGCAGCATGATATCCATTCCTGTTTTCACTACCATTACATGGTGTCCCTAGACAAAACGGCACTTCAGTTTTCAGACAGAATGAATTGCACACAAAGCTGCCAACTTGCTGTGTGCAGTCGCCTGCCAGTCTGCCCACTAAACATTCCAATACAGCAATTCTTATTTCATTTCCATCACAAAGGGTTAACGTTTTAAAATTCCTTTGCAGCATCTTGGATGAGACTGTATCACAAAATTGAAGAATTATGTACCCAAGATAACTTCCAAGAAAAAGCTCCTCCTGTAGTCAAACTTTAAGCCCTCTCACGCAGACATTTTCTGCTGAAGAGAAATTGCATCAATTTATTTCATCTTTTCCTATGAAATTTTTGCTTCCCTGTTTCTTCTCATATATGGCTTTCCTGATATTTAGGATTTCAAGAATGAAAGAATGAGCAAGGAGTGACCATTGCTGATTTTTTCCACATCACAACAAATAAGTCTGCATCATATACAGAAGCAAAAAAAAAAAAAAAAGACAAACAGAAAAACTATCTATGGATGAATACCACAGATCAGGAAAGGTTGACAGCAGGCAACTTTAAATAGTTCACTTTAAACTACATAATACACAAGATAAAAATGTAATAAAATTATTTTACTATTTTTGATCTACCAGGAATTCCCCAAAAGTTTGCCATACAATTGTATCCTTGGATATTCAGGCATGAGATAGGTTTACATACACAGTGTGTACAAGGTCTGTTTTTCCTGACAGTCCCTGGCAACCATTAAACTGGCCAAAATGACTGCTCCTTTGCAGTACTCTCTCCTTTCTAATGTTTTTATTACTGATGTCTTTCATGTTCCAAAATCATCAAATTTGACGCTATGAGTTTTGCCTGTATGTTTAACATTGAAACAGGTTCCTTTCCCAAACTGTGGTAGTTGCATACATTTGGCACCACCCCTGGGGCTCATTCTTTTGTCTGGAAACCCTAAAACACGAGACCCGTTGGAGGACAGCATGTTTGTACCTGCAAAATGACCTTTCAATCCTTGCTCTTCTTTTACTGTCTTCTAACGTCTGGAACTCGGTCCTGCCACTGTGAACAGACAAGAATAATGCAAATGGTATGTGCACATAAGAGGCCACCATCTGTCGCACATGTAACCTGAATATTTCTAATTATTTCAGAGGTATCTGAGGGAAGAAGCTGAGTATTTGTCTCTGCATGTAATACGTGTCTTCAGTTTTTTAGGTGGGAAGGACTAACTGCATGGCATTAAATGAGCTTGGTGAGTCAGCCATTGTGAGGCCAAGGTATGGGAAGGGCACTGGTCATTTCTACACCCAGAGCCCTCTGGTGGAATTATTTAGAAGCAATAACATGGTCAAATCTGTATCACCTTTATCTGTGCACAGCCAATATCCCATTGGTGGCTGTATTAGTTATAAAGGAAGTTTCAAAATTATATAAACATCCAAATTGAATAAATAAAAACTGGGCTCTCTAAACCTTTGGCTCTCTTTCTTTTTTCTGTGATGATATTTTACATCGACAGAAGCACTGAAGCAAAAAGTTGGAAGTCCTGACATTCATAAAATAGCAGTAATGCACCCAGTCATGGCATTTCCACATTAGTTTTTGAGCAATGAACAGCTTCCCTGCACCTGTGTATACAGCTGATACAGGCACCACTGATCCAACACATACACGCTACATCTGTAGTCCACTGGCCGGCAGGTGCTGAGGCAGTGAGAGCTCCCCCCTCCCCCCCTCCCCCCCCTTATGGTGGCACCAGTCACTTTCCCATTAAAATGCAAATAGCATGCACCAGACCAAATAATCACAAATTTGTTGTCTGTCAGAATATTGAAGCTGGTTGTCACTGTAACATCTAATTAATATGTCACCAATTCAAGGGGAACGGCAACAAATGTAATTCCTATATAATTTTCCATTGCCTTTTTCCACGATTATCTGATATGCGTGTGTATCAGCTGATGCTGGATCCAGTCTCTGGTGGTGACTCAGTAACAGTGCCCAGCTGACACTATACCAATATTACCTATACTTTAACCCTCAACACCAAGGAGTGGCAATAGTTTCCCCATGCCCTATATATAAAGACATGGTAATATCTACTGTAAAAGAGTAGTTATCATATTTCATAAAGAATTGCCTTTCAAGGCGATGTCAATGAGGTACTTTAATGGTATTTTTCCAGTGACTGGACTACAAAGGCCACTGGTTGCCGGGGGCAATGTCCTGAGGCAGTGAGTAGCTCTGGTCGGCCATTCCCAACAATCCTCTTGACGCAAGTGGCTCATTAGTATACACAGTGATATGCTACTGTACAAGCAACATGAAGAAAACTTGTGGAAGACTAAATAAAGAGCCCCGGAGAGTAGGCAGTGTATTTTACAGCATTGCTCAGTGTTGACCACTCAGACACCAGCCCTGAATGTTACTCCATTATTACCAGGCTTCATAACTAAATATTTTGTTCATTTCTCAAGTCCACTAATGCCGGTAATTTTATTTATTTATTTTTTTATTACATTTCCTGCTTTCACTATGTGTATCCATTTCCCATATTTAAGCTTTCAATTGCCACCGAAATGAGTACAATTTTTCCCTGAGAATACAGAGTTTTAATAGCATAAAAACAATCATCACATTTCTCATTTCACAAAAAAATAAATAAATAAACTGCTCCATTTTACTCTTTTAATTTTCCAATCAATTTAAAATAAGCTAGACTATCTAAAATTGTATATTTACATCTCTTTTTCAAACCCCTCCTCCCATGAAATGTCGTCCTGATATGTCTGTATACCCAACTGCTTCTGGTACTTGCAGGGCCTGCCACAAAGACGGTGGGTTTCCTCATTATCTGTGCCCCCCCCCCCCCCGTGTTACCTGTGCCCCCCTGTGTTACCTGTGCCCCCTGTGTTACCTGTGCCCCCCTGTGTTACTGACCTGTACCTGAACTTTGAGCCGAGGGAGAAGAAGTACTGCTTGCAGGGTGGTGGAGGCACATGTAGCCGAAAAAATGTGTGATGTTCGACGCAGGCCTTCCATAGGTTCTTACAGGAGCGGTAACTCACCATGTTGAAGCCAATTAAATTCTCCACATTATCATTCTGAAAGAGCAGCAGAGGCAACATCCAATCAGTCTTACCTTTGTTGTAGGTACGCCAGGGCCTGACGTTGATAATCCAAATACACCTGGTCCAGACTTCTACTTCGTGGTTCTGGCAGACCACATGAGCTGCCATTATACATTTTGAATTTGTCGACACAACTAAGCTACAACAGTCTGACCCAACTCTGTGGGATGTTCATACATCGCATCTTACATTGGGACAGGTGAGAGAGAGGGGACCATCTCAAAATTACAAGCAGGAAGTTTAAAGGGAGCTTCTGATAAATTGTGAAGTTTGGCTTTGACCACAATAAAGTAACATTAAATATGTAAACGCCAGACTGATGTTTTCCACCAATTGTCTACTTTGTTGAACAAGAGATCTCTCCAACATGTATTAGCACACATGCTGGTTTTCCCAAAGAAAAACATCAGGATTGTCATTAGATAACACTCAGTTTTTAACATACTATCACAGAAAGAATACAATTAGGTAAAAGAGTAACTTTTCCTGAAATATAATGTACATCATATGCACACATATAATTATATGTATATAGGTTTGACAGGGACAGGTTAGCTTATGGAGAGTAAAGACTTTGGACTGCGGAATAGGGTAATGTTAACGTGTCACTAATTCAAGGTCACCAACACGCTGTACATTGTCAATGCAACATGTCAACTCACAAAATACATTTGCAATTTGTGAGATGGCCCCCCATGGAACCTAGATGGATGGGATGCCAATTATGTCATTTTATGTACATCTAGACCATTTATGATATATGCATTTCTCTTTGACCACATGTGTATTTGTCCATGTAATCTTCTCCTCCTCTGTGTTTGAGGTCTGCCCACTTCATTTATTTGATGAGCAATACACTGCTCAATATTGGCCTAAATGGTCGTAAACTTGATCAACATCTTCAAGTGTCTACTTCACTGCTTGAATAAGTCCAACTTTTATAGAATTAAATTTTCATTTTTAATATGACTTTTGATAAAATAAAGATCATACAATTTAATACATCCATACAAACTAAAAAAAGAGCATAAAATCAGCAGCCTCCTCAACCCTGGGTACACCCACCTTATTTTACATATTTATACAAAACATATTTAGATACATTCATAGAAATATGAGCAGAGGACAATGTGATGCTCTGAACAGTATCCAGTGCTATGTAACGGACAACTAGGAGAATTGCCAGCTCCACAAGTCCGGTCTGGTTCCCTGACAAAGTGTCACTTATAACAACTACTTACCAGTTCTCTTCGAAGTTGTATGAAAAACTGTTTCCTTTTGAATGAAATTTTAACTATTTTGGCCCTGAAAGTACACCAAAGTTTTGACAAAGTCAATATACATGTAATAAGGGTACGGAGATGTACATTTCCTGCTGATTTGACCCACTCAATGTATATGTAATAACAGTACAAAATCAGGTATTTCCATGCCGACTTGACACACTTTATGTACATGCAACAAGAGGCCCTTGGGCCTAATGCTCTGCTGATATATAATCTGATGACCATCACCAACAATTCATTTCCTGAAATGCATTCCCTTCATAACCTTGAGAAAGTAGTCAAGGTCATCCACATTATGCAACATGCAACTTCTTCATATATACGATACACATTTGTCGTCCACTTGGTATCATTAGCTTTGTTGTTTCTCAACATAATAAGTTAATGTGATTTTGACCCTCCTGGTCCCTATCTTCTCTCATACTCTAGCTTTTGGTGGCACTCAATTTTGATGCATTTTTTGTGTTTTCTTGATTGATATTCCCACCATGTTTCGAGATGATTCATGAAAAACCTTTCACAAATTAGCATTCTCATTTTTTTTTTATTTTGGCCCAAATATTACATAATACTATAGCTGAGGCCACCAATATCAAACTCGACCTAGATTTCCATACATTTGATAAGTTCTGAAAATTTCTATAGGGCTAACATGAAAACTGTTGACTGTATTGCATTTACAAGTAAAAGTTTACAGATGGATGGATGGACAGACGGAGTGATGGACAGACAGCTGTAAGTGATTGTATAAGCTCTGCAACCAATGGCCAGCAAAGCTAATAAGGACAACACACCCTAGTTTTACCCCCCATCCTTCTTTACCCCATTTTTACCCATCCACCATTTTCTACCTGGTTTCCACCGCTTAAACAAAATGCTAATATTTTCCTGAAGTCTACAACAAAGCCCTAAATTCCAGTAAAAACATGAATATTGACATCTGTGTTAAATCTGCAAAGCAATTTTCTTTGAAGTCAAGCTATGGAGAAATTAACAGTTATATAAAGTTGTACATTAGCCATGTGAGCACAACAAACAAATGTTATTTAACACATTGTACTGGCATCACATTATTGAAGTCTGATACTGTCCACTTGCAGACTCATTATGACACACAGATGTATTACTTTGGTCTGGGATGAACTATCATCACGGCTGACTTCTGTATCAGATGCCTTGAACATGTACTTATACACACCCGGAAAGGTTTGACCTTTGGCCTTCACAAGTGCAGCCACAACAATGACCGTGTTTGTCACGTAACTCAAGTCTAGCCGGCTGATCTGTGTGCAACACCTTGCTTTGAACAGATTTCCCAAACCAAACATTGTTTCTAGTCACCATATGCATCGTATAAATATGTCCTGAAACTTACAGGCATTAACCCTCCCCCCCCCCCCAAAAAAAAAGCAAAAATAAAAAAAGATCATTTGGTATGCCAACATTCGCAGGTCTCCTTTTTTTGTGTTTATTTTAAGCATCCCTGAACAACACATCTGTTTGACAACACCTGTCTCATCGATAACATATGATTGCTCAGTGTTTGAATTTCACTCTTTGGATTCACTACCATTTTGCATACACTAAGCATTTACACTGTAGCTTTGAACTGCATCAAGTGAATTTTGTGGAGCACCTTACAATGTGATGCTGGTTGTTTTAACTCATTCCACACCAGTCCCTGACTTTTCCATATATTTACCTAGATTTAAGATGACAATTGCATGTTTAAATTCTTCATGAAAAGAGCTTTCATTCAAGTACCAACATGCCTATAGTCTTAAGTCAGTTGGTTCTGGCACTGCCTGGCAAGTCATACTTCAGCTGCAGCATGACTTGCCAGGCAGTGCCAGAACCACTGACCAAGACCTGTGACCATAGTATGGAATGAGTTAAGCATCATCACTTGGACATCAGAGATGTTGTCGTATATGTTTCATTGACGAGACACACTGGAAATCAGCAAGTAATTCACAAAACTAAACAAATTTCCCATTTAATGTGTATGTACAGGGACTAAATATAATGTCTACAAATGTATGGCAACATTTCCTTCTGGATGGTGGCTGCCAGTCAGATGTTGTTTTGGGGTTCCTCTATCAAATTTACGACATGTCAGTTAGCAACTTTTCTCCTTGTTGTGTATGTAGCATACAGGTATCGAGAGTGCCTCAGATCACTATCCAACAACTCAAAGCTGGTCACGCACACTACAAGACCAAGTCTTTAGTGCCACTGACCTAGTATTTTGACCGATAAGTATACAAACTATTATGACTAGTGTTTGTGGTTTGACTCACTGTCTGACCATGAACACATCTGACCAATTGTTTGTATCTATCTCATAAATTTTGTTCATCATTCATTGACTTAATGAAAAAGAAAGATAATAAAAACAAGGTATATAAACCACTACAGCACAATTTAATCATCTTAACTTTCACCTTAAAGCCTTCAGGCTGAGAGAGCGAAGGCAGAATGTCCAATACGACAACATTCTAAGTATTCTCGACTCTAAATTTTGATCTCCTATTTTCAAATAAATGCTGTGAATGTGCTCTCGCATTTCACACCCAAGAGGCGAAGGGAGGACCAGGAGCAACTGTTGTGATGGCGACTTTCACGATGGAAGCCGCTTACTCTTCCACATGCAGACGCTTTTCATCCACTTCCCGGCCAAAAATGAGCCAGCATTTGTGCGTCATTGGAACGCAATCTGGCAGGCAACAAATAATCCCCAGAATCCATCCCTGTATCTCCTTCTGACAGGCATATTATGGGATACAAATGATAACAGCGGGATACTTACCATGAGAATAAATTGATGCGTACATTGTTCTGAAATACTACCAGACCACTGGACGTGACCCCCAGCTGGATCTCCAGGTTACTTTGATCCTGCAAATAAAGCAGCCATTATCAAAACACTAGTCATGTCAGGAACTCATAGACAGACTGCGGCCTTAACTGGACACCACCCCAAAATACTATTAAGCCCATGGATTATCAAAACCGCTGCCCATAAAAGTTTAAAAGATGAAAGGAAAGAGTTTTGTTCCCCTGTATCTGTGATTAAATTCCTTTGGTCTTCTACATCAAAAGTCATCAACACCTGCGTATGTCTAGCAACTGAAGAAAACACCAAGAATGATGCCGGCCAACAGTGACAGTCAGACAGCCTCACAGTTTATGTTTATGTCAACTTCATTTCTTTTCCCACAAGTGTTTACTTCCAGTCTCAGCATTTAGCATTCTTCAAACTTTATCTTAAGATATCATTACAGTCTCAACATTTCTATATTCTGTTTTAATTCTGTGCTATTTTAAGACTGAAAAGTCTCTTACATCTATTCATGAATTGAATAGTATACAACATCTGCAGTCACCAAGGTGTGCTCTCACCAGTGCTGCCCCCTGCAGAGTACTTTATACATTAATTTATTTAAACCCACTCTCATTATTGTACCACTCAGCCACTTTGATCTTTTCTGGCACTGGGAGCACCCAATCTGTTCAGCATAGACACATATCAAGAGGTAACTATTATATTCACAATTCATCTTCTTCAAGATGATAATGAGAATGTCAGGAAGAAGGCGTTTAAAAGCTCTGTCTGTGTTACATTAGTGACAACACCCAGGTCATATCATCAAGTCAGCCTCCAGTAATTACCACTTGGTATGTTCCTGGGGATTCAATGGTCCATCTTTATAAATATGAGAACATACACAACAATAACTTGTTTCAATTTTGTTGTACCGTCATCAGAAAGGTCCCGTGAAAACAAAGCAGATCATACAGTAGTACAAGCAATACAAGGTCTTCAGTAATCCATTCCACAGATCTGTAGAGCAGGTTGAAATGTTGTTCACAATAAACTCTACCAACACCTCTCCTCCTGCACTGACTCCTCGAGCACCGACTCTCTACCTCCATCTGCACGAAGAAGTGCCATGACTGCAGTCTGGTCACTGCAGTGACCAGGCTGCAGTGACCAGGCTGCAATGATCACACTGCAGTGACTAGGCTGCAGTGACCAGGCTGCAGTGATCACACTGCAGTGACCAGGCTGCAGTGATCACACTGCAGTGACCAGACTGCAGTGACCAGGCTGCAATGATCACACTGCAGTGACTAGGCTGCAGTGACCAGGCTGCAGTGACCACACTGCAGTGACCAGGCTGCAGTGATCACACTGCAGTGACCACACTGCAGTGACCAGGCTGCAGTGATCACACTGCAGTGACCAGACTGCAGTGACCAGACTGCTTCAACTGCACTTCCAAATAGGTTTTTACAGAAATTTCTTTGATCTTCATGTTTTTGAACTTAGTTGACAGAGAATTGTTCTGATCTATTTCCATTTTTTATGAACATTTCTTTTTTAATGAAAAACTACACTTGGATCCCACTCTCCATACTTAAAACAGACAGAGAAGGTTTACTTGAAACAGGCAGAGTAGGTTTACAAGATGTTTTTGGTAATTAAGGTTAACTCCAGTTAAAATATCTACCAGGACATCAGGCCATCCGAGTAGCCCATTGTGGGCCTGGCAGCCATGACCCACAGACCCTTAGGACAGGGAATAATACACCACACTCAGCAAACTGACACTAAACAAAGCAGTTACTGAAACAACTGTGCCTTCATTATCTGCTTAAAATCCTTCCACTATGAAGTTTATCTCTCCAATCTCTAGCTTAACCCTCTACCCTGCAGTTTAACCCTCTACTCTGCAGTTTAACCCTCTACCCTGCAGTTTAACCCTCTACTCTGCAGTTTAACCCTCTACTCTGCAGCTTAACCCTTTACTCTGTTGTTTAACCCTCTACTCTGCAGTTAAAGCCTCTATTCTAGGGTTTAACCCTAATGGCTCCTTCCCTCATGTACCTTTTCAACATGGTGCCCCCAGGTTTAACATGGGAGGATGAGTGTTACCCGTATACCCTGGACAACTTGGTTCTTCAGTCGCAGAACCAAACTTTGCTCTGTATGTGGATATAACTGATAAGCCAAAACTGTGGCAAATTTGGCAATGGCCAATCAGCAGCCTTTATGTCTTACGCTGCAACCTTGTGCTTCAAGGATTCTACTGAGTAACAATATTTCAAATAGCTACTGCTACATTCTAATGATCAAAACTAGACTTATAGCTATTAAGAACATGTTATGCAAAATAACTTTTTTTCCCAGCATTTTGTACATTTATGCTTAAATGATAATCAACATGCTTTGGAAGGTCAGAGGTACCAAGAAACATCAGCGCAGTGCCTTCAAGCTGCATTTGCCACTCTGCACAATAGTGTGGTTCAACAGACGACTTCAGGCAGCCACAGTCGCATGGAGACCTGCCTCACCACCAGTATCACCAGCCGCCCTGTCAAGTCATCTAAAGACAGTTTCTAAAGAATCTATATTTAATATCCTTGTGACCTAATGAACACAATGCCCACACATTCACATGCACTTTGCATTTCTCTTATTTTTTTCGGGAAGCATGTTACGTTTATTATGTCTGTTTGTGCGTGGCTGTAAGCCATGACAAGGTGAGTCAGCCACTTCATAGCCATTGAGCTACGTACAACCCACCAGCTCTAATGCTCTTAATACAAGCCCACTTCATGCAGACAGCCAAACAAAGCAGTATTATGTGCCATATTTCTCATGCGTTAACTGTTGAGGCAACACAAGATGGTTCTTTTATGAAGCTGCTGAGAAAGACGTCCTTCACAACAGAAAACCACAGGACTGAGAAGTAACGGGAAGGACTAGCCAATCAATAGCTGCTGCTGTTGCTTCCAGCATCAATCAGCGGCTCACTTCAACACACACAATAATCTACGGGCCTTTTTTATCACAGTCCTAATGGAAACATAGCCGGGGGATTGTCTCGTATGCACCCTCCATAGCTGTGGGTCTTTTCCACTTCCTCTCCTTTCATACGGGACGCCCTCTAGGGGGCAATTTACATGCATATACCGCAAAAATGCTATTTCTATTTTTTTCTTTATTGTTCTCATCAATACGTTAGGGACTAAAAGTTGTCAGTCATAAAAGTTTTTCATTAGTGTGGATTATGTTGTCAGACAGAACGCGTGAATTATGCTTCAGTTTGAACTCCTTAATTCCCTGGATATAATATATATTGACAAGACATGTAATTAATGTAATACTTCTCACTTGCCATGAACACGCCCCAATTTATTCTTATCCACCTATTTGTTGGTGGGGTCTATGAATTCTTGACATGTATCCCAGGGGCTGTTCTGTCTGCTGATCATGCCCCCCCGAGACAAGAGCAGTCCATGGCCCAGCTTGCATACCCCAATAGAACCAAGACCAGGATTCCTGCTGCTGTCTGTCAGGTCCAGTCAGGTACTACATGAAAGGGCCATGTTCTTACCACCTCCTGTTACAATTCCACTTCATACATTCAGTGTTTACATTACATTGTATCTCTGTTGACTGCCTTATTTTACAGATCTCTTTTCACTCAACCTCTCGTTGTGTTTTCCACCTAACGCAGCTCTTTACAGTAGCTTTTTTCTCCGTCAGTCTGCAGCACACGCTAGGTTTACATCAATAATGCGCGACTCATAAGCTGCTTTAGGCCAATCAAAATTATGAGCACACATTAAAAGTTCCATTTACTGTGCATGTCAACCACCAACGGAGGGTTTGCATATTGAAGAAAGTCAAATTTCATGTCAAATTTTCTTTACAATAGCCCAAGGATAACAAATCATTTTGAGTGTTTCAAATGCATACATACACCTGTTTCGCCTATAAAATTTTCCTACCATTCATTTTTTTCCACTCAAATTTCTCATAATCTAATAAAACTTACATTTCTCATTACGTGAACTAACTTAAATATCTCATTAGACATTCAAACACTTCTCTATGTTTTGACTTCAGAGGGGCTGTCTCTTGAAGCAGCTACCTTTAACACATGTTGCCCAGCCAAAACAATGGCAGCTGTTTGGAGCAAAAGACCTATCAAGGTACCACACCCAGGGCAACAGCAAATGTAAACAGACCCATTTTGATACCACATCCCGGTCAACAGCAATGTAAATAGACCTATCATGATACCACATCCAGGTTAACAGCAAGGTAAACAACCCTATCATAAAACCATACCCCAGTCAACAGCAATGTAAATAGACCTATCATGATACAAGATCCAGGTTAACAGCAATGTAAATAGATCTATTATGATGCTACACCCCAGTCAACAGTAATATAAATAGATCTATCAGGATACCGCACCCCAGTCAACAGCAATGTAAACAGACTTATTATGATACCACGCCTGGGTCAACATCTTTCTTTAAGGAAAGTTGGGCACTTTGCAGATTGATCATCCTGAATAAAAACTTTCCTTAGCATTACCTGGGTACTTAAGGCCTAACCTGCGCCAAGGAAAGCTGCCGACTCAAGTCTTACACCAACTACGGAAAGCTGTTGACTCAAGTCTTATGCCAACTAGGCAAAGCTGTTGACTCAAGTTTTATTGCAACCAGGGAAAGCTGTCGACTTCAGTCTTACTCCAACCAGGGAGAGCTGTTGACTCGAGTCTTAGCTGTTGACCCAAGTGTTATCTCCAACCAGGGAAAGCTGTTGACTCAAGTGTTACTCCAACCAAGGAAAGATTAACTATCCCAACTGTTTCAACATGTGTTCTTTGTGGCAAATGCTCTCTTGTACATAAGATATGGAATCCAAGGTTACGTTAATCCATTTATACACAGGTACCCAATATATCTGTAGATGCCCATAGGTATCCATGTGAAAAAAAAAATCCCCATGGGTACCCGCACCCCCAAGGGTACCCATGTCATTTTATGTACCCACACAACTACAGGTACATGTGACTCAATGCACCCCATGTAACTTTTGCAACTGATATCTGAAGATATCCATATGATAGTAGGTACCCATATAACAACAGGTACCCATATGCATCTAAGTGAACCAAAATAAACTGAATACTTGTCCTCTCTCACTCTGGCTTCACAAAGACTAAAACACAATCAGAGATTGCTAGATTTATGCCCCCCCCCCCGGCCCTGTGACCTTGGCTTGGGAATTAGGTCAAGGTCACCTATCATCAAACTCCTCTGAGACCTTATGCAGGACCATAAGGATGTGCCACTTGAAACCCCTATGCACAAAACTTTTAAGTTGTGTGAAAACCAAATTCACTAAAATGGCTCTGTGACCTTGGGATTTGGGTCAAGGTCACCCACCCTCAAACTTGTCTAGACCTTATTCAGGACTATGAGCATGTGCAATGCGAAAGCCCTAATCGAAAAACTTTTCGAGTTATCGTGTGAAAACCAAATTCATTAACATGGCTTTTTGACCTTGTGAATTGGGTAAAGGTCACGCATCTTCAAACTGGTTCAAAACATTATTCAGGACTAGAAGCCAGTGCAATATAAAAGCCCTACACAAAAAACTTTTTGAGTTATCGCATGAAAACCAAATTCACTTAAATGGCTCTGTGACCTTGGGCATTGGGTCAATGGCACCCATCTTACAACTTGTGCGAAAGCTAATCAGCTACTACAATCACTTACAATATGAAAGCCCAATGTCAAAAACTTAAAGAGTTATCGCACGAAAACCACAGTCACTATAATGGTTCTGTGATAAGAATTGGGTCAAGGTCATCCATCTTCAAACTCAATTTAGACCTTATGCAGGACTATAATCAAGTGCAATATGAAAGCTCTAAGCCAAAAACATTTTGAGTAATTGTGTGAAAACCACTCACAAAAATGGCTCTGTGACCTTGGGAATTGGGTCAAGGCCACACATCTTCAAACTTGCCCTAGAATTTATGCAGGAGTATAATCAAGTGCAATATGACAGGCCAAAGTCAAAAACTTTTTCAGTTATCATGTGAAAACCACATTCAAAAAAAATGCCTCTGTAACTTTGGGAATTGGGTATAGGTCAACTATCTTCACACTTGTCTGAACCCTGATGCAGGCCAATAAACATGTGCAATATTAAAGCCCTATGTCAAAAACTTTTTGAGTTCTCGCATGAAAACCAAATTAACTAAAATGGCTCTGTGACCTTGGGAATTGGATCAAGGTCACCCATCTTGCAACTTGTCCAAGAGCTGGTGTAGGATAATATGCATGCGCAATATGAAAGCCGTATGTCAAGAACTTTTTGAGTTATAGCATGAAAACTGTCCGGATGGATGGACACACACACGGACAGACAAAGTATTTGCTATATGATCCCTCCTCCTTCGGAGGGGAGGGGGGGGGGAGGCATAATTAAGTCACAGCTTTTGTACAGAATACTGGGTGTAGCCAGAAGAAAGATATTTAGCCCTTCATAACAGTACAAAATAAAATGCATACAGACAGACATGTGCAAAGTATAGAACAGAGTGAGTGTTTCATGTCTGAATGCCCTACATACCTGAATCTGAAGTCCTGGGAATGGGAAATCACTATCGGCCTGAAAGCATGGCTCAATATTAGTTCAACTGACCACTAAGAAGTCGGCCCCACTGGCCGCCATGGATACAAACAAGATACACACAAGGTCAGTTTTCTTGGCTTGACAGCTATACAGCATGTAACATGTAAAACAGCCCTCCTGCAAAAATTATTTCTACATATTTGAAGTTTAGAAATAGAAGTGAGCCAAGCTTAATAATTACCTTCCTTACAATGCTTCCTTTACATTGTCATCATTTACCTTTTCTGCATTTAATATATGGTCATAAGACAAGAGGCCCATGGGCCTTATGCTCTGCTGACATATAATCTGATGACCATCACTACAAAATCATTTCCTGAAATGCATCCGATCATGAACCTAAGAAATTTGTCAATGTCACCCACATTATGTAACATCAAACTTCCACAATACACACTTGCCAAACATTTGGTATTGTTTACCTTATTCTTTATCAACATACTGAATTTTGTGTCCTTTTTTTAAGTGCTTAGTGACCTTGAAAAATAGGTCAAAGTCACACAACATAAGACAAATTTGGCCATTGGCCTCACGCATATTTGGCTTACACTTTGGGAGTTCCAACTCAATTATTAGCACCATACTTAATCTAATGTGACCCATGAAAGTAGGTAAAAGTCATCGATATAATGTGATATCAAACTTCCATACATGATACATGTTTGTAGTATACTTGGTATTATATTTGCCTTATTATTTCTTAACATGTCGTGTCCTTCACGATATTGCTTAATGACCTTGATAAATTCATCAAGGTCACTCATAATTTTACCATAGTTGACTTTTGACATCATGCATCAGTGGTGTAAACTTTGTAGCTCCATTTCAACTTATTATGATAAAGATGAATTAAACGTGTTTCTTTGATAACTATAATAGTAGTTCTACTGACTATAGATAGGTGGACACAAGTCATCGTATAAGCTCTGCAACCTTTGGTCTGCAGAGCTAAAAATTAGCTGAAACCACAAAAAAATGTCTTGGAATGAGGTAAATATGGCCCAATTCACGGTGAACATAAGGAAAGACAGACAGTCAACAGAGACAGCAGGTGAGAAAATATGAGCAGTGTGTTCTAACACTCACAACAGTAAGTCTTCATTAGTAATCAAACCACATTTGATAAGAGAAAAAGATCACAGCAAGTTGAAGAACGCACTTCATAAGTAGACCATGCTTCCTGCTCAACTCCCCACACATGGCACTGGTGAGTCTTTTTATAGGTCTTAAGTCCCAAGGCACATGGCCAACATAAGTCTTTTTATATTTTAAAGTCCCAAGGCATGAAACTGGTAAGTCTTTTAATATGTCTTAAGTCCCAAGGCACATGGCCAATATAAGTCTTTTTATATTGTAAGTCCCAAGGCATGTAACTGGTGAGTCTTTTAACACAATGTATGTCTTAAGTCCCAAGGCACATGGCCAATATAAGTCTTTTAATATGTCTTAAGTCCCAAGGCACATGGCCAATATAAGTCTCCTTATACTGTAAAGTCCCAAGGCATGTAACTGGTAAGCCTTTTAACATGCCCTCACTTCCACACAGAAGCCATCACCATCCATCAAGTTTACTTGTCTATCATAAATGTTAATTCTCCTGATTTTGGCCGGAGCTGCATCAGTGTGAGTCTCCTTTCCCAATCTCACAATCACCTTTTAGTTTAGCATTTTTTATCCTGATTTTTAAAAAAATCCCATGAAAATGTGACAACACTCAATGTAAATGCAACTTTTGGGCTTCTTTAGCTCTTTTATAAGTGCTCATATGAACACATGGACCCCTGATGGTTCTCTTTCTTTAGCTCCTTTCTCAGTGCTCACATGAACACACGGACCCATGATGGTTCTCTTGATGCTAGCTTCATCAATTTCAATTGTTGTTTGTGGTTTTGGGCCCTTTGAAGGTCTGCTTGCAATCTCCCCCATGAAATTTTTCCAATGTTGAAAGGTACATGTATGCAGTATAATTGACCGACTTCACCAATCATAAGCACTAATAATCTAAATCTTCAAGCCAAGAGGCTTTACTAAATCCCTGTAGTGTCGAAACTTTATCTTTCTGCTGTTCTTTTCCTCTTTGTTTTTGATAACACAGTCTTACAAAGCAACAAAGTTTGCTACCCAATTTCACTTGAATCTAAACAGCTTTTCTGATTGTCCGAGGCCAGGACAACCTAAAGACAGGACAGACAGCCTGACTGACGGGACAGACAGCCTGACTGATGGGACAGACAGCCTGACTGACAGGACAGACAATCTGACAGGACAGACAGCCTGACTGACAGGACAGACAGCCTGACTGACAGGACAGACAATCTGACAGGCCAGACAGCCTGACTGACAGGACAGACAATCAGCCTGACAGGACAGGCAGCCTGACTGACAGGACAGACAGCCTGACTGACAGGACAGACAATCTGACAGGACAGACAGCCTGACTGTCAGGACAGACAGCCTGACTGACATGACAGGCAGCCTGACTGACAGGACAGACAGCCTGACTGACAGGACTGCCCTTCCCACCCCCAGGCCTCTGCCTCACAGCAAAGTTTACCATTTATCTTCTCCACACCACGGCCAAAACTGATGCGGTAATAGCTAGGTCATTCCTTAACTTCTGGAAGTCACTTATTTCTGTTTTTCCTTTCATACATATGTACAGGATCAGGTGCCATTAAGGTGTCTTATTTATCCAACCAATGCAAATATTTATATACCTCAGAACACTAGTCCATATTGAACCCCTGGGACAGTCACACAGTCCGTGACCAATATGCCCTTACCACCAAAAATCTGTTAACTGATTGAATCTTCACTATACCTCTTCCCTTTGCACTTCCCATATCCCTTGCCTCAGTGTCATCCCTTCCAACACAGGTCACCCAACACCCTGCAGGCTCCCTTCCCAACAATGCCTTACTCAGGAAGTCTTCTTCCTACACGCTACCCAGGTAAACATAGTCCCTGAGACATCCCAGTAATCCCCCTGGCAACCTAGCGCTAGCATCACTCCTAGTTCAACCTGGTCCCTGTAGCATCCCTTGACAGACACTTCCAAATACCCACAGTATCTCTTGACAACCAGTTCCTAGTCCATGCAGTATCCCTTGACAAAATGCTCCTTCATCAAAATGCTCCCCGCAGCATCCCTTGACAGCCAGTTCCTACACTGTACCTCAACCTTATCCCTGCAGCGCTCTTCTCTGTTGAACTCCTCTGTGCCCCTGGTCCCTGTACCCAGCACTACTGACTGCAGGTCCCCCTCATCCAGCACTCACTGTAGGTCTCCCTCACCCAGCACTCACTGCAGGTCCCCCACACCCAGCACTCACTCCAGGTCCCCCTCACCCAGCAACTACTGACTGCAGGTCCCCCTCACCCAGCACTACTGACTCCAGGTCCCCCTCACCCAGGAGGC
The DNA here is from genome assembly GCA_964020975.1 of Hermodice carunculata. Lineage (NCBI taxonomy): Eukaryota > Metazoa > Annelida > Polychaeta > Eunicida > Amphinomidae > Hermodice > Hermodice carunculata. Next base: position 142,990,225 of record OZ026612.1, read on the forward strand.
CACGCCTTGCCTGCACCATGTACTATGGTCCCGTCACCTAGGATGGCCGTGCCTTGCCTACACCAGGCACCTTGGCCCCCTCACCCAGGAGGCTGTGCCTTGCCTACACAATGTACTTTGGTCCCATCACCCAGGACGGCCGTGCCTTGCTTACACCAGGCACAGGGTCCCTCTATCTGTTCATGGTACTTTCACAAGAAAAGCTGGCCAATCGTCACACAAATCTGATCCCCGTTTTCTTGCTTTATGGTCTTTTATATTTAAAAGCTGACACACACTATAATAACATTTCTTGAGCCCCACGTCACTGAGGCTATACAGGTGCCACCAGCATCCTGTGACAACCAGTCTGTGACAACCAGTCCTATACATATGGACTCACGCTGCTAGCAATGCGCCTCTTTTTTGGATATGAAGTACACTTACAATATTTCCATTTTACTTAAACTATCATATTAAAATGCACAAAACCTGTTCATTTAATATCATGTACTGGATTGACTTTGCAAACTTGACATCCACATGTTTCTTATCATAAGCCACATTTCATGATGCTATGACAAGTTAGTTATTTTTTAAAAAGGTCATGACTAGCCATTTTGGGGGCGGGGCTGGTGGCCTGGTGGCTGGTGGCCCGTGGTCTGCAGATTGTTACTGATATTAAGTGCAGCGAAAAAACACAGAAAAGTGACATGGGAGGAAAGACACGATGGCAGGCTCTTCACCGGACACAACGCCACTGCCTGGATTCTGTACTGGTGAACCAGGACACAATGCGACTGCGTGGATTCTGTCCTGGTACAACTAGCAGCCAAGAAACAGTTGAGTTTTGAAAATCTTCAGCAATTCTGACTTCATCGGAATAACTATCAAACAAAGTATGTACACAGGAGCCTCGGTAACTGTAATCTTGACCCTTTGATAGAAGTTTTTTGTGCCAGAACTTGCAGTATCGAGTATTTCTGCTTCAGATATACAGCTGTATTCACTCTGTCAAGAGAAGAACCTGTACCCGAATCTTCCCAAATCACTGTCTGCTCACTACATGGAGTTAATAATTCCAATTTTATCAAACTGGTTATTGACAGACCAAATACACACACGTAACAAGTTTGTTATCAAGAATGCCTCATAGCATTCTCTGTTATTCGGTTACTTTTACATTCAGAAACAAACCTATGAAAGAACAAAAATACTCCAGCACCTACTTACAAGTTACTCACAGAAGTAGGATATAATTAATCTTGGTAGATCTTTCAATCAACTTTACGGAATGAAACTTCTGTTCTCCAGTTATGGGCTTACCACCAGAGGTCTCTGACCCTTGGGAACCAGAAATATCTGGTGAAAAGAATCCCTTTACAATGGAGGCCTAAAGTTCTGAACTTGAAGAGTTTGAGTTAATTAATGTTCAGTACTCATAACAAACCAGAACAGATTATTAATTGTAAGGGTATTCCACACTAGAAGCTGGGTTCTTGTCTGTTATCATGCCCTGCCAGACAGCAGTGTCACCCGCCTCCTCTCTGTGTTTCACTGCATGTCACCCTCTGACTGTCCTGTCACCTACCAGCTTACAAACAATACAAATTGGACTCCCAAGGTTACAGGGGTCACTCTGACAGCACAGTTTTCCAAGAAATACACAAAAATATACGATTCTAAATTTGTACATTTCAGAAAATGGATTTTTCATCTTTCAAACAAAAAAATTAATATCCAAAACTCCTTATTTATTCTGCACCTTGATCAGCAATGTATTTTGTCAGAGACTATTCTTCTTTCCTTAATGAAGCATTTTCATATATTTGATTGACTCTTATCACCATACCCCTTTTTTAACCCCATCTTCTCACTACATCAAAAAACTGAGCACATCACTTACTGCCAAAACTTACACTGGAAGATAATACGCATGTACATGTCAGTCAGTTGCCTCCTGCGCTCTGTTCCAGGACTGAAGTGAAACACAGGAGTTGGAAATGAGAGAAATACGAAGCGCAAACCTGGTGTGAGTGGGTCAGTGAGTCAAGAATGAGGTTGGAAAGTTGTTATGCAAGCCCAGAAACGCTTACCCTTACCCGTCCATGGTGTAAATCTACCCCATACATATCCAGCCGTTTGGCATGGTCTAAATAATTGTATTCTGCGTCCGCTGGCGTCTGGCCTCTGCAAAACAGCCAATGAACAAAAGAAACATAAAGCAACAAACATGCAAGGTGGACACACAACAACACACAAAGAGACTCATCACATAGCAGACACTTCTTATGCATCCCTAGAGGTCAAACAAAAGGTCACATAAGAAAACTGTCAAGATCTGTACAACACCAATTCAGCATCCAGTATGTGATACCAAAATAAGATGTGCTATGAGTAAGAACCCTAGAAAACAAGAGAGAATCGACATAGGCTACAACACGTACAAGTAATGTGAGGATCTGAAAATCTGAAAAGAAAAAAAAAACAGAAAGCTTCAGCTGAATGAACTGACAGATTCTCAGGTATCATTATTAAACACCTTTTCCTACTATTATTTCTTTTTGTTTTCAACTGTTGCCAGCCATCCAAATCATGAGGTGAATAATGAACATCCCATCCATGCACACCTTAGAGCAGAAATGGTCCCCAGATGAAGGGGGTTCATATTTCATAATTCAAAACTGATAAACTGGCCAAAAAATTTGAATTGATAACACCACATGCTGGACCTAAGAATCTATTCCAATCATTATCAGCCTGATGTGAAATGCATTTGCAGCATAAAGGAAGCATCATGCACACTGTCATGCTTTATGCTATCTTCATAGTAAGTCAGCTGTCCAGGTGCTGGGTCTCTGCTTGTTCTGAGAAGTGACTGCTTCCTGTTGGCATGTCTTGTCAACCCAATGTCTACAGGCCTGACCGACACACCTCCACTCTCCCATAGTATGGGGGCCCGCCCGACACACCTCCACTCTCCCATAGTATGGGGGCCTGCCCGACACACACCTCCACTCTCCCATAGTATGGGGGCCTGCCCGACACACACCTCCACTCTTCCATAGTATGGGGGCCTACCCGACACACCTCCACTCTCCCATAGTATGGGGGCCCGCCTGACACACCTCCACTCTCCCATAGTATGGGGGCCCGCCCGACACACCTCCACTCTCCCATAGTATGGGGGCCCGCCCAACACACCTCCACTCTCCCATAGTATGGGGGCCTGCCCAACACACCTCCACTCTCCCATAGTATGGGGGCCTGCCCGACACACACCTCCACTCTCCCATAGTATGGGGGCCTGCCCGACACACCTCCACTCTCCCATAGTATGGGGGCCCGCCCGACACACCTCCACTCTCCCATAGTATGGGGGCCCGCCCGACACACCTCCACTCTCCCATAGTATGGGGGCCTGCCCAACACACCTCCACTCTCCCATAGTATGGGGGCCTGCCCGACACACACCTCCACTCTCCCATAGTATGGGGGCCTGCCCGACACACCTCCACTCTCCCATAGTATGGGGGCCCGCCCGACACACCTCCACTCTCCCATAGTATGGGGGCCCGCCCGACACACCTCCACTCTCCCATAGTATGGGGGCCTGCCCAACACACCTCCACTCTCCCATAGTATGGGGGCCTGCCCGACACACACCTCCACTCTCCCATAGTATGGGGGCCTGCCCGACACACCTCCACTCTCCCATAGTATGGGGGCCCGCCCTACACACCTCCACTCTCCCATAGTATGGGGGCCCGCCCGACACACCTCCACTCTCCCATAGTATGGGGGCCCGCCCGACACACCTCCACTCTCCCATAGTATGGGGGTCCGCCCGACACACCTCCACTCTCCCATAGTATGGGGGCCCGCCCGACACACCTCCACTCTCCCATAGTATGGGGGCCCGCCCGACACACCTCCACTCTCCCATAGTATGGGGGCCTGCCCAACACACCTCCACTCTCCCATAGTATGGGGGCCTGCCCGACACACACCTCCACTCTCCCATAGTATGGGGGCCTGCCCAACACACCTCCACTCTCCCATAGTATAGGCTCCGTTTTACCTTCTCTCTCACCCTCTACTTGTCAGGATCATGCATTAGCCCTGCAGCTTACATATACACATTTCATGTCAGGCAAACTTCATATGTGCCCACAGAAAATATTCCGCAGCCTTACACTGTCACCATACACTCTACAGAACTCTGTCTGTCACTATACAATCTACAGAACTCTGCCTGTCACCATACAATCTACAGCACTCTGCCTGTCACTACACAATCTACAGCACTCTGCCTGTCACCAGACAATCTACAGCACTCTGCCTGTCACCAGACAATCTACAGCACTCTGCCTGTCACCATACAATCTACAGCACTCTGTCTGTCACCAGACAATCTACAGCACTCTGCCTGTCACCATACAATCTACAGCACTCTGCCTGTCATCATACAATCTACAGCACTCTGCCTGTCACCATACAATCTACAGCACTCTGCTTACCAGTTGTCTTTAAGGGCAAAATTTGTGAAACATTCCAGTTGTCTCCTAGATACACAAACCTGGACCTGGACCTGGACCTGGATGGTTGTATTTATGGACTTATTTTCATCTAATATTGTTTCATAATGAAACTATAGCTACAAATTTGCAAGACATTTTCAGTATAATAATTGAGGATTCTTTCAAGTGATCATGCAACATGTGTGTTTCTCATTTAGCCCTGAAACAATCGCTTTTCTTTCACAAGAGGTGTGCCACATATTGTTTTATATACAGCATGCTGATACTGTGAGACCATGCAAATTAATTTGTCATTCTCAACAAAATTGGTGAAGTTGGGCAAGTTTTACATCTTCCTAATATTCTCAAAATAAAACCTATATTACACAAGAAGCCAAAATTACACAAAATATTTTTTCCTTCCCCAAAGGCATAAAAAAAGTTGTGGTGGGGCTGTCCAACTGGTGTACCTGAGAAACTTACAATCACTTTACTTAGCGTAATCATGATGAATAAAACATGTTTATGTTTTGGGTTTTTTTTGTCTGAAGAGAAGGAATTTAAAAGTATGGCTGAAATAAGCTGGCTCCACATAAGAACTGGCATGTTTTTCCTGACACATGCAGAAGGAGAGATGTGGACTGGTACACAGCTGGACAGTGGTAGAATATATAGAGTGAACAGGTGAGAGTGAGGCCAGGTGCTCCAAGACACCTGGCTGGTTGAAGTTTCTTGAAGAACCTATCCAGAGGAGGTGTAGAGTTCTCAGTAACTCACATCAGGGGCTTCATGCAAAATAACACATAGGCTACAGTAACACATAGGCTACAGTAAGACATAGGCAATAGGAAGACACAATTCATGATGTCACATGTACAGCTAGCTCAACACTAAACTTACCTTCAGGATATCAGCTGCTTCTTGGTCCTTGGACTTGCCTGTTCGACCCACCTTTAACAACCTGCCATCTGATTCAAGTTACCAGACTTTTTCCTCCAGAACCACACAAGAGAACAAACTGGATCTGATGTCTTCAGTAAAGATAAGACTGTCTTAAGTCTGTAGAGACCACACACAGTACCCACCTGTTCCCTGCTTTATCTCAGCATGAACATCCAGGAGGAAACTTTCCTGTTTTCCCCAGCTTTATGTCCTGACAAGCAGCCTGCCTGGCAGAACTCCAGCTACCACTGTCCCCATGTTACACTGTCACCCAGGCAAATTATCATGGCCTCAATATTGTCCCTGGACAAACTCCGCACATTTCACTTCCTCATTATCACTTCTTAGGAGGGTATAAATAAATCTAACTGCTTCAACTTACTTAATTTGGCAGAAAACACCACAGCATTTCATATTGTAATCTTATACATGTTTTCAGTCATTTAAAAAGAATAAATAAATAAAATAAAACTCTGCTGTTATGTAGATACTGCATTATATTTGCCCCTCTGTCTGTCCATACTTTAGCTTTAAGTGACACCTCTCATCACTGGAGACCAGACTTATGTTGCATGTCATCTTACTTGTTGTTATTGTCATCCTGTTTTTGTGAGCTGTGGACAAGTGCGGACTGATAAGGAGCCCTTTAAGCTTACCCGTACTGGCCCACCTTGGAAGAGAATGGCGCCGTATGTATCAAGCTTACTGGCTGTATCTAAGAACAACATCTCGGTCTGGGCAGATACAAGGCCCCTGTAACACAAAGGCTCACACAGTCATCATCAATTCACATCAATACTCTTGCTCTCTCACTGGGCATTCATATCTCAACTGAAACTTCGCCTGTGGAACAGATCGAGCGCCACGTGTTTTTGTTCATTTACTTGCAACTTGATCTGTTCAGGAGGCAAAAAGAAAACAGAAATGCATCAAAATAGCCAAAAAGAGGAATGTGGTATTTAGGAATCTATCTTCATGGGTTGCTTCTTCCATATTTGCTTTCAATCATAATCACTGAAATGGCAAGAAAAATCATGAGAAAGGCAAAATAAATGCAATATGCAAGCAAGTGATCAAAGTGGAATCTACCAACTGTTTGATATAACAACTGGCAAAAGTATCTAGAAATTTACTTCACCAAATACAATTTGACCTCAACAATGTGTTTTCAACCATCGCTCTTGAAAATAGTAAATCAATGAAGCTACGTAAGAAAGCATTTTATTTCGTTGTGTGGTGACCATCTGCTGGTAAGCTACCCTTCATATCTACATTGTCAGTATGTCATCACTGTTACTCACAACACACAAATAGTCCATTTTATTTGTTTACTTCAAACTCATTAATTGTACATGTGTGGTGTTATGATGGCGCTGGCGTGTGGCGGCTGGCGCGTGGCGGCTGGCTCACCTGTGTTGCTTGTGGCATTCCTTAACCTCTCGCTCAAACTCTGGCGTCTGGCTGGGAATGAACCTGAATTCTGATAAGTACCCGTCTGTGTGTTCCTCCTGGTTAAAGTCTCCAAGCTCCGCTAGAAATATACACATGGCTCACTTGAAACTGTTCCCTGAATTTGTGTATTTACAATGTACATGTATTAAGGCAAGGATTGCCGTGGCACATGCTTCGTCAGCACAGTCTGCATTCTAATGTCAACACGGCCAGTCAGAACTCACAGCCTGCTGGCAGTTGGTGCTCCACGTCCTGCTCTAGCTGCCAGATGGGCAGCCATGGCAGGACAGTGAGGCCATGGAACAGCCCCAGACGACACCCTTTATTATGGGTGTGTGGAATGACACCCTTTACCATGAAGGTGTGGAATGACTTGACACTGCCCTCTTGAACTTGACCCATCAACAGGTTACTACACTTCCTACTTTACGACAAGAGTCGCGATATGTAGAATGACTACTTCATGAATGTCATTGATTATCCTCTCGCTGGCAGCTACAAGGATTCACATCATGCTCTCACTTCAAATTCCTTTCACCTGGCACATAAACTGCAACAAATATCTTCTAAATTCCTGGTCAATCATGGAATCTAGAGTACTTTCACTCAGGACATACAATTTCTGCAGATAAACTACAAGTACAAGTTAATAGTGTCATGACACAAGTTGACCAATAGACAAACCAAACCTAGTTCCCTCATCGCCACCAATCCCCCCTCCCACCCCTCCACTGGAAAAAATAATGTAGCTTCCATTGTCTGAACAACGTACTATCATGTGTCACTACACTGGGTGGTCCATGGAATTGCCAGTGGTACCTTATTACATGGTGTTTTTAACAGTTCACCATTTTGATGTTTCCCTTTAGCTTATCACATCTTAATTTCTGTTTTACGTTTGATACTTACATTGTACTGCGTAGCTTGCTAATAACACAGCTGTATTGTGGGGAACTACTAGTCTACCTTCTACCATATCTTTCTTCAACTGCAGGAAAAAGTGATATCTGCAAGCAGAAAATATGGCACCTGAATCATTCAAGACAGAAGTCCACCTGGTGGCAATTCTTGGAACTAATTGCAATGCAGTAACATTATAGTGCTTACGGTAGTGTGAACACAGTAATTTGTGAATGAGAAAACATATTTCACCCCCTTTGAGTACATGTATATATAGTTCTTTATTAAAAAATGATAAGGTACTTTCATACATGCACATGGCTTTTTAAGAAAATATAATAAAGACGTCTTGCCATTTTCCATGGAATTTTTATAGGTTTTTCTTCAATTGCAATGTGAATCTGTGTTATAGTAGTGTTTGACATACATTGGGGATGATGCAGTATTTTCTTTTTTCCCCCTCTTTTTTAAAAACACTTACTGTCAGCTTGAGGCAGAGGGGATTGATATATGCCTGTCCACTTATGATGGACAGTTTTCACATCAATTCTACATTACTGTGGTATGATTACAGGGACGCTGAGTGTTATCATTTCCCAAGTACCGAGGAGGACAGGTGTGACACACAGTAAAGTGGTCCTTGATTTGAAAGATCACCTCAAGGACAGACCGAATAACTTTAACAAGATGCCCATGGGCCTTACGCTCTGCTGACCTCACCCAAAAATCATTTCCTGAAATTTATTCCCTCATGACCTTAAAAGTTAATCATCTTTATAATGCAATATCAAGCTTTCACATGATACACATTTGTGGTACATTTGGTATTATTTCTCATTCTTTATCGAGATATTGAAGTAAATGTACTTTTTTCAGTGCTTAATGACCTTGAAAAATAGGTCAAGGTCACACAGTCATTGGGTCATGGTGACCCAAAAATTGAGTAAGGTAATGAATTGATTTTATAAACAATGTACTCAAGTGCAATTTTGATTGGGAGGCTCAATTCTCTATGCCATTGATGTCCAAACTACACCCTACCATTACAAAATCACCTCTTCTACCTTAACAGGTCTGGTGACCTTACAAATATTACATAATACACATCCTTTAAATTTGGCATGTCTAATTCAATCATTTATCAAGATATGATATTTTTTATTTTTCAAGACATTTTAATTCACAATTTCTGTCAAACTATATGTGGGGCCACTAACATTATAAGCAACCAAGATTTTGACCTCTTCTACAATCCCACTAAATTTCATGAAGATCCATAAAAACAAGACACATTTGCAAAAACATATATTTCCCCCAAACTACCCTCCCCGTCCCCAATGAATTTGCTGATGACCACCAGATGGCCTTGAGATCAGTCCATTAGCCAAGGTCTGTTGTGTTTATTATTGGAACACATGTTGGCAGGTGTCTGTCATGACTTCAAATTTTGAGCTGATGACCCAAAAATCAATAGTTGTGTCCTCCACTGACTGGTCATCGACTCCATCAAGTCTAATGCAAATATGTACAACCTTTCATTGATTGGACAGTGTTTGCTTAGCCAATCTACCGACATGAGCACGCTATGTGCCCATATGACCCTCTTCTTCACATGGGGCAGCAGAGGACAGAGTCATCAAAACATTGAACCATCCCTTAATGTTGTTCAGCTTTCATACGTATTTGGCTATATACAGTGAAACCTCCCTATACCCTTGAGACCAGAAAAAAGTGTTCGGTATAGTGAGGTGTTCTGTATAGGGAGGTTTGACTACATTCGAAGTGTATATTTGGGACTGAAAAATGGTGTTCAGTATAGAGAGGTGTTCGGTATAGAGAGGTGTTCGATATAAGGAGGTGTTCGGTGAGAGAGGTTTTACTGTATAATGCACATCAACAACAGGCTTACCTTGTGTATTCTTCATGTAGTTTGCTGGGATCTGAGACATAAAACTTGACTCGAAAATGGAATATGTATGGGGGGCCCACTGCAAGGAGAGAGGAAAAATCATATACATATTGAGCAAGTATCAGAACATCAATTTTCAATTCCATGCAATACCGCTAATTAAAAAATGTGGATCAAGTAAACACTAGTCATCAAATATACTGTCACTGAAGTCAAGACTAAAACACACATGAATTTGATATACATAGCAGTACTATTGACAAAATGTGATCGACATGAGTATCAGAGGTCACTCGGTGCACCACAGGCCAAATTGTAACATCCACAGCAAACAGAACCAAGGTTAACCCAAGAATCCATTTAGCCTCGAGTGTTTGGGGATGAATATGCACACGATAAAAACATTTCCTCTGCCCTTGCACTCTTATAAAGTTGACATTTCATTCCAAACTGCCCTCTCCATGTGGCTTGTGGTTATGGCATTTGAAAATGATATAGCTTTAATATGCTGCCTGCCACAGCAGAAATTGCTGACTAAGTGTCAACAAACCCTCGTGAATTACACCTCTTGAACCAGGGCACTCAGCTGGTCTGGCCCACGCCACCAAAGCATTTCATACGCCTGCCTCATAAGCACTGGGCCCAGCATGATCTTTCAATATTTGCAGAGAGTCTCCACCATAGCACCATAGGCACTTGTCAAACATAAGCAGTTCTACAGTACCAGCTGCTGTCACACACCAAAATCAATGAGACACTGCTCTTACACACCAAAATCAATGAGACACACTGCTCTCACACACCAAAATCAATGAGACACACTACTCACACACCAAAATCAATGAGACACACTGCTCTCACACACCAAAATCAGTGAGACACACTGCTCTCATACACCAAAATCAATGACACACTGCTCACACACCAAAATCAATGACACACTGCTCTCACACACCAAAATCAGTGAGACACACTGTTTTCACACACCAAAATCAATAAGACACACTGCTCTCACACACCAAAATCAATGAGACACACTGCTCTCACACACCAAAATCAGTGAGACACACTGCTCAAACACCAAAATCAGTGAGACACACTGCTCTCACACACCAAAATCAGTGAGACACACTGCTCTCACACACCAAAATCAATGAGACACACTGCTCTCACACACCAAAATCAATGACACACTGCTCTTACACACCAAAATCAATGACACACTGCTCTCACACACCAAAATCAGTGAGACACACTGCTCTCACACACCAAAATCAGTGAGACACACTGCTCTCACACACCAAAATCAATGACACACTGCTCTCTCACACCAAAATCAGTGAGACACTCCTGCTCTCACACACCAAAATCAATGAGACACACTGCTCTCACACACCAAAATCAATGAGACGCACTGCTCTCACACACCAAAATCAATGACTGCTCTCACACCAAAATCAATGAGACACACTGCTCTCACACACCAAAATGAATGAGACATGCTGCTCTCACACACCAAAACCAAAGGCATCCTCCTGTCACACACCAAAATGAATGAGGCATGCTGCTCTCACACACCAAAATCAGACACAATGCTGTCACACACCAAAATCAATGAGCCGGTGCTCTCACATACCAAAACCAATGGCACAAGCTCTTCTCACACACCAAAATCAATAAGACACTGCTATCAAAAACTAAAATTAATGAAACACACTGCTCTCACTAGTGTTTGGAAGTGTAAAGTATTATAAGATCGATCTTGGGATTGAATTTACCTTTTGTGTTCAAGCTGAGCTCCAGCTTGTGATTCTCTGCTGAGCGCATCGAGGTGGCAAGGGCTCAAGGTGTGAAGCAATGCTAGAGGGTTCAGGGGCATGCTCCCCCAGGAAGATTTTGAAATTGGGGACTCATTTGGTGGCATTTCAGAGGCCCTTTCTCTCTTTCCAGATGATGAAAATGTGACTGGATTTGCACCTATTTATTGCAATACTGCATGACAATATAACTTATATTTTGATTTCTGTATACATCTTGATCCTATCATATAATTATAGACAATTTTCTTCATGCTTTTTCTGGCTATTTGTGATGCATGTTGTGGTTTCTAGAGCATTGAGACTAACTTGCACATGTCACAATGATGATAATGCCCAAAATTATTCTTGACTTTCCTGGTGAATGGTGGTGACCTCTGGTGGTAGCAGACAATAATGCTACTGGATGCTGCCTTGTACAGCAGCATTCAGAACTCAGAACAGTTTATTCAATATGATATGAAATGGGTTACATGAATTTCAACGTTTGTAGTGACAAAGTGGTAATTAAGCAATAACCAAGAACCCGTAATTGAACTAAATGATATTAGGATGACCTTGGCTAAGGATTCTATGATCCGCTATTCACCTGCTTGTAATACACTTATCCACCTTTCACTTCTCAGCCACCTCTGTAGAACGTTAACTGGGTCTACACCAGCTGTATAAGGTGGGTGGCTTCTGCAGGCATTGTGGTATGGAGCATACTTAAGCCCTGTTACAGCTGTATCACAGTGCACAGACAGTTCATTCATTGTTATTTATTCAATCCTCCTGGTCACTGCTCCACTTACCCAAAATACCATATAATTCATTCAATCCAAGCTGGTAGGTCACGTTTGACTTACCCAAGTGATCAATAAAAATAAAAGATAAACGCATGGGAGACTGAGGGAATGCGGGGAAGACTGGGGGAATGCAGGGAAGACTGGGGAATGCAGGGAAGACTGGGGAATGCAGAGAAGACTGGGGGAATGCAGGGAAGACTGAGGGAATGCAGGGGAGACTGGGGGAATAAAGGGAAGACTCAGGGAATGCAGGGAAGACTGGGGGAATGCAGGGACGACTGGGGGTTTTCCCCAAACTCACTAAAGTGTACCATATGGCGGTACTTGATAAACATATTGCACTGTAGCTACTTAATTGTTACAGCTGTACTGCTGTACACACAAATTAATAATGCTAATGTAAACAGTCATACAGCGTCCATACTCCTCATTCATGAAAAAATTCCATGACTTTCAATGACTTTTTCCAGGACTTTTTCAAGATTTTCAATGACCTATACAAACAGAAATTACCAATTTGGGAATAATTACGATAGGTAGCAGCAGAAATTAAGGGTAGGTATAGAGTTACTGTAAAGAAGCATTTTTTTTTTTCTTTTCCATTTTGGCCTTACATAACTGTATGAGATCAGCTTAATTCAGTCTTCACTCAAGCCCCATGCCAATGGGATAGCTCTGGCAGGAACTCAAAAGTTCTTGCAAGCCTTAAATCATTAATGGCCTGTTTCTTTTTCTAAGATTTTAGGCCCTGAATAAAATTGAGCTGGGGTCTGGGGCCTGGAATGATCCGTGTGAAAACTAAATTCACTAAAATGGCTCTGTGACCTTAGGAATTGAGTCAAGGTCACCCATCTTCAAAATTGTCCTAGACCTAATGCAGGACTATAAGCATGTGCAATGTGAAAATGTTTTTGAGTTATCATGTGAAAACTGTTAGGGCAGACACATGGACTCACACACACACGGACAAAGTAATATTGTTATACGCCACCTCCTCCTTTGGGGGAGGGGGCATAACGGGACAGGCTACTGTCACATGCCAAAATCAATGTGACACAGACACATAGCTTGATTTACTCCGTATTCAACCAGCACTGGGGAGACCCTTGTGTTGATTTTTTTTTTTGGGGGGGGGAGGGTAGTCACATAGTTAGGGCTACAGGAAAAGATGGGTGATAAGCACTAACGTAAAATATTTATAGAGAGTTGTTTTATCTCAGTCTCCTCTCATGCACATGACAATTGTAAAAGTTTACAATGTTCAGAAAACATTATACTAAAGGCAAAACCTTTACCTCTGACTTGTTTCTTTATTGTTTTCAATGGATCCAGCCATCTCTGCAAGTAAACAAATACACAGTTATATCTTTATATGCATGTATTGATGTTTGTATGTATGCAGGACCCTGTGGGAGAACAGCTAATGCAGCTGAACAGGCTATCCTGTGAAATATTTTACAACAAATAAATAAATAAACAGTTTCAAATAATTCTGCTCATTCACACTTCAGTGCTGTTGACCATAAATAGCAAGAACAAAAGCATTAGATGAAGTAAGCATCAACAGACAATGGCAACTATGTCGATGATACCAACCACATACTGTACAGTCTGAGGAGTTCTGGTAGTCATGTATATCAAGCAACACTCCCTGTTCAGCATCAACCAGCCAATCACACACAACACCACACAAACAAACCTCTTATACAGTTCGATATCCACTATTGGACTCTCTGTCAGTCCAGTTGCTGTCTTATCAATGGATTCTTTTTCTGCGAGTCCTGTTTATCCTGGACTCCTCCACACTCTTTTTCTAGGCTCAATCTGCTGACTTGCTCACTCAGGACTCCTCAACCATTTAGGTTGAGTTGAACTTAGTTGGTTTTCCACTCACCTCCCTTACACTTAAAGATGAAAAAAAAAAAACCACACACACATTTTATCCAATTTTTAACAGTTTAAGACAGAAAGCCAAATTCTACCGAGGATTGGATTTGATTGCCTTCCCCTGTGCTACTCTACCAAATCAGCCGTTTTGGTGTTGTACTGTCCCCCAGTTTTAGTTGTCATACTGTCCCCCAGGTTTAGTTCTGTCGTACTGTCCCCGTTTTAGCTCTATCATACTGTCCCCCTAGTTTTAGTTCTGTCATACTATCCCCTGGTTTTAGTTCTGCCATACTGTCCCACATTTTTAGTTGTGTCATACTGTCCCCTTCATGTATCCTGCTGATTGAAGTCAAACAAACAGACTGCATGATCTCTCAATCTCCAGCACTTTGCCGCCTGAGCCTGGTACAGTGCCGCCTGAGCCTGGTACAGTGCCGCCTGAGCCTGGTACAGTGCCGCCTGAGCCTGGTACAGTGCTCCCTGAGCCTGGTACAGTGCCGCCTGAGCCTGGTACAGTGCTGCCTGAGCCTGGTACAGTGCCGGCTGTCAGACCAGGTTTGTTTCCCTGTTATGAATATGGCATTCCCATACACTCACCGCCCTCTATGTCACACACATCAGCAAATCAAATGTATCAGGACACGGGAGTGAGAACAATAGGCATTAAGGAAGATTCACATTTTAATTTCTTTTTGCTAAAATTCAGTCTGTTCATTTGATTTATGACTATGAAATGCTGGTACATTTGCAAGTTTGTTAGCCTCCTTCATGATCTTTTTTTTTTTGGGGGGGGGGGAGGAAGAGCAAGTGCTCACCCTCAGCTCATGCTGTCTTTTTCAAAGACAGAAGGCTATGGAGGCTAACTACAACCTGTAGGCAAGCTGAGTGCCCAGCCAGGTCGACAACCACGTCTCACCCTTGCCACATACCTGCACTACAAACCTTATTTCAAATACAACAAGCATCAATTTTGCTCAACTGTGATAATGAAGTATAGCTCGTACTTTAGTCACAGGCAGCTAGCTTGCTGACCACAGCGCTGAAAGGTACACCCTGATACTTTATAGATACACCCTGATACTTTATAGACACACCCTGATACTTTATACCTGGGTCAGAGAGGAAGAAGACTTCATCATGACCCAGCAGTTTTCTCAGGCCAACTTTGCTACCTGAGGGCCACTTGTACCAAATTTGAGTGTAAATTGCTACATCAGTCATAACAAAAACCCTGATGGATGGATGAACTCAGAAGCTGAAAACAGAATGCTCTCTGTCTGTATGGGACGCCAGTAACCGTTCTACAGATTCTAAGCAGCAACACATTATGTCTACAGCATTCGCACAAAGGATCATTTCTGCCATGAATGTCCATATCATCTAACAAGTTGGGGACATCAGGTATCTCAAGAGAAAAGTAGCGTCTCCAACAAAACGTCCAATGATTTAGGGCAAGGTTTTGTTTGTTTGTTTGTTTTTTTTCACAAGTAAGAATCATCAGGACTATCAAAGGACCTTATCAAGCCTTTAGTCCTCACCTGATGGCCCCGTACATGTACCCGTATGTACTAAAACCTGAGTATATATTTACATCATATATCTAAATCACTACTGATGGCCCAGTACATGTACCCATATATACTAAAACCAGAGTATATATTTACATCATATATCTACTACTTGTCCAAAATTTGGCTTCCTATTCCACAATGACACATGCTTTTCACGCAAGTTTGCGATTAGATGAAGACAGATTCAGATTCATTTAATTCGACATAGAAATGTACAATACATTACACACATTTTCGTAATTGCGGAAAAACATAAATGACAAAAACAGGATAGATGATAGTGAGAAGGGAATTACCACACAAAAATTGTAGCCAGGATGCCCCTGCTAAGGATGATTAACATCTACTTCCCCAAGGGCCACCTAGGAAAAGTTGGGTTGTAGTTTACACCTAGTTTCAACATAGGTTCAGTCAATTACAGAAAGAATCAAAGACAAAGAACTCCGGCATTACTATACAAGATTTCAGGTACATTTATGAAGTGTTATTACAGACAAAGCAATCAACAATGGAGCAAGTTTCAGAATATTGATTTATATAATATGTTCTAACATATCTAGAGAACCCAGAGAAGGAGTGTATGTGAATTTTTCCTGTTATATGTAAGGGTGTATCAGAGAGTAATTTGGGGATAGAGTGCCGTATGCACTTTTCGGCGGATACATGTTGGGGGGTGGCATAGTGAAGAATGTTGCGATATCTCGTGGAATACGGGTGAGTAACAGGTAAGGCTGACAACATATTATTAAAGTAGCCAGGTAATTCATTTTTAGTATATCTATAGTAAAATTTTAAAGCTTTAAGTTTAAACAAGTCAGGAGCTTTTAAAACCATTTAACAACCGCAGCTAAGGCAGTTTTACTCTTAAATCATATTCACGCCACTTACGAGTGACTGGACTCCTCGCTCTCTCGTCTCCACTTACCTGACAGTTTGCTTGTCACAGTCTGCCCATCTAACCATCACGAGGCCTTAGGCTATCAGCTCTCTATCTCTAGGCTCAACTTCGGCCACATTACCTCGACTTTCATGCACCAACATTTCTGTCAATTCTTTGGAGCAATCCAGTTAAATTCCCAACAGCATTTTCTTAATCATGTAATTCAATACATTTCATCATCTGTTTGGATTGCACTGGGCATATAACGACTCTGGACTGTCCGTAATTGTGCTCAAATGTAAACCAAGAACAGTCAGCCTGCTGTGGTGTGCCAAGTTAATACACTCAATGATGCAAGTGTTTCCGTATTACCTACAAACAGGTATTGACTACATTCACTTTGTGTTAAAGATGGCACAGGAGCAGCCAGCATGAACAGCTCCAAGTAATATCTAGACTCACTTTGTACACTTTAAAAGCATTGCCCAGTCCACTGCAAACTGAACCCTTTTATTGACTGAAACGTCCACTTCCCAACTTGATTATATGCACTGAGGGAGGAGGGCATTGACCATAGACAGGGTAGAGATGACTGAGTGCATCCAGGTTAGGAACGGAGCCAAAGCTAGCAGTAAAGCCACTTTCTTCACAATATCTATAAAAATTACAAAATATATCCCCTAATGGTTATTGAAAATATCTAATTTTCATTTATTTTATAGAAGGCACACAGTATCTGATATTATCTGCAGAAAAGCTAGTTTCTCTGGTAAAACCTACTGAACCAGGCCAGAGACCTTCCAGAATCACGGGCCGTGGGTTAAGATACTAATACTGATCACAGCCACTTAAGCTGGAAGCTTTTTAGGACAAAAACAATGGGATTTCTGTGAAAACATAGGAAAGTGGCCTCCCTCTATGTATATAAAAATAGGAAAGTGGCCTCCCTCTATGTGTATAAACAGGAAAGGTCGCCTCCCTCTGTGTACAAACAGGAAAGTGGCCTCCCTCTATGTATATAAACATAGGAAAGTGGCCTCCCTCTATGTATATAAATGTGGCCTCCCTCTATGTATATAAACATAGGGAAGTGGCCTCCCTCTATGTATATAAACATAGGAAAGTGGCCTCCCTCTATGGGTATAAACACAGGCAAGTGGCCTCCTATGTATATAAACACAAGAAAGTGGCCTCCCTCTATGTATATAAACATAGCAAAGTAGCCTCCGTCTATGTAAACAAACATAGGAGAAGAGGCCTTCATCTGTGTGTATTTATAAAAATAGGAAAATGGACTCCCTCTATGTGTGTTTATAAAAATTGGAAAGTGGACTCCCTGTATGTATATAAACATAGGAAAGTGGTCTCCCTCTATGTGTATAAACATAGGAAAGTGGCCTCCTTCTATGTATATAAACATAGGAAAGTGGCCTCCCTCTATGTGTATAAACATGGCAAAGTGGCCTCCCTCTATGTGTATAAACATTGGAAAGTGGCCTCCCTCTGCATGTATAAATATAGGAAAGTGGCCTCCATCTATGTGTATAAATATAGGAAAATGGCCTCTCTATATATGTATAATTATAGGAAAGTGGCCTCAATCTATGTGTAGAAACATAGGAAAGTGGCCTGCCTCTACATGTATAAATACAGGAAAGTGACCTCTCTATATATGTACAAATATAGGAAAGTGGCCTGCATCTATGTGTAGAAACATAGGAAGTGGCCTTCCTCTATGCGCATTTATAAAAACAGGAAAATGGACCCCCTCTATGTGTATTCATAAAAACAGGAAAGTGGACTCCCTCTATTTGTATAAACATAGGAGAGTGGCTGTATAAACTAAGAATGCTGTCTCCATCTATGTGTGGAAACATAGGAAAGCGGCCTCCCTCTATGAGTACAAAAGTAGGAAAATGGACTCCCTATATGTTTATAACCATAGGAAAGTGGCTGCCATATATGTGTATTTAAAAAAATCGGAAAGTGGACTCTCTCTATGTGTATTTATAAAAATAGGAAAGTGGACTCCCTCTATATGTATAAACATAGGAAAGTGGCCTCCATCTGTGTGTATTTATGAAAATAGGAAAGTGGCCTCCCTCTATATATATAAACATAGCAAAGTGGCCTCCTTCTATGTATATAAATATAGGAAAGTGGCCTCCCTCTATATGTATAAACATGGCAAAGTGGCCTCCCTCTATGTATATAAATATAGGAAAGTGGCCTCCCTTTATGTATATAAATATAGGAAAGTGGCCTCCATCTATGTATATAAACATAGGAAAGTGGCCTCCCTTTTGTGTGTAAACATAGCAAAGTGACCTCTTTCTATGTATATAAATACAGGAAAGTGGCCTCCCTCTATGGGTATAAACATAAGAAACTGGCCTCCCTCCTTGTGTATAAACATAGGAAAGTGGCCTTCAAGGTTAGTAAGAAATCCAAAGCCACAAAGACATTGACAGCGCCACCTAAAAGAGACCAATCTTGCACATGTCCTTATGCTGTATGTATTTGTATATGTATTGATGATAACAGGGGCTGGCCAATTTCTTTGTGGCTTTGGATTTTTATTAACCTTGCTATATAACTGAATGCTCCCTCAGACCATGTGTCATAACACAAAAGGAAATGTTGTAAATACATCATGAATTCGCTGTAACCACATATGACTTAGAAGGCATTAGAAGTAACCAATATGTGCTGTCATTTAATGAAATAGATTTAGAAAGCTAAGCTCGGATCATATATGGCAGATAAATGTCCAAGCTAAGGGTGTAAGCAGATAACAATATCTAAAAAGAAATCAACAAATCCAGGGGCCATGAATGGTTGAGCAACCCGAGACTAATCAGGTGTGTGAATACATGCTATTGAAGTTACCGTCCCTACACAATGTCAGCCAGCCCATCAAATAAATGTCTCAATCACATCCAATCAAGGTAATCCACACAGTAGCATAGTAACCTATCAACATAGAATGGCTACTGTACTGTCCCCCTGATGTTTGCTAGTCCACACAATGGCAATGCATGGTCCCAGCAAGCCTCATCACCACATCTACAGGGGCAATGAATGCTCCCCTGGCCCGGTCAGCCTCGGCAAGCCTCATCATCACCTCTACAGTGACAATGTATGCTCCCATGCCCCACCAGTCAGCCTCAGTAAGCCTCATCATCACCTCCATAGTGGCACCTTATGCTCCCCTAGCCCGATCAGCCTGGGTAAACCTCATCATAATCTGTACAGGGGCAATGTATGCTCCCTTGGCCCAGTCAGCCTGGGCAAGCCTCATCATCACCTCTATGACTAGAATTAATTCCACCATGAGAGATGCCTGTGAAGAAACAAGGGCTAGAAAGACTACTTTGATGAAAAAACCACCTGAGTTGAGACACCAGGTTTGTTGGGACTTTTCAGGGGTGTTCTCTTCAAGGAGGACTCACTATTTTACCAGTCAGTAATCTCCTTTGCCTTAGTCACTGCAAATGCTTGGTACCAGCACTGGTCACCATGCCAGATACCATTCAGTGTATCAGGATGAAAGCTCAATTTTGGCTCCATCTCTTTGAGGTCCTCTACACATTTTGTGTATTATGTGCATTAAAACTGTCTGAAGAATATATCTATTTTGCATCAGGGATTCAGCAGGAAGCAACAGCTACATAAAACATCTCCTGTACACTGGCACTGTTCAGGTAGCCTCATAATTCTTAGACAGAATGACTGGCCATTAACATTACTGTGATGGTCACAATCTTTGGGCACATACTCCATACAAACCGAGAGAGAATGACTGGCCATTATCATACAGTGATGGTCATGATCCAGGCCATGTATGTTATACATACCGAGAGAGAATGACTGGCCATTATCATACAGTGATGGTCATGATCCAGGCCATGTATGTTATACATACCAAGAGAGAATGACTGGCCATTATCATACAGTGAGGGTCATGATCCAGGCCATGTATGTTATATAAACTGAGGAAAATGACCGGCCATTATCATACAGTGAGGGTCATGATCCAGGCCATGTATGTTATTCATACCGAGAGAGAATGACCGGCCATTATCGTACTGTGATGGTCATGATCTGGCCCATGCACTTAATATATTCTGGCACAGAATGACTGGCCATTACCATCATGTAATGGTCATAATCTGGGCCATGCACTTCATATATACCGAGAGAGAATGATTCGTCATTATCTCATATTGTGATGGTCATAATCCGGGCCATGTATCCCATCTATACTTAGAGAGAATGACAGGCCATTATCATGCTGTGATGGCCATGATCTGGGCCATGTACTTCATACATACCACGAGAGAATGACTGGCCATTATCATACTGTGATGGTCATGATCCGGGCTATGTACTTCATATATACTGACACAGAATGACTGGTCTATTATTATCATGCTGTGATGGTCATGATCTGGGCTATGTACTTCATATATACTGAGAGAGAATGACTGGCCATTATCATGCTGTGATGGTCATGATCCGGGCCATGTACTTCATATATACTGAGAGAGAATGACTGGCCATTACCATCATGTAATGGTCATGGTTGAGGTAATGTACCAAAAGCATACAGAGGGAAGAATGACTGGGTTACATACTGTGGTGTTGCCTGTGAGTTCTTGAAGACTTGCAGGGAAAAAAGAAAACAGTTTCATGTAAAAATTAAAATGTCAGCCATTACTGATGTATACTACCTACATACTGCAGTATATATACAGATGTAGGGCCACCTCGTTGTGGCCTCTTATCTAAGTGCCATCCACCCCAAGCGGTTGTAAAGCTGTTGTCCCTTGGTGGTACCTATACCTTATGTAATGTTGTCCCTTGGTGCTACCTATACCTTATGTAATGTTGTCAGTTTTGCTGAGCACATCTCCCTGACATGTGACAGGTCCTCCTTATAGAGTTACCTCATTCCTGAGTGGCCCCCTGAAAAGTACCTCATTCCTCCTGCCACAAGGATATGTTTCCAGCAGGATATGAGTAACACTTGCATTCCTGTTTTATCATTATTATCATTTTTACTGGTATCACTTTGGTTATCAGTGGTTCAAATTTCTTTCAGGTATTAAACTAGAGGTGAATTCCACCTTAATAATATAACATAAAGGCAACTCCCAACAAGAACTTTAGATCATTCCAAGGCCATAGACCCCCAGGCCTGTCACAGTGGGCCACCAATTATAGCCCATCTGCTGCCCCAGGTGGCAGGGACATACACATTGTGTGTGAAAGGCACAAGACCAATGCTGGCAAGACAGAGTTTTCTCTGCCTATTATTTGGCTCACACTACATGCCCTGTCCAAGCCCTGTACTGGGCTCCAACCATACATCACTCTGATAAAATACCAACCAGGTCTGTAAGCCTTCTGCTGCTCTGTAATAATCAGGCTCCCATCATAGGACAGGTCAATGATATAATCAGGCTCTCATCATAGGACAGGTCAATGTAATAATCAGGCTCTCATCATAGGACAGGTCAATGTAATAATCAGGCTCTCATCATAGGACAGGTCAATGTAATAATCAGGCTCTCACCATAGGACAGGTCAATGTAATAATCAGGCTCTCATCATAGGACAGGTCAATGTAATAATCAGGCTCTCATCATAGGACAGGTCAATGTAATAATCAGGCTCTCATCATAGGACAGGTCAATGATATAATCAGGCTCCCATCATAGGACAGGTCAATGATATAATCAGGCTCTCATCATAGGACAGGTCAATGATATAATCAGGCTCTCATCATAGGACAGGTCAATGTAATAATCAGGCTCTCATCATAGGACAGGTCAATGTAATAATCAGGCTCCCATCATAGGACAGGTCAATGATATAATCAGGCTCTCATCATAGGACAGGTCAATGATATAATCAGGCTCTCATCATAGGACAGGTCAATGTAATAATCAGGCTCCAATCATGGCACACATCAATTTTCAGCATGGTACAATGTTGTGGGAATGGTTGTCCTGCTGAAGACACCACCTTGTGTGCTGCATCAAAGGTGGTCTTTCATTCAAGGTACAGTAAGAAGATTATGATCTAGTATTTAAAGAAGTGGTCTGTTAAGAGGTAGCACTGTATGCCACCTGATGTAAAAGTGGTCTTTTAAGACAGGTAGCACTATATGCCAGCTGATGTTAACCTCAGCAGTGCAACAGTGATGTCACGAAGCACAAACTGAC
Source organism: Hermodice carunculata (assembly GCA_964020975.1). Classification (NCBI taxonomy): domain Eukaryota; kingdom Metazoa; phylum Annelida; class Polychaeta; order Eunicida; family Amphinomidae; genus Hermodice; species Hermodice carunculata. The sequence continues at coordinate 143,013,100 of OZ026612.1, forward strand.
CACTGTTCAGTAACCTCTAACATCATCAGCAGGAGACATCAGTTGCTCTATTTCATTTTTACATCATGAAAAGCACCAAATTTCAGCACAGTTCCTCGTCTGTGCTGAAAAATGGGAAATATACATCTCCTTCAAATTTTAGATATTGCAATTTGCAGTTTTTTCGGATCAAATTCAACAAGAGTGTGTATGAACTATGTACAGAACTAAGTCAGTGAGACATCAGTAACTCAGGTACACAGCAGGACAGCAAGAGACATCAGTCTCTCAGGTACACAGCAGGTCAGTGCTGGTCAGCCTGTAGTTACATCAGGACAGCCAATGGCCTGTAGTCTCATCAGGACAGCCAATGGCCTGTAGTCTCATCAGGACAGCCAATGGCCTGTAGTCTCATCAGGACAGCCAATGGCCTGAAGTCTCATCAGGACAGCCAATGGCCTGTAGTCTCATCAGGACAGCCAATGGCCTGTAGTCTCATCAGGACAGCCAATGGCCTGTAGTCTCATCAGGACAGCCAATGGCCTGCAGTCTCATCAGGACAGCCAATGGCCTGTAGTCACATCAGGACAGCCAATGGCCTGTAGTCACATCAGGACAGCCAATGGCCTGTAGTCTCATCAGGACAGCCAATGGCCTGTTGTCACATCATTGCTGATTCTACGTGTAAATGTCAATACACCTGTGTATAAAGCATTTAAAGCCATTCGGTATCAGGTTAGTGCAAATTAGACTTAACATCTTACAAGTAAGCAACTTATTGTACAAATTACACCACCTATGACCCCTCTGTCTGTCTTGTAACATTGAGTGTCACCTTCTTTTTGTAGCACTCACATGATCACCCAGCTAAGTGGCTGATAATGTGCGCATTGTGTTTCATTTGTCCTGTATTAATTTAATTGTCTTTTTTCCCCAGTGAGAAGGATTCAGATAGGGCGAAGCCCTCTTTCCTAATAGTGGACTACGTGAGAAATGTGTAACAAATTTTTTTGAATGAATATAATAAAATATGTTTAAACCAAATATGACCAGCATTTCACAGACAGATGGTTAGAATTTTTAGAAAAATACCGTTCAAAGAACGCAGTACCCTTCAGCCGCCTTCAATCTCTTTTGCTGTAAGTGAATAGGAATAGTGTCCCATAGTATCAGGTATAGTTACCTACCCAAATACTACTTTTGTACACTTGACCTTTGACCTCAAATACATTAGGTCAAATATAGAGGTATAACCTTGACTTTCAATAGCCTTCTAGATCACCCTGTGTAGCTTCTTTTGTTTAAAGATTTAGATTTCTAGATGCACATCACTCAGCAAACTTGTGACCCATGTGTGACCTTGAAAATTAGGTCAAGGTCAATTATGCTTCCAGTGGTGTACTATCATGTGCAATTTGAAAGTCCTGTCTCAAAAGCTTCTGAAGTTATAGTGGGTATACAAAATTTCAATGAATAGGTCACTGTGACCCAGATACTTGACCTATTTGTCTACTTTTGATTCATGACACATTTTTTGGTAATGATACATGTCTGTATAACATTTCATGTAACTGACTTAAAAATTTCCTTACTTGTACCAATACCACCATTGTGCACTTGACCTTTGTCCTCAAAAAGTTGGTCAAATATAGAGCTATGACCTCCATTTTCAATAGGCTTCTAGATCACTCTATGAAGCTTCTTGTGTGTAAGCTTTAGATTGCTACATGCAGGCTTTCAATAGTTAGAGTGGTAACGTCGCTCAGCATATGCGACCATTGTGTGACCTTGAGAATTACGTCAAGGTCAACTATGCTTGCACACAAAGTAAGCCATATAGAAGTGTACTATCATGTGCAATTTGAAAGTCCTGTCTCAAAAATTTCTGATGTTATAGTGGGTAAACAAAATTTCAATGAATGGGGCACTGTGACCCAGATACTTGACCTAGAGACCTACTTTTGATTCATGACACATTCTTTGGTGGTGATACATGTGTGTATAACATTTCATGTAACTGACTTAAAAACTTCCTTACTTATACCAATACCACCATTGTGCACTTGACCTTTGTCCTCAAAAAGTTGGTCAAATATAGAGCTATGACCTCCATTTTCACTAGGATTCTAGATCACTCTATGACGCTTCTTGTGTGTAAGCTTTAGACTGCTAGATGCAGGCTTTCAATAGAGTGGTAACGTCGCTCAGCATATGCGACCATTGTGTGACCTTGAGAATTACGTCAAGGTCAACTATGCTTGCACATAAAGTAGGCCATATAGAAGTGTACTATCATGTGCAATTTAAAAGTCCTGTCTCAAAAATTTCTGAAGTTATAGTGGTCGACAAAATTTCAATGAATAGGTCACTGTGACCCAGATACTTGACCTAGTGACCTACTTTTGATTCATGACACATTCTTTGGTTATGATACATGTGTGTATAACATTTCATGTAACTGACTTAAAAACTTCCTTACTTATACCAATACCACCATTGTGACTTGACCTTTGACCTCAAAAAGTAGGTCAAATATAGAGCTATGACCTCCATTTTCAATAGATCACTCTATGAAGCTTCTTGTGTGTAAGATTTAGATTGCTACATGCAGGCTTTCAATAGTTAAAGCGGTAACGTTGCTTAGCACGTGACCACTGTGTGACCTTGAGAATTACGTCATGGTCAACTATGCTTGCACACAAAGTAGGCCATATAGGAGTGTACTATCATGTGCAATTTGAAAGTCCTGTCTCAAAAATTTCTGAAGTTATGGTGGCAAAACCACGGGACGGACGGACGGACGGACGGACAGACGGACGGCGCCGGGTACGACAATACCTGTCGGCCTCATAAGGCCGAAGGGTAAAAAAACTTAATGATTCAATGTCACTGACTGTTGAGACACTGACATGCAGTGTGGTCCCCGTGAAATAAATGTATCTGTATTGTAATGTACATGCTGCCACCTGGTGTTAAGAATTTACATTTTCAGGGAAGGGGAGGGAGTAAAGCTTTGGGATGCCATGAAGGCTTTGTTCACCTCTTGCCTGATAATGCACCATTGTAGCTGCCTGATGAAATGATAAAGAAGGCTGTACTCTGAGCAAGGACACGGAGCAATAAATCTAAAACATGCCTCGTCACAGCATTCAGATGGTGCCACTGCCAGCAGCGAGTCCTTGAGGTCACACTGCATAACCACTGCAGACAAACTTATAATGAATTCCAAGAATCTATGCAGAACTGAAAAAAAGTTCTGGCCTGCTTGGTAAATGACATTGTACAATTTGGCCACCAGCTGATGCGACCTAATTATTGGTGAGAGCTTGCCTAAGATTGGGGACCAATTGCCTTCTTTTGCTGGCTGTCAAGTCCTGTCTGTCTCCATTGATCACTTGGCGAGCCCAGCCAACCACCACTCACCATTAAATGCCAATGGATAAGAAAGCCAGGAAGTGGGTTGGAAGTATCCTACTTGCCGTTGTATGCCATCACGGCCGGTCTGGCTGCCATAATGTACGTAAGCCAGGCAGGACTGAGGCCACGGAGGATCCACCACATCAGTCTACTGCCCGCTCTGGGCTGGCTTGTAATTATCCACATTTGAGAAATACAGTAGGGGAGTCTGAAGCCACACAGCCCCACCCTGCAATACCCACCTGGCCATAATCACGCTAATCATTGGGGATGTGCCAGGATGGGCTTCCTTGCTATGCTGGCTACAACATCTCTAACAATCGAGGAAAGAAAGTGTTTTGCCCCAAAGGGCATTAGCCACTGACTTGCTAAAACGCCTGGCAATGCAGGATGCCCAACATTACCTACCCCTTGGCTTCCCCAACATTACCTACCCCTTGGCTTCCTGAGGACACCAGCAGTCCACAGCAACTCCTGGTGACATGCAATATGTACAACATACCTAGGTTTGTGCAAGTAAAGACCCAGGCTTCAGTCTAATATTGTAGCTTTGTGCCACATGAGTCAGTCTTGCCTTGTCTGTCTATTACAGCATGCTATCACAGCAGCCAAGTCCTCACCTCACTCATGTCACAACCAGCTCTTTTTACCCCGGTAATGATGCCTTTTAAAACACACATCCTTTCTGTATTAACCCTCGGCGGCATGACGTATCTGCATGCAACTTTTACCATTTTTGTTTACCAGCAAGTATCAGATGTACTCAATATTGTCTGGTTTTTGTCCAAAAGAAGAGCATTCAATAGCTTTCCCTGCCACCCTTGGCACACCATGCTGTACTGTGCTCACAGATAAGCAGTACACCCAGTAAACAGGGGGTTAACAGGACATGGAAGAACATCACTTTCCCATTAAATTCTTTTGCTTATGAACAATGACCAGACTTCTCGGGAGATACATCATAAAAGCCAGGTATCTCTGTGGAACACCAGCAAGAGTTATCCAATCAATCAATGCTTCATGTAGATAGATGTGCTGTAAAGCAATTAAATCAAGATATGGTCCAATCTTCCTACTTCATTCTAATATGATTACCATCCAACATTAACCACATGTGGAAAGAAGCCACACATTGTCTTGATCCACATGCACAAATTCAACACACATTGATAATAAAATGCATAGTTACGTTAAGTGTCTAGCATAAACATAATATTACAGCAACACCTGCTCCATAAGACCACCTTCTATGTCAGACCACCCTACTGTCTGCCAAACGTGGTCTCCTATCACAGCTGCACCTTCAGGACCAGTATATAAATGATGAAACAAAACTCCATCCTGAAAGGTGGTCTTGATAAGCCATATGGTCTTCCATGACAGGTGGTCTTAACCCTTAAAGCGCTGATTTAATATTGAGTCAACAGCTTTCCTCACTGCACGCAGTATCCCGAGGAAAGCTGTTGATTAAGACTACTTTTTGCTTTAGACTTGGCTTGCTGGTATTTCAATGAAAGGTATCTTCATGAGGACTGTGAATCTTTTATCATTATACGTTTTTTAACAGAAATGAAAAAACGACTACAGCCATGATTAGCACTTTAAGGGTTAAAGAACAGGTACTGCTGCATACAAACCAGTAACATGGTATGTATTTGCCGTGTTAATTCCTAAACCAGGAGATAAGAACGGTTAAAAGTCAGAGACGGCCTGCACAGGACCCCCATTAATGATGTTGACTGATCAATATCGGTAGTAATCAATGTTACTGCAGTCTATTGAGTGGAGCTCTTGTTAGTGCTCCTAGTCATACCAGCTTACATCAGTCAAAACCAAAACACACAGTTTTCTGCACTAATATCCTTTTTCAGGCAAAATCTCTAATCAATATTTATATATTATTACCACTTCACACACTCTGTAATTGGTTAGTGAAATAATATAACTAGGAACAATGCCATGTCGGTGATTAGTCCATGGAATGAGTAAGATTCTGATGTAAACCTAGTCATCAAAACCATGTTAACTAGCTTCTACAGACACATGCTGAACAGTTTGTTACAACCTGCTAAAGGTCCAAATACATGTCAAGTTTGAACAACATTAGCACGCAAACAGTTATATCCACATCTACTCCACACTGATTGCTAGTACCAGACACCAGGGGGCACTGCAAAGAAGTGCAGTGATGTCAGCCTTTCATTAACCCATTCATCCACACATTATCACAGTAACCATTGCATCACAGCAGCCATAATGTGTCGACCTCAACAGCGGACAACAGGCAAAGAAGGCAAATTTGTCACTTTACACTTTTTTTCAATATTGCCTGAAAAAAGCCAGATGTATGTATCTGAATTTATAATAACAACCATTTGTGTGTCAATCAGTTTTCATTATTGATGTTCCTGTGAAAGTGAAAACACAAAAGAAAGGGAGACTGGAAGCACGCCGAAGGAGAAAAATACCTCACATGACTGATTCCATACAACTTTAAATTCCACATGGATATGGCTGTCACAACAGGCGCTGTCCGGCCAAAGGTACTGTATAATACATAATGAGACTGACAACAATACGACTCAAGCATCCTCATAAATTTAGGTTTTAAAAATGAAATAGCTAGCTGCCTTAAATGTTAGTTGCAGCTACCTGTACCTCACATGGCAGGAACAAGCAATTCCACAAATTTGATACTTGTAGCTTTTTGTTTTCTGTTTTTTTTTTTTTTTTGGGGGGGGGGGGGATTTTTTTTTTTTTTTTAACCCCACAGAATATCAAATGTTTTGTGTTTTGAAGAGGCCCAGTGCCTGAGAAATGGCTGCTGGTAGTGTGATGAATGGGTCAGGCTGACGGGTAGGGGGCGTGTCTTACCATGACATCTGGGGAGGGGGCCGGGATGGACGCCACACACTGCTGTAACAAAACACAAGCAAACTGAGCGTCCACCAAACATGAGGCAAAAATGAAGCAAGCTTCCAGCATGGTCGTCTGTATCTAAACACTCCACAACATATCAAATGTACCAATCAACTGATCAATAATATTTGATTGTGATAGTAGCAAACAGATTGCACATAGTAGCCTACATGACAGAATTCATCACTAAGACTTACCTGTTCACCGAGAAAAACATACAGACTCTCTCTCTCTCTCTCTCTCTCTCTCTCTCTCTCTCTCTCTCTCTCTCTCTCTCTCTCTCTCTCTCTCTCTCTCTCTCTCTCTCTCTCTCTCTCTCTCTCTCTCTCTCTCTCTCTCTCTCTCTCTCTCTCTCTCTCTCTCTCTCTCTCTCTCTCTCTCTCTCTCTCTCTCTCTCTCTCTCTCTCTCTCTCTCTCTCTCTCTCTCTCTCTCTCTCTCTCTCAAGAGCGTTTACAGATGGGAAGTAAAAAATTCCCCATTTCCTTCCCAAATATGTAGTACACAGATACACTCTGATCAAATTGGACCAGGTAATAAGTGCTTCTGTGGTCACTGTTACATGCAACTTTTGATGCCCTGATAACTCTGTTTGATCCATGCTACATGGCTGGACATACTTAACCTGCTGACTGCTCTGCCAATGGTATATGGTGGACATACAGCAGTCTGTCTTGAAAGACTGTAATTTGAGCATCCCTGGGAATAGGCTTTCAAGGGAGGTTTATAGACAGGAGTAAGTCCATGTGTGTCACAAACATCAACAAAATAATCTCTGAGAGGTATGTGAATAAAGCATAGGCATGATAGAGATGTATGAATGCACAGATTGAGATCACCTGAAAAAGGACATTTTAAAGTGTATCATGCCAACACTGCATGTACCAAACCAGTTTGTTTGTTTGTTTGTTGGTTTGTTTTGATCAAATATTTTGATATAAATTATGGCCAGTCAACAGTTCATTAAAGTTAACCCCCCCCCCCCCCCCCCAAACTTGACTGCTACATGTGCATCAGCCAGTGGCCCGTGGACTGCCTTCAGGAGCCCATTCTGTCAGCTCCAAGCTCCTGGCTGCTGCCTGCCCCCTGCTGGGCCAATTCAAATGCTTTTATTTATTTGATTTTTAGTACCAGTGTTTACACACAGATGTCTCTGGCTGCCAGGAGACTGCCTGCTGGGCACTGGTCAACAGCTGTGAAGTAAAACAGCTCAGAGTCCATTCAACAAGTAAGTTACGATGTTACAGTGTTGTCCACAGTCATATACACAGGGTGGTAGTCGGGAATTTCATTTTAAACTTTAGTTCAAAAATTGAACTTCGGAGTAAAATTGACCAATCAGAAACCTCAAACTTTGAAGTCAAGTTAATTTTTTTAGTTCAAAATATTTTTTCACAAGTATCAGCGTTGCATGTCCATCTGCACAGATATGACACCATTTGCTCCTGCAGTTATACCATTTGTACATATAGCTATGACACCAAACTGACTGACAATCCATAAAGTCATACAACTGTGACACCACTTGCCTATCAATATGTACATACTGTTGTCATTGAAGCCTGACTCGATGTGGACACAATGGTGATATCATACCATACTGTGTATCTATTCGGACACACAATAATGATAGTGGACCCACCGTCCACATGACACAATGGTGATGTTACACTAGCTGTCCATTTGGACATACCATTGGGATGCCTGACTGGCTGTCAGTTGAACACATTTATGATACCAGAATGGCTGTCTGTTTGAACACACCATTATGATACCAGAATGGCTGTCTGTTTGAACACACCATTACGCTACCAGAATGGCTGTCTGTTTGAACACACCATTACGCTACCAGAATGGCTGTCTGTTTGAACACACCATTACGCTACCAGAATGGCTGTCTGTTTGAACACACCATTATAATACCAGAATGGCTGTCTGTTTGAACACACCATTATAATACCAGAATGGCTGTCTGTTTGAACACACCATTATAATACCAGAATGGCTGTCTGTTTGAACACACCATTATGATACCAGAATGGCTGTCTGTTTGAACACACCATTATGATACCAGAATGGCTGTCTGTTTGAACACACCATTACGCTACCAGAATGGCTGTCTGTTTGAACACACCATTATAATACCAGAATGGCTGTCTGTTTGAACACACCATTATGATACCAGAATGGCTGTCTGTTTGAACACACCATTATGATACCAGAATGGCTGTCTGTTTGAACACACCATTATGATACCAGAATGGCTGTCTGTTTGAACACACCATTATGATACTAGAATGGCTGTCTGTTTGAACACACCATTACGCTACCAGAATGGCTGTCTGTTTGAACACACCATTACGCTACCAGAATGGCTGTCTGTTTGAACACACCATTATAATACCAGAATGGCTGTCTGTTTGAACACACCATTATGATACCAGAATGGCTGTCTGTTTGAACACACCATTATGATATCAGAAGCTGTCCATCTTGACATAGAGTTACAACACTATAACAGCTGTACCTTATCATGTACCAAATAAGCTGCCCACCTAGTCACACAATGAAGACACCAGGTTAACTGTCAATTTGGGCAAACCATTGAAACCAGAATGGCAGTTTATTTGGGCATGCAATAAGGTACCTGACTGAGTATTTATTGGACATATTTACAATACCAGCAGACTATCCATTCAGACATACCACAATGTTACCATACTTGCTACCCATTTGATCATAAGGTTATGATACCAGACTCATTGTTCATTCAGACATGTACACCTATGATACTGAACCAGTTGTCGTACTGACAGTGTCAATATGAGAACAATGCTGTGGTGTGGACACTGCTGACAAACAACATAGACAATGCCAGGCAATTCCACTGGGCCACACAGCCAATGCCAGGCAATTCCACTGGGCCACACAGCCAATGCCAGGCAATTCCACTGGGCCACACAGCCAATGCCAGGCAATTCCACTGGGCCACACAGCCAATGCCAGGCAATCCCACTGGGTCACACAGCCAATGCCAGGCTATTCCACTGGGTCACACAGCCAATGCCAGCTATTCCACTGGGTCACACAGCCGATGCCAAGCTATTCCACTGGGTCACACAGCCAATGCCAGGCTATTCCACTGGGTCACACAGCCAATGCCAGCTATTCCACTGGGTCACACAGCCGATGCCAAGCTATTCCACTGGGTCACACAGCCGATGCCAGGCTATTCCACTGGGCCAGACAGCCAATGCCAGGCTACTCCAGTGGGCCACACAGTGGTCTGGGAAATGCTGGCAAGCCAAGCACACTGGCCATGCCTCACATAATCACTGCCAATGTTATACAGCAATTTCAAATTAAGGTTTTGAAATACATGTATGTCCCTTTGTATACATACACATTAACAACAACAGTTATAAAACAATCTCTATGTGTACAAAGGTACACATACATGTTCAAATCTTCATTTGTATGCATTGGAAAACAAAAATGTACATTAACTTTAAGTACATCTTTTTCTTACAACTGCAATATCCTTAGTTCTGAAAAAAAAACCCACACAATCGACATATTTTTTTTTTAAGTACCAACATTTTTATTTCTTTTGTGTGTGTGTGTATGTATGTATGTATGTATGTATGTATGTATGTATGTATGTGTGTGTGTGTTTGTATGTATGTATGTGTGTGTCTGTGTGTGTGTGCCTGTGTATGTGTGTATGTGGGGTCCACATGATCAACCATACACCATGCCTGATAATCTCTAAGTCTCTACATTTAAAGTGAATTGTTGCCCATGATGCCTAAACCTCAAAGATTCTCTCACCCTTGAACCACATATAAATGCAATTAATGCCAACTCAGGTAAAACTATGCGATGGAAATACAGCTGTAGAAGACAATCAAGTGGTAAAAATGTCCATTCCTAAAGGATGATAGTGAGTAGACACATGTACACCGCAAGGTAGGTTGTGACATAAACAGCAACATAACAAATATGCACTCAAACAATTCTACTGCTATGTGGACTGTGACAAAGCAACATATGTCTGGATCACCCTACAGTCAGTCATCAGGCAACATTATGTCCAGATCATCTACAGTCTGTCATCATGCAACCTGTCTGGATCACCCTACAGTCAGTCATCAGGCAACATATGTCTGGATCACCTACAGTCTGTCATCATGCAACATGTCTGGATCACCCTACAGTCAGTCATCAGGCAACATATGTCTGGATCATCCTACAGTCAGCCATCATGCAACATATGTCTGGATCACCCTACAGTCAGCCATCATGCAACATATGTCTGGATCATCCTACAGTCAGCCATCATGCAACATATGTCTGGATCATCCTACAGTCAGTCATCATGCAACATATGTCTGGATCACACTACAGTCAGCCATCATGCAACATATGTCTGGATCACACTACAGTCAGCCATCATGCAACATATGTCAGGATCACCCTACAGTCAGTCATCATGCAACATATGTCTGGATCACCCTACAGTCAGTCATCACCCTACAGTCAGTCATCACCCTACAGTCAGTCATTACGCAATGTCAATGACCATGTATGACCTCAAAATGTAATACACATTTGTATCAGAACAGAAGGCTGTTCAAACAGCATTTAACATGTATTACAAACTGCAGCTGTAGTCACGTGGGAGCTATCTGAATGTCTCAGTCAGTGGATTGGTATACCAGTCAGGTGAGAGCTCTCTGAATGTCTTAGTCCGTGGACTGGTACAGCAGTCAGGGGAGAGCTATCTGAATGTCTAAGTCACTGGACTGGTATACAAGTCAGGTGGGAACTATCTGAATGCTTTAGTCAGTGGACTTGTATATCTGTCAGGTTAGAGCTATCTGAATGTCTCAGTCAATGGACTGGTATACCAGTCAGGTGACAGTTACCCATGCATGTCCGTCAGAGGACTGACATATTAGTAAGATGGTAGCTAGCAGAGTGTCAGTAAGTAGACTGGTCTACCACAGTTGAACAAGTGCTATGAGAGTGTGCAGATAAGAGCCACGATGGTGAGCAAGTGCGTGAGTGCTATGAGGGCTACCCAGGTTACAGGTGACAGCTACCAGAGGGTGGCAGTGAGTGGACACCAAGGTCACAGGTGACAGCTACCAGAGGGTGGCAGTGAGTGGACGAGGCCCCAGACAGCTGGTGGAGGAGGTAGGGCAGCAGTGACTGCTGCAAGGCTGCAAGACACTTACCCCATTCCACTGATGACAATATCAAGCACAAAATTCACTTCAGTCATGACATATCACAACATTTACATATCTGCTTGATCTACATCATGTCCTAATAACAAAGTGCTGTTATTTACTGGGGATGCCTTGGAATTATTCTCGCTGATTCTATTAGTCTTGTTATAAAACTACCGGGACTGGTGATACTGAGGAGATAATTCCTACTCCTCTTTGATCACAAGTATGTTTAATCGGGCTCAAACACTTGTATCTTGTGCACGCCTGTCTTCTCTCCTTGCCTGCCTGCCAAGTGTACTCTGGTGCCCTCTGCTTGTTAGCATGCTTCATTAAGGCTCCGATAGATCAATGCAGCTTTTATACTTTCATACATCTGGGCTGCAATATGCTACTTGTTCAACTACTTCCTTTATCAATGCCCAGTTTTAATGATGAATCTTAGGGACAAATCCTGCTTCATGAATGCCAACACTTTTAAATCATATTACCATCTCTAGATGGAGCCACTTTTGTCAAACTACTACACCAGATAATCAGCTTGAAGTGGCACTTACCAGAATTACCAGTAAGAGTTAAGGATTTAAGACAGAGGGACATTAGGACCACAAGATTCTTAACCCTTTAAGTGCCAAACTTTGGACTGAGGCAACAGCTCTCCACCATGTGCATTGGGTGCAATGCACCCATTGTGCACCAAGGAAAGCTGCTGACTTGAGATTTTTTCTCTGGAATAAGAGGCACGCTGGTACTTGAATGAAAGGTCTTAATCAGGAATACAAATCTGAAATCCTAATGATAATTTAGACTAGTTTGACCTTAGTAGATCAACTTTAGATGTGATTGGCACTGAAAGAGTTATTTATGGTCGTCTTCCATGGACTTTGGTGGATCAAGTGCTAGAAATTTGTACAAAATAAATTACATACACTCTGATTTTTTGTTGGTCAGAGTGACACCCTGGCCAACATTGTTTGGTGGTCAAAGACAATTCCTGGCAGTCTCAGGCACCCAGACAGCCAATAAACCCAGCCCTGATTACAATGTCTGTGGGTCAACAGAAGTACCAGTCACAAATCAGTGTTGTATACAGATTGGATACTCCAGTTACCCCATGCACCTGTACAGTAGTATGGTACACCTGTACGATAGTATGGTACAACTGTACAGTAGTATTGTACACCTGTACAGCAGTATTGTGCACCTGTACGATAGTATGGTACACCTGTACGATAGTATGGTACACCTGTACGGTAGTATGGTACACCTGTACGGCATTATGGTACATCTGTTCAGTAGTATGGTACAACTGTACAGTAGTATGGTTCACCTGTACAGCAGTACTGTACACCTGTACGGTAATATGGCACACCTGTACGACAGTATGGTACACCTGTACAGCAGTATTGTACAACTGTACGGTAATATGGCACACCTGTACAGCAGTATGGTATACCTGTACAGTAGTATGGTACACCTGTAAGGCAGTATGGTACACCAGTACGGGAATGTAGTACACCTGTACAGGAATATGGTACACCTGTACGGGAATATGGTACACCTGTACGGCAGTATGGTACACCTGTACGGCAGTATGGTACACCTGTACGGCAGTATGGTACACCTGTGCAGTAGTATGGTATACCTGTACAGTAGTATGGTACGGTTGGCCAATTACACACTGTTAATAATGGAACACACTATCATTTGCCTCACATCCACTAACTTGGCAAACTTTTGTCTTTATCAGGTAAGCAAATTTTTTCACACAAAATATGTGGCACCAAATTGTGAATTTTGTTGTGAACTGTTTGAATGTCAGTCAAAAGTCTCGAAAACCGATCACTCCCCTGCTCAGTCTGTCCCCCCAAAAAGAGGGGAAGGAGGTTCCAATGAAACTTAACATAACTTAAAAACATAAAATATCATTACCCAATAACTGTCATCTATTGCCAACCCTAATTTGAAACCACCCTTTCCAAAGAGATATAATACATTAAGTGGCTTGCATGTTCATGGTGTGAACAAACTGGAGTTTAAATATGTACCAGGTACATTTCTTTATAAACCTGACACTTGGAGGTCTGCAGTTACACCTGTATGGTTCTCAGACCTGCACAAGTACTGAACAAATAGATAGTTCTACTCTAAATATTGTAAAACTGAAAATTCATCTACATTTAGGCACATGTGTGAGACTGTTTTGGGGGAAAAAGCTCCCGATCCAAGATGACTTGTTTGCTGCTGTCCTCATGACCTCACGCCGCCTGTTGGTGACGACCAGCAACAGAGTCTGGCCAGCACACCCTGACTGCTCGGAACAGACCCTTAGTGGGAGGGTAATCAGCACACCCTGACTGCTGGGAACCCACGCTTAGTGGGAGGGTAATCAAAACACCCTGACTGCTGGGAACACACGCTTAGTGGGAGGGTAATCAACACACCCTGACTGCTGGGAACAGACCCTTAGTGGGAGGGTAATCAACACACCCTGACTGCTGGGAACAGGTCCTTAGTGGGAGGGTAATCAAAACACCCTGACTGCTGGGAACACACGCTTAGTGGGAGGGTAATCAAAACAACCTGACTGCTGGGAGCACACGCTTAGTGGGAGAGTAATCAAAACACACTGACTGCTGGGAACAGGCCCTTAGTGGGAGGGTAATCAAAACACCCTGACTGCTGGGAACGCACGCTTAGCGGGAAGGTAATCAAAACACCCTGACTGCTGGGAACACACGCTTAGTGGGAGGGTAATCAAAACGCCCTGACTGCTGGGAACACATGATTAGCGGAAGGGTAATCAAAACACCCTGACTGCTGGGAACAGGCCCTCAGTGAGAGGGTAATCACCACACCCTGACTGCTAGGAACATGCCCTTAGTGGGAGGGTAATCAGCACACTCTGACTTAGGGTAATCACCACATCCTGACTGCTGGGAACAGGCCTTTAGTGTGAGGGTAATCAACACACCCTGACTTAGGGTAATTACCACATCCTGACTGCTGGGAACAGGCCCTTAGTGGGAGGGTAATCACCAAATCCTGACTGCTGGGAACCCGCCCTTAGAGTGCGGGTAATCAACACACTCTGACTTAGGGTAATCACCACATCCTGACTGCTGGGAACAGGCCTTTAGTGTGAGGGTAATCAACACACCCTGACTTAGGGTAATTACCAAATCCTGACTGCTGGGAACAGGCCCTTAGTGTGAGGGTCATCAGCACATCCTGACTGCTGGGAACAGGCCATCAGAGTGAGGGTAATCAGGCCATAAGTGTGAGGGTTATCAGGCCATAAGTGTGAGAGTAATTAGGCCATTGGTGTGAGGGTAACTACGACACCAGAGCTCATGAGAGTCCAGTTAGAAAAAAAAAAAACCATTTTAATACATGCTAAGCCACATCCACCACGCTTGCATACACCACCAGCAGGTGCCTGATGTCTGTCTGCAGCACCAGGCAGTCATCACCTGTGGCTAACACACTATCCTTGTGTCTGGCTTCCTTTGTACAGCCATCAGGTATCAATGCATGCCAAAGCTCTGGCCCCCTGTGTCAGCCCCCTGTCTTGCCACCCAATGCACTTTGTGCCAGGCATGACCAACCAATCAATGGACCTGCATGCCAAGTGCTGGCCACCCAGTGCCAGGCATGACCAACCGATCAATGGACCTGCATGCCAAGTACTGGCCACCCAGTGCCAGTCATTACCAACTGATCAATGGACAGTATGCCAAGAACTGGCTACCTTGTGCCAGGCATGACCAACTGATCAATGAACCTGCATGCAAAGTACTGCCCACCTTGTGCCAGGCATGACCAACTGATCAATGGACCTGCATGCCAAGTACTCGCCACCTTGTGCCAGGCATGACCAACTGATCAATGGACAGCATGTCAAGTACTGGCCACCTTGGCCAGGCATGACCAACTGATCAATGGACCTGCATGCCAATATTTGAAATGCTCATCAAATTTTACATTGATCTGTCAAAGATTGGTTGGCATCTTACACAGCCAAGCTTGTGTTTATGAAGCCTGTTACACATCCAGTATAATTGTCTTGTCACATCAAGGAGGTGGAACAAATTTGCCTTCACTGCTCCCAGTGACTTAGCATGGTCTTGGAAATGTTCAGATAGGGAGATAAAATCCATGGCCCCACAAATAGAGCCCATGACAAGCAAATCTCATTGAATGGTTTTACCAAGATCAATACTGAGTTCAGTGACAAAATAGGGGAATAATTTATCAAGTGGCACTGTCTTTTGCTTGGCATCTCTATAACATACCTCACAAATATCTGCAGGGAAACATCAAACTGGTGGATTTTTTCTTCTTGTTTTTTGGCTTTTTTTTTGTGTGTTTCACACACATATTTTTCATTATTCTAAAACCCATATTGCTTAAAAAACACAAAAAAAAACTCACCCACCCCCAAAATATAAACATGCAAACAAACAAAATCAAGTCAAAAATGGACATTGTTTGCAGCAGCAATGCACGTGAGTCACTGATCCGTGGCAGCACGGCAAGCACTTATTTCTCTACATCACCAGACAAGATTTTTCCAGCCGCTTTTTAAAACTGAAGCCAAAACTACACAACATATCTTGGACGTCGAGGTCAATGCTGTACACACAGGTCTGTACCAGGCCTGCCAAGGTACATCTGAAAGGACAAACTGTTGTTAGATTTTTTCCTTTTTGGATGATTATGATTATGCCTTGATTATATCCATTTTCATTTTTTCCCCGAATTTTATGCAAGGTAAATGAATATTAATAGTCGTAATTTCAGAGCTAAAATGTTGACTTGATTGACCAAAGTCACTTCTTCAGATTCTGACACAGCTAAAAATTGTACTTTATAACAAATTTACAATTTGTGGATTTGTTGACCATGCTATGCGAATACCTCCCTTCCAGGAGGCTTGTTGCTTGATCTATCAATTATCTGAATACCATGGACACCCCAATCAAAGATTAATTTTACCACAGGTTGGCCACACATTTCATGTGAATTGCTATTTTTTTGGTGTACTGCTCAGGTTCCCTTTAAGCATGCTTTCCCTTAACTGGCCATGATTAAGTCATTTTTCCAATTTCCACTCATTTTCAGACCCATAAAACTTAAGTCTTGGCTCCAACGAAACACGTTACAAGGCAACATTTTCTTGTCTTTATGGATGGGATATTTGAGATCTTACTTGAGACTTTGCATCAGATATATTTAGCTATGACTATCATGAATACAGATATAAAGTGTTTTTTTTTCCTCAAAAGTAGTTTTGTAACAGTTGTTGAACTTGTTAAGAAAAATGGGGGGGGGGGGGGGGTATTGAGATCCTGGGGGTTTTTTCACATTTAATTTTTACAACTTGACAGCTGTTCCAAACATGGTATTGTGGTTTTAATTATATAGTATTCTTTAGTTAAAATTTTTGGGGATTTTTTGGAATAGAAAACTGAGAATTTGTCTGGAAATTGTGGTTACGTTTAAAACCTTTTCCCCCTGAGTATCCTACTTTTTACTGCTTTTATTTCATTTCTTTTTATTTTAATTTTTTCCTGCTTTTACTTCATTTATTTTTTCATTTTTTCCTGTGCTGGTTCATGTGTGATATATGGGTAATTATGAGCATCCTGCTTACAATCCAGGACAAGGTGAGCCCAGCCAGCGATCTGAATGACATGCCACTTGATGAGGAGCGCTCACTGAGGAAAATCCGATGTTTACCGGGATCAAAGGGGCAGCACAGGAACATCACTGGGTCTGGTGTAGCAGAAACCATGATAACTTGGCCAGTGCAGCTGTATACTGTCTGTGTTCAGTGTGTGTACAAGTGATGACCTGAACAGATATGGGTCAGGCCTGGGATAATACATTGATTCCCTGCATTCCAGCACTGATGTGACTCAACCTCTTTCTCACTATTGATTTTTTCCCTGCTTCTCCCTGAGCTTGGTTCTGACTCCCAGGATGTCTGGGGCAAATTAGTGCATGTCCCCGGCTTGTGTTGGTGCTGTGCACGTGACACAGCTGGGAGCCCTGCAGGGCTGGAGGCTCTCAGCTCTGCACCAGTCAGGCCCACCTGTGCATATTGCTGGGATCTCATTAGGACTACTCATAACCTTGACTCTGCTGGGATCTCATTACGACTACTCATAACATAGACTCTGCTGGGATCTCATTAGGACTACTCACAACATTGACTCTGCTGGGATCTTATTAGGACTACTCATAACATAGACTCTGCTGGGATCTCATTAGGACTACTCATAACATAGACTCTGCTGGGATCTCATTAGGACTACTCATAACATAGACTCTGCTGGGATCTCATTAGGACTACTCATAACATTGACTCTGCTGGGATCTCATTAGGACTACTCATAACATTGACTCTGCTGGGATCTCATTAGGACTACTCATAACTGACTCTGCTGGGATCTCATCAGGACTACTCATAAATAGACTGCTGGGATCTCATTAGGACTACTCATAACATAGACTCTGCTGGGATCTCATCAGGACTACACATAAATAGACTGCTGGGATCTCATTAGGACTACTCATAACATAGACTCTGCTGGGATCTCATCAGGACTACTCATAAATAGACTGCTGGGATCTCATTAGGACTACTCATAACATAGACTCTGCTGGGATCTCATCAGGACTACTCATAAATAGACTGCTGGGATCTCATTAGGACTACTCATAACATAGACTCTGCTGGGATCTCATCAGGACTACACATAAATAGACTGCTGGGATCTCATTAGGACTACTCATAACATAGACTCTGCTGGGATCTCATCAGGACTACTCATAAATAGACTGCTGGGATCTCATTAGGACTACTCATAACATAGACTCTGCTGGGATCTCATCAGGACTACTCATAACATAGACTCTGCTGCCAGGTAGTTCACCAGGCTGCAGTGACAACTTTTCTTTAAGGAGGACATGTGCCATGTACATTGATTATTCCATGGACATCCTTGTTCCTGAAATAACGGAAAACAAAGAAGGGAGGACACCCCAGGTGACCCCAAGGCCACCCCCAGGACACCCTTGGCCACCCACTGTACTCCCTGTCCGGCTACCATGCTACCATGCTACCAGGCTGATGAGCTTCCAGGCAAGTAGGAACAGCAAGGTCCCCACTTTATGAATACTTTAACCACTTGCCCTTCAACAGCCCAACAATGATGAGCATGCCTGGATCATCAGCAGTTTATATATGCTACATGCCTACAAGTATTACCAATATGACATGTTTGACAAAAATTCCCCATTTCACTTCAAGTGCTTAGCTCCCTAGTTAAAGACAGGGCCCAAGGGACACATCCAGACCACCACCTGAGACTGGCAACACCACCACTAACTGCACTTGGTGTCTGAGGTGTGCTCCTGGCTTTTACCCTTAAAAATAAGACTATCATAATGTGTCAGCTTTAAGCAATATTTCCACTAACACGGCATCTGCATTTCTTGTGTAAACTAAACTCTACATCTTCTAGAAACAGACAAGATGTCGTTTCAAGATCTTTGTACATTTCAGGTCAAAAAATCATTCTCTTATGAACTGAAAAAAAATTGATCAGGTAAGTTTGTTGTAAGACGCACAGACATTGACAAAAAAAAGTTAGCTTTATCCTCAGAGTCTGTGCTGATGTTTCAGTGCAACAGTTAGATTTTCATTCACATGTTAACCACATAGATACAACAGTAATGCACACTTTTGTTATTCCACTTGTCTACCCCAAGAGTAACACGTTTCCCCTGTTAACACACTGCACCACATTAGTCAAGGACCTGTGTCTGTATGCCTGCCAGTACTCCAGCAAGTCACAGACATGATGTACTCTGGGTGCCAGAGCCAGTCAATGGGTCACAACATTATGGCTTTGGTCACAAACATGGTATATGGGTGTGGCAGCCTGTCAATGGGTCAACACTTACCATGGCATCGGGCGCTGGGGCCACATCAGCATATTGGAGGCCAAAATAATCCTTCTCTATCAGCTCCAAGTGATCAAACACCTTGTCCAGCAAGGCCTGTGCTTTCCCTCGCTGCTGAAACAACAAATGCCATTGTTAGTTACTCACAGGATAGTGACACAATAGTGACACATGCACTGTGCCCTAAGAGCAAATGCCACTGTTAGTGACCCACACAATAGTAGGGCTGATGATTTCCCGTTTTTGGTTCAAGGATTTTCAGTTCTTGCCCTATCGTCATTCTGTTTTTTTCCGTTTTTTTTTTTCAAAAGCCTTGTCGGTCGTCAGAGCGACCACGCTTGGGCTTCACAGCAGCCATATTTCCTATTGAAACTCAAGTTCACACGTGAGTCTCGAGTTGCAAGATTACTGGCGGCGCCCTGGTAAAAGCGTATTTGAAGAATGGAAATGGTTTAGAGCTTTAATTTTAGTGTTTTAAAAGAGGAAATATGCAGATTTTTCTACATTTTGTGTTGCTTTGATTTGTTTCTTTTACTGGGAAATTTCTACCGATTTCTATTAAATTCCGCAGGAAAATTACTTTTCCGTTTTATGTTACTCATTCCGCGATTCTGCCGGATCTTCCGTGAAAACTGAAAATCATCAGCCCTACAATAGTGACATGCACTGTGGCATAAAACTGCTGAATATTGTTAGTGACTAACAGTAGTGACATATGAACTATGGCATAAAACTGCTATTGTTAATGACACACAATAGTGACAAATGCACTGTGGCATAAACTACCATTGTCAATGAAACACAACAATGACATATCCACTGTGGCATGAAACTGCTATTGTTAGTAACTCAATAGTGACACATGCACTGTGGCGTAAAACTTCTATTGTTAGTGACTCACAATGGTGACAGATGTACCAAACCCTCTACTAAGAGACCATCTTGTTCCACAACCCTCCAAGGAGACCACACTTGCTGGGCCCCACATCCTATCTACTCCATGTCAGTGAATCTTTCAACTGTTCCCAAATCAAAAACAGCACAAGACAGATTATCTGTGATTTACCTCTATTATTTTTTTGGACCAAACTTCGGTGGTACCAATAATTCTTCTGACTGTGATCACAAAAAAAAAAATCTTTTTAAATGCAAACTATGGATGGAGAGCATTCTACCTTATAGCCAGCTAAGCCAGCCCATTCACCAGGGCTGTCTCTGTCTACCTTGTAGCCAGCTAAGCCAGGCCATGCACCGGGATTTTCTCGGTCTACCTTGTAGCCAGTTAAGCCAGCCCATTCACCAGGATTTTCTCTGATGGGCCATAGGGTGAGAGTTCAGTATTGTTGGGTAATTAAATTCCACCACAAAAAACCAGCCCACCAGCTGGCAACTTCAGTGCTGAGATGCTTCATCAAGTCCATTATGAACACTACCCACTTGATTTACTCATGTTCCAATCGCAAATAAACAAAACATGTTCATTATGTGTGCCCTCATTACCCTGTTGATAGTTCCAAATGGGGCACTCATGACCTTGGGGAGTGGATGCAGAAACAAAATTCACTGAAGTGGCCTTGTGACCTTGGGAATTAGGTCAAGGGCACCTTTCTTTGAAGTTGACCTAGCTCTAATAGAAGACTATAAACGTCCACAAATTACAAGCTCTAGCTCTACAGATTCTGCAGTTATTAGACAGAAACCAAATTCAGTAATGTGGCTCGGTGACCTTGGGAATTGACTCACGGTCACTCATTTATATAACTATTTACTTGATTTACTGATGGCCTAAACCCATTTTATATACATATTACCAACTTGATTTACTGATGGACCAAAAATGCTGTACATGTACACTATGCAACTTGGCAACCTGGTACAAATGCTACAACCACTTCACCAATGGCTCTGCACATGAAATGTGCTTAATATACCATAAGATTTGTACCAATGACCAATGGCAACCAAAAAACCACAGCATAAAAGTGTCACATAGCAGATCAAGGTGCCCCAACTGTCACAGAACAGATCAAGGTGCCCATACTGTCACATACCAGACCAAGGTGCCCATACTGTCACATACCTCACACCAAGGTGCCCCTACTGTCACATACCACACCAAGGTGCCCCAACTGTCACAGAACAGATCAAGGTGCCCCAACTGTCACATAACAGATCAAGGTGCCCCTACTGTCACATACCAGACCAAGGTGCCCATACTGTCACATACCACACCAAGGTGCCCCTACTGTCACAGAACAGATCAAGGTGCCCCAACTGTCACATAACCATTAGTGGTGCAACCACCTGAGGGAGGTTACCTACATGGTCCTGTACCGTGTTTACATTGGAGTGGTGCAACCACCTAAGAAACATTGCCTGGCTGGTCCTGTACCTTGTTTACATTGGAGTGGTGCAACCACCTCAGGGAGGTTACCTTGGTGGTCGCATACCTTGTTCACAGTGGAGTGGTGCAACCACCTCAGGGAGGTTACCTTGGTGGTCACATACCTTGTTTACATTGGAGTGGTGCAACCACCTCAGGGAGGTTACCTTGGTGGTCGCATACCTTGTTTACATTGGAGTGGTGCAACCACCTCAGGGAGGTTACCTTGGTGGTCACATACCTTGTTTACATTGGAGTGGTGCAACCACCTCAGGGAGGCTACCTTGGTGGTCACATACCTTGTTCACAGTGCAGTGGTGCAACCACCTCAGGGATGTTACCTTGGTGGTCCTGTGCCTTGTTTAGATTGATGTGCTGCAAGCATCTGCAGGAGGTTACCTACATGGTCATGTCCCCTGTTTACATTAACGTGGTGCAACCATATGAGGGAGGTTACCTGCATGGTCCTCTACCTTGCATACATTGGAATGGTGCAACCACCAGAGGGAGATTACCTTGGTGGAATCCACCAGCGAAGCGTTATGTACAGATCAAGGCCTGGTTGTCTTGACAGGACACCTGCAGTGCGGCCCAGGTTCATTTACATCATAAATCAATCTGGTCTATTATGGGAAGCATCAGCACCACCTGTTGGCCTATGCAAACAGTTCAGTCACCACCTGCACGGCTTTATACTGTAGCTATACACCAGGGCACCTCCCTGGCTTCCCTGCTGACAATGGCTATGCTAATACAGGTACTTACTGACAAGGCTGGTCACCTTACTGACAGCTATGCTAATACAGGTATCCCACTGACAGGTACTCACTGACCTGAAAGGGCTTGTCACCTTACTGACAGCTATGCTAATACAGGTACTCACTGACATGACCGGGCTTGTTACTGATAACTATGCTAATACAGGTACTCACTGACATGAAAGGGCTTGTTACTGAAAGCTATGCTAATACAGGTACTCACTGACCTGACAGGGCTTGTCACCTTACTGGCAGCTATGCTAATACAGGTACTCACTGACCTGACCGGGCTTGTTACTGATAGCTATGCTAAAACAGGTACTCACTGACATGACCGGGCTTGTTGCTGATAGCTATGCTAATACAGCTACTCACTGACCTGACCGGGCTTGTTACTGATAGCTATGCTAATACAGGTACTCACTGACATGACCGGGCTTGCTACTGATAGCTATGCTAATACAGGTACTCACTGACCTGACAGGGCTTGTCAAGTTACTGATAGCTATGCAAATACAGGTACTCATTGACATGACAGGGCTTGTCACCTTACTGACAGCTATGCTAATGCAGATACTCACTGACATTACAGCGCTTGTCACTTTACTGACAGCCATGCTAAAAAACGTACTCACTGACATGACAGCTTGTCATGTTATTGACAGGCGCTTAAAATGTGGTATCCTGTTTGTCACCATCAAATAAGCTACTCAATGGCCATATTTTCTAAAGACCTGCATCTTGAGGAAAGTCACACAAAGGCCAATTATTTTACAACCTGAAGCAAGGAAGACTTGAAGATGAATCTTTGTCCTAATTCCTGGACACCTCAGTAATGTTTACGTAAATGTGGATGTGGTTTCATCTCAATAGGAATGCCCTTGACCCTGGTCACTGTACATGGAGTGTCCACTTACTTTATAATTATTGCTGTGTGGCATGGCTTATATAAACTACTGAGCAAACATGTCTTAACTTTAATATGAAAGGACCAGACAATCAGCATAGGTTTGCAATAATCAGGTGAAAAATTTGTTGTTCTGTTGACTTTGTTTCATTTGGTTGGTCTCGCACTTTAGAATCAAAAGTTACAATTCCATTCCCTTGTGGTGGTCTCCCTCAAGTGTTGCAGAGTAACAGCTGGCATAACAATCAAATCAACCACATGGTGGCACCACTGGAGCAACCAATGCTTCCAGATGGCACCACTGGAGGAACCAATGCTTCCAGATGGCATCAATGACTTGAAGATGTGCTAAGCACCTTTCATTGTAGATTGGTGAAGTGTAATGGTAAGTGGCAGAATGACAAAGAAAAGAGGTTGCAGTAGAGACCTGATGATGCCATGACCACAGCATTCTTCATGGTAGGACCTGCTGATGCCATGACCACAGCACTATTCATGCTAGGACCTGCTGATGCCATGACCACAGCATTCTTCATGCTAGGACCTGCTGATGCCATGACCACAGCATTCTTCATGCTAGGACCTGCTGATGCCATGACCACAGCATTCTTCATGCTAGGACCTGCTGATGCCATGACCACAGCACTGTTCATGCTAGGACCTGCTGATAGCATGACCACAGCATTCTTCATGCTAGGACCTGCTGATGCCATGACCACAGCACTATTCAAGCTAGGACCTGCTGATGCCATGACCACAGCACTCTTCATGCAGAGACCTACTAATGCTATGACCACAGTACTCATCAAGGCTCACACCAAAAGTCCCTATCAAAGTTACTAATAACTAACTGTTCCTTGACACATTGGCTAGCAAGACAGTCATTTTCCCTGAGGAGCAAGCCACATGCACGGAACCCCTCATGATACCTGCTGGGACAGTAAAACAGCAGATTTTAACACCAAGTGACAGCATCAACAAAAGTCTGTGGACTCTTCTTTTAACATAAAAGATGTTACCCACAAGTATTTTGCTGTGCCTGTCATGGCCTCTCTGTCTCAGGAAGGGACTCTCACTGAGAACAGTAGCTGAGTGCTTGCAGTAGCCTTAGCAGCCAAATTCCTGCCAGAAGTATCCAGTGATAAATGGACTGGTCGGCCATCAAATTCTGACAGGCATGAATTTGACCATTATGTATTGTACATTGAGCCGCCTGGAGAAATGTCCCACTATCAACACACATGTTTGCATCAATTCAATGGACTCTTTACCAAATTATGGGGAAAAGCCCCTCTGAATGCCTACGGTGTCTTCAGGTGTACAGCACTGGTCCACATATATTAAGGATCACTGGATCAGCAAGTCAAGGGCAGCCCTGTTGAACATACCTGCTAACCTGAACACCTTGCTACTTCAAGCTGGGCTCCTCTCAGGCCATTACAATCATGTCATGCCTCTTAGAGCCACAGCAAATGGATTGGGAGTGAGGAGATATTGCTAAGAAGATAAGGACCAAGCAGCAGGTCAGGAGGGTACAGATTGGTGCTGGCAGTAACTGATTGTGCCATCTGCCTTTCTCCCAGTCAATACACTACACCACTTGCTCTTGTGCTCAGACTCCGCAAATCTGCAGCGCATGGCGTGGAAAGGACTGCATGCCTGCCTGCCATGCCTACAGGAACCTAGGAAAAATTGAGAAAAAAGCTTATTTGGGTAACTAGGGTGGCTACACATTTCTGTGATGAGTATCTTCTGTATGTGGTGGTGAAAGCTGCATTTATAATGGAAAATGTGGCCATGGCCCTATGGTCTGGCATGGAACATGGCCCACTCAATCTGACCCTATGTGTTGCTGCATCCTAAAAGAGTCAAATGATGCTTGTGTTTAGCTTCAAACCCCTGCTCTCTGCTTGGCCTTGACAACATGATCCAGATACCTGCCTCATTACCATCCCCTGCACTGACACAGGACCGACTGATCCTAACCAAGCAGAGCCCCCTCCTTGGTCTGACCACTTTTGAATAGTCTTACCCAATTTGTAACCAATTAAAGGCTCCTCCTACTAAACCAAACCTTATTCAGCTGTAGGTCCTGGATCAGTAAACACGCTGCCAGTGCAGGGGGGTCACAACTTTCTGCTACACAATAAAAAGAGGGCCTCAGGTGACAGGCAAATAAAAATAAGGGAGCAGAGACACTCTAATCCATTTCTAGTCATTTGAAGGGAATAAATGTGCCTGATTATCTGTGGCTTTGGGAAGGGTATTACTTCAACATCTTACCCTTGAACCAGAAATCTTGTTGGGTTATTATTTCATTAAGGTTTGCTTCGGAACTGTAACTATTCAGGTAAGCATAAACAAATGTGCGAGTAGCAAAAAAGTTAATTGGTTTTGACCCTATTTTCTATTGATAATGTAAGTACGTAAGTGTCATTGAAGTAACCTTTGAGCAAAATGACAGTTACAGTGTCAAAAAAACTTTTAAATGTCAGAGACAAGCTGGCGAAAAAAGCCAATTTAACATGTAACTCTATCAGGTTTGATTTACTGGTCCAAGACCTGTAGCCAAGACGCACACTTAAAATTAGACTACAGGCTACAGATTGGCCACGCACTTGACCATGGGTCCATGGCACCAAGCCAGGCCCATATTTTCTATTTTGTTGATGAAAGCCCGAGAGAGGCCCTAGAGAGGCCCTACAGGTGCCAACCAGTGTCCTCTCTGCTCCAGGTCACATCAACCATGTCAAATGAATTTGTTTGTAGCTGCTCTAGGAGCCTCCGTTCAGTGCTACATGTGTATCTGTGCCCGGCAGGCAGAGAGATTAACTCTGCGTGCAAGAGAAAGCACACCACTTAAATGTCATTACAGCCTCCCCCATACTCCAAGCTTAACTTCTACTTCTCATAAATCAGTACGCTACAAAAATATGAATGGTATTGCTGACGAAAAATGGAGTCAGCCCATTACATTGAGAAACAGATAACCAGATGTATATTGTAAGCAAGTTGACCTTTGGGTCTGCTGTTACCTGTCTGCAGTAAACCTTCTATCCACCATTAGACCAAAATAATACAGTGGTTAATTTTTTGAGAACGGTCCCCAAGGGCAATATAAGAGTGTCTCTGAACATGGAAGTAACAGTACTGGGGCTTCCGGGGTGTGATAAATGCACCTTCTCCAGCCAGTTTGATCGTTTTGGCCCAGTCTCTTGGAAGAATTGCATTGTGAAGTTCTCTGCTTTCCCAGCCTTGCGTGTAACCTTACTTTTAGTAATGTACATACACTTCAGTCTGACTGACTGTAAGTGTGACAACTCACAAAAATATGACTGCATACATGCCTTATGTTTTATTCAGAGCCATACATATTGCTCCACAAAACATATTGTGATCATGATCATAACAATGTTTATTTTTCAAAGACAATATTCCACACAAGCTAACAGAATAAGCCCACACTACTTGCTTGCTGTCAGCGGTGTTGCCCATCAACATGATTAACAGTCGGGGGATATGGTCCGTGAATGTGCAGTCATCACTGGCTGCTCCCACATCAACAATTCATCAACATAATTTAAGAATACTGATTTCTGTTTTAATTTTCTATTCAAAATACAAGGCTCTTGTATCAAATGGTTAACTTATAACTGGTAACTGATATTCCTTCAAAAGGACTCAACATGTACGTGACAATCTCCAATGAAAAAAGTACATGTATTGATACAGATTTGGACGAACCCATGCCAAGATCATAAACAAACATTGCCTTTTTTTCAGCTGATCATGCCGGTGTCTGCTGTCACGAACAGCAAAGGTACGTATGTTCTGTTTGCTCAGACAAAATTTTTTTCCAAGTGTCACAGAGCAGAAGCTTATAACTGTATGAACATCACTTTTCATATCATTATATTAAAGTCTCCCCTTCACTATACATTAGGATACTGGTGTGTCTGGGTGTATGCATGTATGTTACATACATACAGGGATATTTAGTACACTTAGCCACTGTCTGTCAAGACAAAGAAACACCAACAAAGGCAAGAGTGTCCATCTTCCAACAAAGGCAAGAGTGTCAATCTTCCCACAAAGGCAAGAGTGTCAATCTTCCCGCAAAGGCAAGAGTGTCCACCTTCCCACAAAGGCAAGAGAGTCCATCTTCCCACAAAGGCAAGAGTGTCCACCTTCCCACAAAGGCAAGAGTGTCCACCTTCCCACAAAGGCAAGAGTGTCAATCTTCCCACAAAGGCAAGAGTGTCAATCTTCCCACAAAGGCAAGAGTGTCAATCTTCATAATGGCTGTAGAGGGCACAGTCAGTATTCTGTATGGCCGCCTCTGATTTTCCGGTTTGAAAGAAAACATGGCATTAGTGTTGCCAGACACTTGGTACAGCAGCCTGCTGTAGATGATATACAGCGCTTGCTTGTAGATTACAAGTCCATACAGTAAAGCAGCAGCTCACTGTAGCTGGGTGGACGTACACGGTTGTTTAGCAGCTTGCCAAGAACATCTCAAGAGTGTTCACAGTTGTTCTCTGGCGGAGATGTCTGGCAATGTGGCTATCACAAACACTTTAATGCTCTCCAGTTACACTGAACTTATTAATTCTGCACATGATAAGCTTGGCAGTTTTGTCTTACTGACACCAATGCTACTCAGTGGCCTCACTGATCTTCATGTTTCTTAAGAGACACTGGCAAGGATACCTTGTCAGAGACTGGCAAGGATACCTTGTCACTAGACCTGGTGACCAGGTACGGTGCTTTACTCTGCCCCCCCCCCCCAACATACCTTGTCACTAGACCTAGAGACCAGTATTGGTGCTTTGCACTAGTCCCACTGGCATACCCTGTCACTCGAGTCTGAGACCAGTTTTGGGATACCCTCTCATTACACCCTGAGACCAGTTTTGACACCTTATATTGGTCCCACTGGCATACCTTGTCAGTCTGCTATGACCTCCTATGACCTGCTATGACCTGCTATGCCTTGGATTTCTCATCAGGACACCTGTATATATCCTTGTTCGGGCCCTTCATGACTGTTCACCTCCACACACATACATCTGGGTGCTGACTGTGGGGATGAGGGATGAGCCACAATATCTAGGTACCAAGTCCAGTCACTGATTAACACTATGCCATGTTGATGCTGGGTTCCCAGTCAAAGCAATGATGGCCCCACAATATACTGAGTGTGGCTTCTCCATCCGCTTGGAAGTTTTGTCATTTGCATGAAATTCTTACCTAAACTGCTGTATTGCTTCAAACAACAGAGCTGTGTGAACAGCCCGTCCTCAGCTGACATTGACATTCAACCCATAATTACGTCCCACCCTGGTTCACGATGAACAAATTAACAACTAGGAGTCCCTGGGAGTGTTCCTGTGTGAAATCAATGCAATAGGATGTATTCATATCTAAATGCAGTCCTACTCTAACACCTATTGAGCTAAAGAGGGAGCCACTTGCATCAGGGCAGATCCATGTATTTAGCTTGGTCAAAAGTACTTTCTCAACAAAATGAACAACACAAACACACAATAATCTTAAGAAAATGTATTAAAATATATTTTAAACATAAAGGATGCCTAAAATAATTAGAAATGGGCTCTCTTTTGGTTGAAAAGGTGTTATTATGGATGTTTATGTAGTATCTGCCCTGATCATGGTGGAAGCATCAGTCTTACCCCTGCAACACATGAAGTGAGCAGGATCGCAGTTAAATATGAATGTCTCCTATTAGGTGAGTGGTTTTGGAGAAGATTTGTTAAGATTTGCCCCAAAACAAACAAAAAAATTCTTTAAAAAATCTGAAAATCACTGAACCATGACCACTTGAACAAACTTACGTCTCTATCAAGTTTGAAGTGAATCTGGCTGACAGTTGCAGAGTATTATAGATAAGTACCCCAATTGGAAAAAAAAAATCGTTGAAAAATCTGGAATTCACAGCAGTGCCACCCAGTGAATAACTTTGTTTGACCCTTTCACAAGGAACATTTCCACCAAGTTTCAGTTTAATCTGAGTGGCGGTTTTGGAGAAGAAGAAAAAAATAGTGAAAAACACCCCAAAAAAATCATTAAAAAATGGAAAAAAGTATGTAGCACCGCTTGGTGAACCAATGAGGAATAGGAGTCTGTAGGAGTGTTTTAATGTGATATCAAAGCAATTGGGTGCATGGTTTCAGACCATCCTATAACCTCAGCTGACTGAGCAGTCAGCTGAGGTAAAAAAGTTAATGAGTGCCATGTGTTAGATTTTAAATACTTTGGAAGGATGTCCGTTATATTACCTGCTTTTATATCAAGAAAGACCTGTATAAATAAATTTGAGGAAAAATGCAATTGAATATACCTATTTTTCATTGTTACATATATAGATACTTGAACTTTACATAAGACTTGAAACCCAGGTTTGATGGTAAGTGATTTTACCATTCAGGTAACTTTTCTCATCAAAACAAGTTTAGTTGAATCTGAACACATTCATACTTGTGTTCAAAGACACCACTCATGCCTTGCTTTGCCAGTCCATGTTGTGCTATACATTCTGCAGTGGCAGCTGGGCTCTGTGAGCACAGGCTATGCATGGCTGGACACATCCACTGCTCACAGACCTGACAGGCCGCTGCCACTTCAAACACACAATTCCTGGAATTGATGTGCGTGGATGTTTTTGCAGAAGAGAACACATGGGATACTAACTGAGTATGTTTTTTACAAGCATTGCTGAATGTTGTTGAGTTATTATTGGAGTCCAGTTGCTTGAAGATTAACCCTTTCCCCTCATATGCAGTTACAGTTATTTCAGTTTGACTTAACACATAGTTCAATTTGCGTAGGAAAGAGTACAGGCAACTTCCAATAGAAAAAGCTGCTGAGTTACAGAACTAAGTCAAGTTACAGACGTTTGAAGTCAAACTTATAGGTAACATCAGCCCAGGTAATACCAGGCCAGGTAACACCAGCCAAGGTAATACCAGGCCAGGTAACATCAGCCCAGGTAACACCAGCCAAGGTAATACCAGGCCAGGTAACATCTGCCCAGGTAACACCAGCCCAGGTAATACCAGGCCAGGTAACACTAGCCAAGGTAATACCAGCCCGTAATACCATGCCAGGTAATACTAGGCCAGGCAATTCCAGCCCAGGTAACACTTGCCCAGGTAACACCAGCCCAGGTGACACCAGCCCGGGCACCATCTGCCCAGGTAACACCTGTCCAGGTAACACTTATCCAGGTAATACCAGCCCAGGTAATATCAGCCCGGGTAACACTTGCCCAGGTAATACCAGTCAAGGTAACACCAACACAGGAAACACTAACCCATGGTAATACCTGCCCAGGAACCACCTGCCCAGGAACCACCTGCCCAAGGTAACACCAGCCCAAATAATACCAGGCCAGGTACCACCTGCCCAGGTCCCACTTGCCCAGATAATCACCAGCACAAGAACACCAGCCCATGTAACACCAGCCCAGGTAATACCAGCCCAGGTACCTGTCCAGGTAACGCCAGCCCAGGTAATACCAGCCCAGGTTACACCTGCCCAGGTAACACCACCCCAGGTAACACCAGCCCAGGTAACACTTGGCCAGGTAATACCAGCCCAGGAAACACCTGCCCAGCTAACACCAGGCCAGGTAATACCAGTCCAGGTTACACCTGCCGAGGTAACACCAGCCCAGGTAACACTTGCCCAGGTAACACTAGCCCAGGTAACACCACCCCAGGTATTCTAATTATTGATCTTCACACCTTTTCCAACTTCCCCACAGAAATCACAAAAGTAGCAGTATAACAGGTACACATCAGGTCAACAAAACAACAAAATCGACTTCTGTGAAATTATTTTTACTATTTCACTTATGAAACAACTCCAGTTTGCTGGAGTCTTCTTTATGAAAAATCTGAAACTGATTTGTAAGTGAATGATAAAACATATTTCACGACAAGCAGCAGGGCAATTTATTTTGGGCGTTCACCGCGTCTTTGTAGGCTGAGAAATACTGACCCAGCGTAACATTGCGCATAATTTTTCAAATTATAAAAGTCCCTGATAAGTGTTTGAAGCTACCTATACTCAGATCATGTCAGTAACATTGAAAATTTTATCTTTCATAAATATTTTTCACAATACATGTATCTCCAAAATTGTATGAAAGACACATTTTTACAGAAAATGTATGTGTTTATACAACAATTTTGTATTTAAAACCACTTATTTGCACAGACAGATTCCCTGAACCCTTGCAGTCAAATCAGTGTGTAATTTCAATATGATGAAATTTATTTATTTGTAATATTTAGGATAGAAGTAACATCATAGATTATATCCTTACCTTATCATTAACAATAAAAGACAACCCCCTAAAACTGTCAAAATACAAAGCATCAATCAATACTTGACACCTTGGCCACTCCTAAATTTAAAAGAAAGTAGCAACACAGATTCTTTACATTGACAATATGACATTGCCTGCAAAGCAGATCAAGTTCCGTGTTACTACACTTGGTCTGCCCTTCTTCGACAGGATTTTATTTATAGTAAGGGAAACAGAACTATACTCTGACCCTCCCCCTAGACTGAGACACCAATCAGGAAGTTCATTATTATCGCCTAAACCAGTAACAGCCTCTGGTCCCTAGTGTACTGTAGCCTGTTGCCATAGTAACCACAATCGGCCAATTAGAAACTGAGTCACTTTTCTAACGCAGAACAGTGACCTTGTCAAAGAAGGGCAGACCCCAGCCGAGTAGACAAAATACGCAGCTTGGGTCTGCTTTGGAGGCAAAATATGACACTGCAACTTGTCCTATGAACAGAATGGCCTCCTCTGTGTTGTTGACCCCTGTCTTTACATTGGCAATATGACACTGCTACTTTCTATATGAACAGAATGGCCTCCTCTGTGTTGTTAATTCTTGGTACATGGAATAGGCATAAAGCTTCCATCAGATGAACATTAAGATTGCCTTTTGTACACAGCAATAATGAAAGGTAAACATTGGGAAGATCAACCCAAGCCCTGGCCACACTGTTGATGTACTTATTTCATGTACATTGATAAATGTACTTATTTTCCTGTACATTGATAAGTAGTGTTTGCTCCTTGTGCATATCATGAAAGTGCAGGTTTTCACTTCACTATTTGGAACATACTCTTCCGAAACCAATGTTAAGATATTGTCTTCCTATATTTTTATGTGCATAGTTTCTGTCTTTAGCAAATTTATAATGAAAATATAAAGACAGCGTATACCATCAGCACTAGCAAATACCTTTCCTTTATCATATACACTACTAACAGTCACTCCTGTACCATCTGTAACTGTCTTCTCTTTATCATATACACTACTAACAGTCACTCTTGTACCATCTGTAACTGTCTTCTCTTTATCATATACACTACTAACAGTCACTCTTGTACCATCTGTAACTGTCTTCCCTTTATCATATACACTACTAACAGTCACTCCTGTACCATCTGTAACTGTCTTCTCTTTATCATATACACTACTAACAGTCACTCTTGTACCATCTGTAACTGTCTTCTCTTTATCATATACACTGCTAACAGTCACTCCTGTACCATCTGTAACTGTCTTCTCTTTATCATATACACTACTAACAGTCACTCTTGTACCATCTGTAACTGTCTTCTCTTTATCATATACACTACTAACAGTCACTCCTGTACCATCTGTAACTGTCTTCTCTTTATCATATACACTACTAACAGTCACTCTTGTACCATCTGTAGCTGTCTTCTCTTTATCATATACACTACTAACAGTCACTCTTGTACCATCTGTAACTGTCTTCTCTTTATCATATACACTACTAACAGTCACTCTTGTACCATCTGTAACTGTCTTCCCTTTATCATATACACTACTAACAGTCACTCCTGTACCATCTGTAACTGTCTTCTCTTTATCATATACACTACTAACAGTCACTCTTGTACCATCTGTAACTGTCTTCCCTTTATCATATACACTACTAACAGTCACTCCTGTACCATCTGTAACTGTCTTCCCTTTATCATATACACTACTAACAGTCACTCTTGTACCATCTGCATGGGCAACTGTCTGTCCTTCCTTTATCATCATCTCTACTTACCACTATTTTCCCTCCTCCACTACACTATTTTCCCTCCTCCACTACACTATTTCCCTCCTCGCCCATAAGTGTAATGTATGTACTGGCAACCGCCTTTTGCCATCTACACTAAGAATTCAGCTGGTCAAAGAAGTACACAAAAATTCCCACTGCAGCCAAGTCTGTGTTGAATCTTAGACTCATACTTTCCTCCATATTTACAGCTTCAAGTATAATACAGGCATAGAGACATTTGACAGTCCATGATTACTGTCCTGTGTTCCAATCTGCCAAAATGGACAAGATTGGATGATGTACCCAGGAACATACACCATCTAATCCAGCATTATTACAACGTCATCACATGCTGTGCATTCCTTATTACTTCAAAATTGGAAAACTGATAGGAATAAATCATCTTACTGTAAGAATAATTTGCTGAAAGCTTGTTATACTGGCAAATCCATCTTGTTAGGAGGACAGACACACGGGCTACATGGAGGGGATATAAGGCACAAGTTACTGATGAATACCACTCTGTAGCAGATCTCAGCTGAGCCAAGTCTACAGCACAGCAACCAACACTTAACCACTCACACAGTCTAAGTTCTGTTCAAGTGCTTTCTGTCCAAAAGAACATGTCACTAATACCTTTGTGGGAAATAACTGGAACCTACAGACATGAAAATCATTAATTGTATTAATTCTTGTTTATTGCACTTAAGTATCCAATAACAGAATTTAGCTGCAGCAACAGAAATATCAATTTTTAACACCGCTGTAAAAATTGGTCAATTAACAGCACAGTGGCTCATACTTGCCAGCTGTTAGGATGTGACTCAGGATTATGATACTGTGTGAAGGAGCTGTTAGGATGTGACTCAAGATTATGATACTGTGTGAAGGAGCTGTTATAGTGTGACTCAAGATTATGATACTGTGTGAAGGAGCTGTTATAGTATGACGCAAGATTATGATACTGTGTGAAGGAGCTGTTATAGTGTGACTCAAGATTATGATACTGTGTGAAGGAGCTGTTATAGTATGACGCAAGATTATGATACTGTGTGAAGGAGCTGTTTTAGTGTGACTCAAGATTATGATACTGTGTGAAGGAGCTGTTACAGTGTGACTCAAGATTATGATACTGTGTGAAGGAGCTGTTATAGTGTAACTCAGGATTATGATACTGTGTGAAGGAGCTGTTATTGTGTGACTCAAGATTATGATACTGTGGAAGGAGCTGTCACAGTGTGACTCAAGATTATGATACTGTGTGAAGGAGCTGTTATAGTGTAACTCAGGATTATGATACTGTGTGAAGGAGCTGTTATTGTGTGACTCAAGATTATGATACTGTGTGAAGGAGCTGTCACAGTGTGACTCAAGATTATGATACTGTGTGAAGGAGCTGTTAAGGTGTGACTCAAGATTATAATACTGTGTGAACGAGCTGCAAGGGGCCTGGGGCATTAGGGCCGTACTAAGTCAATTACAAGCATCTGGACACTGTCTCCTGTTTTAATTCACAAGTTACTTAACACTGAATAAAAAAAATTACAAGATTACACATGAATAATGCAGTGTGTTGCTTTCAGTGGCACCAGGTACCGCCACATCTCAAATGCTTCTGGGTGCTTCACACAGCTTGCTGCACTGCTAAATACACGCTTGGTCTAACATGCATATGTGACAGGATTCATGGATGCTAAGATCATGCAACTTTGGGGGGGGGGGAAGGGGGGAGGGAGAGGATAGTACCAAATCTTAAAGGTTGGTTGCTGGCTCAAGCATCTTCCTGACTGGAAAATGAATCTACCTACCACACATGTTATCCTTGCCTCCTTAAAGTGACTGTGTTTCAACTGCTGTTTGCTTCAATCATTTCTTACCAAATTACATCACTAATGAAAAAACATTTTGAATGTGACTTATCAAGGTCCATCCTACAGGTCAACAGCTCTTTGGTAAAGTACAAGAGCTGAGCAAAGAAAAGCTACTGAGGCTACATCCATGGCTAACTATTAGCATATTGATAACCTGTAAGACTCCCAGGCACTTTGATAAGGGTTAACAGCAGCACATTTTAAATCCTCAGTAGTATCCCTACTTTGCAATATACTTCTGTGATAACATTGTTTCCATGTATAATTAGCAAAAAGCAATACTATCCTATTGTACTGCAAGTTTTAATGTTATGTTATTGTTTTCTGTTTGACTGTACATGTATGTATGTATGTATGTATGTATGTATGTATGTATGTATGTATGTATGTATATATATATATATATATATATATATATATATATATATATATATATATATATGTATATATATATGTATATATATATATATATGTATGTATGTATATATATATATGTATGTATATATATATATGTATGTATGTATATATATATGTATGTATGTATGTATATATATATATATATATATATATATATATATATATATATATATATATATATATATATATATATATATATATATATATATATATATATATATATATATATATATATATATATATATATATGTCAATACACATTATTAACATTAATGAGAGAAGGCCTGAAACAAAAATCTAAAACTGAGTTTGTTCTTAATATATGTGCATCAGATGCCCTGGTTGTGGGACATGCTGCAAATGTTTGCTGCGGTCTGTTGCTGACAAGATGGAGATCAGCACTAAGTAGGTGCAGCAGTGACAGTACTTGAACCAATCTATAATGGCACTCAGAACCTCCAGGAGATCACCCTCTGACAGATGATCACAGCTGCTGACTTGGTTGATCATCTATAAACAACACACATACAGCTGACAGAATATCTTACCAACAGCTGGCTCACAAATGGAACTATGCAGTAACTGTAAAACTCTGTGTTTACATAAACATGAATTTTTCCTGTCCAGACTCATCTTTGAAACCGGTATATATGCACGTAATGTCCGGTTTAATAAGAACCTGACTTGGAGATTTAAGAGGTAACCCTAGCCTGTATATCTTTTCTTCATTTTTCTTTTCTAAATTATGTCTTGGAGATGCTGTTCTCAAAAATGCTGCTGTCAGCCTGCTCTCCAAGACCTACTTGCAATCTGCCAGCTCTCTAGTGCCTACTTGTAGTGGGCCTGCTCTCCAGCCCCTACTTGTAGTGGGCCTGCTCTCCAGCACTTCCTTGTAGTTGGCCTGCTCTCCAGCACCTCATTGAAGTGGGCCTGCTCTCCAGCCCCTACTTGTAGTGGGCCTGCTCTCCAGCCCCTACTTGTAGTGGGCCTGCTCTCCAGCCCCTACTTGTAGTGGGCCTGCTCTCCAGTGCCTCCTTGTAGTGGGCCTGCTCTCCAGTGCCTCCTTGTAGTGGGCCTGCTCTCCAGCCCCTACTTGTAGTGGGCCTGCTCTCCAGTGCCTCCTTGTAGTGGGCCTGCTCTCCAGCCCCTACTTGTAGTGGGCCTGCTCTCCAGCACTTCCTTGTAGTGGGCCTGCTCTCCAGCACCTCCTTGTAGTGGGCCTGCTCTCCAGCACCTCCTTGTAGTGGGCCTGCTCTCCGGCACCTACTTGTAGTGGGCCTGCTCTCCAGCACCTCCTTGTAGTGGGCCTGCTCTCCAGTGCCTCCTTGTAGTGGGCCTGCTCTCCAGTGCCTCCTTGTAGTGGGCCTGCTCTCCAGCACCTACTTGTAGTGGGCCTGCTCTCCAGTGCCTCCTTGTAGTGGGCCTGCTCTCCAGCACCTACTTGTAGTTGGTCTGCTCTCCAGTGCCTCCTTGTAGTTGGCTTGCTCTCCGGTGCCTTCTTGTGAGGATATTACCACTTCACAAATAATAATTCACGCCCAAATGTAGAATGAAAGTCATTCTTATGTCTTGGGAGGTATTACTCTAGAGCTTTTGTCTCCCTTACACCATTGCCCAGAGACATCTACTGCATGTCAACCACAGCTTCTAAATCCATCCATGTCGTGAGAGAGCCCACCATGAGAGTTCATCCTGTGTTTGAGGTCATTGAGAGACCATGTCATGAAAGTCCATCCTGTGTTTGAGGTTATTGAGAGAACCTACCATGAGAGCCCATCCTGTCTTTGAGGTTATTTAGCGAGCCTAACATGAGAGCCCATCCTGTCTTTCCGGTTATTGAGAGAGCCTACCATGAAGGCCCATCCTGTCTTTGAGGTTATTTAGCGAGCCTACCATGAGAGCCCATCCTGTCTCTGAGGTTATTGAGAGAGCCTACCATGAGAGCCCATCCTGTCTTTGAGGTTATTTAGCGAGCCCAACATGACAGCCCATCCTGTCTTTGAGGTCATTGAGAGAGCCTACCATGAGAGCCCATCCTGTCTTTGAGGTCATTGAGAGAGCCTACCATGAGAGCCCATCCTGTCTTTGAGATCATTAAGAGAGCCTACCATGAGAGCCCATCCTGTCTTTGAGGTTATTTAGCAAGCCTAACATGAGAGCCCATCCTGTCTTTGAGGTCATTGAGAGAGCCTACCATGAGAGCCCATCCTGTCTTTGAGATCATTGAGAGAGCCTACCATGAGAGCCCATCTTGTCTTTGAGGTTATTTACCAAGCCTAACATGAGAGCCCATCCTGTCTTTGAGGTCACTGAGAGAGCCTACCATGAGAGCCCATCCTGTCTTTGAGGTTATTGAGAGAGCCTACCATGAGAGCCCATCCTGTCTTTGAAGTCATTGACAGAGCCTACCATGAGAGCCCATCCTGTCTTTGAGGTCATTAAGACAGCCTGTCATGAGAGTCCATTTTGTCTCTTTTGTCACTGTGCAAAGTTATCTTGTTCAGACTGTTTCTAGGCTCGTCTGCCTGTCATTTGAGTCTACCTGTCTTTTCTGGCCTTTTTTCATTTTAATGCCATGTACCTATCTTTCGTGACTTTTTCCTGCACAAGAGGCCTGCCAAAACAGGGCACCGCTTCTTTCAAGGGTGGTAGAGGGATGGTGCCGCGCCTCGTCTGTGGTAGCTCCTCACAGAAGCCCTGGAGTTCTTGCTCAAGTCAACACAAAACAAAAATTAACAGCCCACAAAAGCAAAGACATGGGTAGGTGTCTTGGCAACCAGCTGATGTGATGAGACAAGTCACTGCATTGGGCCTGGTGTTATGATACAGCAGGGCACAATGGCGCCCTCTGCCAGACAAGCAGTATGCCACAACCAGACCAGCCACCCACATACTCCATCAGTAAATATCACAACAACACTCGAAAGTTTAAAAATGCAATAAACCAGTACAGGTATATATGTGATGGTCCTTATGTCCATTTTCACCACTCTGCACTGTGGGTAATTAAAGTAAAATTTCCCGATTTCCACTTTTCTTGGGGAGAATAAACACCTGACTAATTTGAGCTTAAACAGTACACATCTTTGAGAATTTATGGCACTTGGTAGAGTAGGCATAACTGGGTTTCCTGTAAGTAGGGGGCATTTTTATTTACTGTACTTGTGCACTGGAAGCCGTTTATATTCTGTACCTTGCACCAACCATTATTTCTTAATTTTCTGATGTTCCGTACCTTCACTACTGGGGCAGAATTAGTACTTGCACCAATATACTGAAACCCACCCCAACCCTTCTTAGACATATATTTGTGTCTTTTTGTCCACAACCACTTCCTAGTAGTCATTACCCTATTACGCAGTCCGAACTCTTTACTCTCCATAAGCTAACCTGTCCCTGTCTAACCTATATATATATATGGAAGTACTATCGTCCATATTGCACACGTTGACATAGGCTGTATTAGCCCAAATAAATAGGAGGATCTTCAGCCGGTAACTACTCAGAACATGTTTCGGAGCCTATACCCGTACATGTCCCTCTGAGTGGCAGCTCCTTGTCTAAGCTAAATATTTAGCAAAGACAACCCACATAATAATGAATAAATATGAATGTGGCAAATAATGAATTAGCTGAACACGTGAAGTTTTGCTAATAAATGCACAGCTTCATTTAGAAAGAAGAATACCTGTCAAACAAACCATAATTACTGAATTAGTATAGTACAGGTTCAGATAAGAAAGTAATTTGTGGAACAATACATCTTCATGTGTGGAGCACTACATCCTGATGTGTGGAACACTACATCCTGATGTGTGGTACAATGCATCCTGATGTGTGGAACAATGCATCCTGATGTGTGGAGCAAGGCATCCTCGCATGCAGCAATGCATACTGACCTGAGGAGCAATACATGACATGTGGAAAAATACATCCTGACATATGGAGCAATACAGCCTCATGTGGAGCAATACATTAGGATGTATGGATCCATACATCCTGATGTCTGGAGCAATACACCCTGATGTGCAAAGCAATACTTCCTGATGCGTGGAGCAATACATCCTTATTTGTGGAGCAATACACCCAGATGTGTGGAACAATACATCCTGATGTTGGGAGCAATACACCTTGATGTGTGGAGTAATACATCTTCATGTGTGGAGTACTACATCCTCATGTGTGGAGCTATACGTCCTGATGCGTGAAGCAATACGTCCTTATGTGTGCCAGAGCAATACACCTTGATGTGTGGAGTAATACACCCTGATGTGTGAAGCAATACACCCTGATGTGTGGAGTAATACACCCTGATGTGTGAAGCAATACACCCTGATGTGTGGAGTAATATGTCCTGGTGAGTGGAGCAATACACCTTGATGTGTGGAGCAATACGTCCTGATGTGTGGAGCAATACACCTTGATGTGTGGAGTAATACAACATGATGTGTTGAGCAATACACCTTGATGTGTGGAGTAATACAACATGATGTGTGGAGCAATACACCTTGATGTGTGGAGTAATACGTCCTGATGTGTGGAGAAATACATCTTTACTAATTAATTTGCCACAGAAGTAGGCTGTTGCATCCCCATATCCATATCAAAATCCCTTCTTTGGCTTCATCCACAGATCCTCCAAATCAGGCAAATTGCTGCCATGCCTTGAGGGGCTCAGTTCAAGCTGGCAGCCTAATTCAAGTGGCATAAGCTGAATGGAAGAACCTGAGGACCCCCAGCCTGTACCCCCTCCTTGTCCACTGACCCTGTCATCAAGGCTGAGGACCCCCAGCCTGTACACCCTCCTAGTCCACTGACCCTGTCATCAAGGCTGAGGACCCCCAGCCTGTACACCCTCCTAGTCCACTGACCCTGTCATCAAGGCTGAGGACCCCCAGCCTGTACACCCTCCTAGTGCACTGACCCTGTCATCAAGGCTGAGGGCCCCCAGCCTATACACCCTCCTAGTCTACTGACCCTGTCATCAAGGCTGAGGACCCCCAGCTTGTACCCCCTCCTTGTCCACTGACCCTGTCATCAAGGCTGAGGACCCCCAGCCTGTACACCCTCCTAGTCCACTGACCCTGTCATCAAGGCTGAGGACCCCCAGCCTGTACACCCTCCTAGTCCACTGACCCTGTCATCAAGGCTGAGGACCCCCAGCCTGTACACCCTCCTTGTCCACTGACCCTGTCATCAAGGCTGAGGACCCCCAGCCTGTACACCCTCCTAGTCCACTGACCCTGTCATCAAGGCTGCCGCCTCCAGTTTCTACATGCCTCTTGTGCACGTATTGATTCAGCCATCATGCTGGAGATTCAAAGAGCAAGGGGCAGCCTGCTTCCCAGGGTCAAAGTGTGCCTTTACAGAGTGGTTCTGAGAGGACCAGGGATCCGCTGCTTGTGAAAATCAACTGCTGCTTGACCTTACAACCTGGCAACATTCCCTATAGCTCACCCCGCACTTTGAATGCAAACATTCCCTCTGGCTTATGCTACACTTTGAATGTATCTGCGTCCAGCCTGCCAGTGAGACTTGGCACACTGCATATGCCGCCCCGCCCCACCATCAAAACTCAATATGCTTTGGTGTGTGTTTTTTAACGGGCTGTAACAAGTCTACCTGAAATTCTTCAAGTAAGACTCATGATAATTTGTTTAGTGAAAATATCTGCTAGGTAACAACGTAACTCTGGCTCAGATGTCACCTGAATGCTAGGATGACATTTTAATAATTTCTTTAGCTGTACCTCCACAAGCACACACTGACATTTTTCCTCCAATCGGGTTTTTCAATGAGAATATATTCACAGTGAAGCCTGTTACATGCATGGCTAGAATTTGGTCTTTTTTTCCTGTGAGCCAATGAAGCACTGATGTGTCTGTGTGTCAGGTGTCTATGGCCCTGTACTGTGTCTGTGTGTCAGGTGTCTATGGCCCTGTGTACTGTGTCTGTGTGTCAGGTGTCTATGGCCCTGTACTGTGTCTGTGTGTCAGGTGTCTATGGCCCTGTACTGTGTCTGTGTGTCAGGTGTCTATGGCCCTGTGTACTGTGTCTGTGTGTCAGGTGTCTATGGCCCTGTACTGTCTGTGTGTCAGGTGTCTATGGCCCTGTACTGTGTCTGTGTGTCAGGTGTCTATGGCCCTGTGTACTGTGTCTGTGTGTCAGGTGTCTATGGCCCTGTGTACTGTGTCTGTGTGTCAGGTGTCTATGGCCCTGTACTGTGTCTGTGTGTCAGGTGTCTATGGCCCTGTACTGTGTCTGTGTGTCACCACAGCCTTCTCCTCACCAGTTTGTTTTTTCAAATTCTTCCTGCACTTTAACCACCAGTCCATGAAGGCTTTACTTGTGAGACACCAGCTACATACTTTAGGAGACTGGGTCATCATTATCACAAGTGATCTTTAACACACTGTACATTTCTGAAAATGTCAAAAGGCATGAGACGGCTATTCAACATGGTCATCATTTTTGTTCCCGTGTTTCCATCATTATCCCCTGTAATTTCTCTACCTACATCTGTATGAGTCCTACTTAAACTGTCAATTCCTGGGCTTACATGGTCACAAGATGTACTCATCATCACAGTATGCACAGCAGGAGAAGACAAAAGCCCAGTGCCACGCCCCTTATTGGCAGCAATGTCAATGATGCTACATAAGTAATCTATCTTACAGAGGCCCGCTCACCAATGTCCAGGTCACTTCTGTCTCTTGAGACCCTATTTCAACAGACCGCCTGTTCAGCAAAGACCACAAATTGATCAAGCACAGTAGAAAGCTCTCCCTACAGGTGGTGGGCAAACCATGGAAGGTTGTAGTTATGTTAACATTTCCTGTAGCAAAAGTTTCCAGCAGCACTGTCAACCTTGTATGGTATAAATTTCCTTCTAATTCTGGTAAGTTCCATAACAAACAGGTGGACAGAGACAAGTTTCACCTGCAGTTACATCTTCACAAGCTGTGTTTGGATCACCAATTTCTGTACACTATGCTTCACTGTAATTCCGGTGCTCACAAGTTTATTACCTGGAGCTGTATATACAGTGGTACCTCTCTTGAGAGACCCCTCTAATGAGAGACCGCATATCTTTTTAAGACCGCTCTCTCAGAACACTGCGCTATCTGTTCCATGCTTTTGTACCTCTAATGAAAGACCACCTGTTTTGAGAGACCGCATTTTGACCCGCCGTAGGGGTGGTCTCTCAAAAGAGGTACCACTGTATTATAAATTTCTGCCTGGCACATCCCCATTGACTGCACACTTGTCCCATCAATCAACTGCACACTTGCCCCATCAATCTATGTATGAACATCATTATTCCCCGCATTTCAAACTTCCTTTTTACATCATTTTTAATCAGTACTTGCACACTGCAGAGGGAGGGACATACAGTCACATGTTTGGACCAAAATTAGTGCGACTCTGAAAAATCTTCATTTGACCAAGTTAAACTGTACTTCTAGAAATTTTTGCACCCAATTTAATTTCATGTTAGTGTTTGATGCACAAAATTAAAATGCATGAAAATTAAAGTAAAATTCACCATTTGGGTGGACAGCCTGGACATTGGTTGGCACTAATCTGTGTGAGGCTGGTATAAACCAGTGGCTTATGTTTTCATTATTCAGTTTGTCTCGCAATGCCCGTGATCAATGTGCACTGAAAACATCGAAGATGCACAATGCCGTTTGATCATGAGCAGGCAATGGCAGCTCTTTACGCTGTGATTATACATATGGAATGATTATTACATTGTCACCACATAAAAGCATCGTCTCAGTTGTGGACCAGTGATTTTCAGAGTGCGTAACAGGCCAGACTCAGAAAGTACAAGCATTTCTGGTGATTCACGGCTGTATGCTTCCTGTGGAAATTCCACTTGCAATTTTAATTTTTTCTTAATACTTGAAAACAAAATGCATAAAAAAATTTCAAATTTAGCAAAAATGACATTTGTCCACAACTAACAACTATGAAAATTACCAGAGCTACAGTAATTTGGGGAAGGAGGCAAAACCAACATCAGAACCCACATCATCCCCTGTAATTTCTTTTATCAACCAACAGCTCTCATACTTACATCAACTTCAAATGTAGTTTCTGTGTCATCCAAGAAGTGCACAATACATTTGACAGTCTTGGTTGTCT
Source organism: Hermodice carunculata (assembly GCA_964020975.1). Lineage (NCBI taxonomy): Eukaryota > Metazoa > Annelida > Polychaeta > Eunicida > Amphinomidae > Hermodice > Hermodice carunculata. Next base: position 143,057,239 of record OZ026612.1, read on the forward strand.
TGTCACGAGCAAGTTCCGAGGCTCGCACATTGTATGTTCCACTTGACGCCCGGAGCTTCATGGACATACTGTGTCACTCTACAAGCATACAATATCAACATAATCTTAATGGACATACATATTGTGTCACTACATAAGTAAACAAGATCAACGTATCTTTTGGTGTTCTGTCAGTGCATAACCATTGTAGTTATACACTGCAAGCAAGACATGGCAGCTGATAGGGTTCACCAATCAAAATAAATATTAATTCCAATAGCTGTCATCATGCCTCTATTACACATAATCATCAGCATGGAACTGAACAATGGATCACAAAGACTGGGCCTTTCTGTTCCAAATATAGTCTTCCATATATAATCACAACTATGTGCCAACAGAAATTTTCTTATTGCATTTTTTCTTTCTTTTCTTACTGACATGAAAAAAAAAAGTTAATGCATTTTAAACAATGCTTATCAGGAGCACTTCAAATCTTATAGATCCTCAGAAACTGTAGTTGATCTTTAGACGTCATTCCACCAACCATGAAGCAAATTTTCTTTTCCAGCTACTTCTGAAACTTGGAAATGTGCATGTTATCACGTAAAACTGGAGGAAATTGCATAAACCTAATGTTGTTCCGAGAGAACTTGTTACGTAAGTCTCTTCAAGATGAGCTTCCTAGAATTCAACGTGATTTGGTACATTATGCAAGAAAAAGCCCATGGGCCTAAAGCTCTGCTGACATACAATGTCATGACTATCAGTATCACCTGAAATTTAATTCCAGATGTGCCTTCCCCCATGACCAAGGGTAAGTAGTCAAGGTCATTCCCTCATGACCCAGGGTAAGTAGTCAAGGTCAACCATTTGGTATTGTTCCTCTTCTTCTTTGTAAACACACTCAATAAAGTATCAATTTCATAAGTGCCAAATGACTGAGAAATAGGTCAATGGCTTACAACATATTACAAAATTTGAGTATTGGTCTACTAAAAAATTAATGTATCCCAATATTTGGTGTAAGTTTTGCATTTCAGCTTCCAAATACCCAGCCATCACATACCACTCCATATTCAACAGTACCACTTCTCTCATTCATTCCTCTCCCTAAGCAGTCCACAGACAAGGCACTGATTCTGTTCTGCTCCATCCCTAAACCTGCAGCCATCAAATACCAGTCCATATTCACATGTACCAGTAATTCTCTCTCTTTCTTTCATTTGCCTGCCGTTTAGGGGTCATGGCCGTCCACCCAATTTCATCACTAACTCACAATGCTCCACTGACAGCCTGTTGTCATACCTGTGCACAATATCCATACAGACCCACTCCTCACACCTCCCTTCAGTTTACACAATCTATCATTACCCTGCATGTCATCAGAACAGGTTTTGCCTCAGATTCAACTGGATGATTATTAGATGTCGGAAATAAAGTTTGAAAATGTGCTGGCATTGTTATTGACAGAAATGCAGGCAAACATGAGTCTGCTGCCTGTTAACACTGCCGGGCAAACCTGTTCTTATTACATTTTGTGACAAAGCAAAAAACGGCAAATCATGGAAAATTTATTGATTTGGTTATGACACATGCTCTACAAAATTAGGTGGAAAAAATTGACAAACTAGAATTTGCTGACTGTGCATGACAAAATCAGCCATTTGCCAGTGGAACAGACACAGGACAGGATGATGGCGAAGGCAGAACAGTCACAGGACGGGATGGTGTCACAGGCAGACACATTTTTAACAAGTTATTTTGTTAGATGGTAATATAATTTGACCTTCGCAATTAGATCAAGATTATCCCAATGCAATCCTTTGAATCTCAGTCCTGCACAGATACATAATCCTACCATGTGTTTCAAGTTTCCTCACATTTTGACAGGTGATGGAACAGAAACATAATTCCTATTAATGACCCTGTGATGTTGATAGTGAGGCCCCACTCACTCCAAGGCAGTCCCTACCCATGTCTTACCAACATACATAATCCTACCATGTTTCATCACATTCAGTAAAATATTTCAAGAGTTATTGTGCAGAACAGCAAAGCGTTGAAGAGGAAACAGAGGAAGAAATGAGCACAACACAACACAACCAATGCCTGGGTCGTACAATTTACTTCTTGTGTTTGAAGTAGACACGTACATCATCAACATGACAACTGTGGTTATTCAGTTTCCTCTCTTTTCAAAGACCACCCCTTCTGCCACTTTAAAGTAATCTTAAAGGGCAGGTCTCTCATGGCAGCTTAATGGACAAACTCTCAAGTTGGAGACTCAACAACCTTACTTACTTACTTACTTACTTACTTACTTACTTACTTACTTACTTACTTACTTACTTATTTTCTTGAAATACTGGGACCCTGGTATTGAGTGAAAAAACACTTCAGATGAAGCTGTGAGTTGCATTCAAAGAATGATGATGGGATGACTGTAATTTGAGGCTGTGTAAAGCAATCTGCCAAATGAGGGTGGTGTCTCTGGTCAGAAATCACTGCCTTTGTGGTTTTCTCTTCATCATTTGAACTTACCCACATTTAACACTGAACTGAATGGACTGGGATGTACATTCTAAATCCAAAACAATATTTCCTCTATAAAATGCTGGCTCTTTCCTATTGTCACAACATAGAGACAAAATATTTTCACACAGTCAATTAGAGACTTGATTTACGCAAATACAACCAGCACTGTTTAATTGACAATTCTATGTGGTTCACACGGAAGTATAGGGGATAGTTTGTAGTAACAGTGCCACACAGCAAGTCATCCTATAAAGTATAGCAGTATGTGGCTTGGAGGGCAGCATCCTTTGAACAAGTCAAAAGTGGTCCCTTACAACAAGTGGTCTCTGCAGACAGGTAACACTTAACTACAATATCCTGCAAAGAGGAACAGACAAACACTTAACCACAATGTCCTGGAAGGAGGAACAGGCAAAACTCAACTACAATATCCTGGAAGGAGGAACAGGCAAAACTTAACTACCAGGACCTGGTTCTTTATGGCAGCTGGATCCTTTAGGCAGGTGGACATGGGAAAGGTCTGACTCTTAGTTTATCTTACGTTATGTGTCTAGTTGCATCTTCACCTTTGCATGTTCCTTGTCTAGCTCCACTTGGCATATATCTGCTCACTTCCACAGCAAGTACATGTTAGCACTTTGTTTAAAGCACATAGATTTGCAATCTTTGTCTGAACACCTAGCGCTAAATTCACCAAATATACCCCTTTGAACTGGTTTCAAATTGTAAAACTAGGGTCTTCTTTGTAAGATGAACCAACACATTCACATGGGTTGTGGTTTGACACCAGAACTGGATCTGAATATTGGAATTCCAAGCAATTCAAACGATTATTCACCCAGTTAAAATAGCTTTCTGCAGGCCTCTGAATATTAAAACCTATTCATGGCCTTTCAAAAGGTCAAATTCAATTCTCCTCACTCTGAACCTTTGACTTATTATCCACAATAGTTTCTTAATTTAATTCAAAGTTGTTTTGGGAACACATCAATCCCCTATTATACACTAACACATGTACCTGGTTAATTTATTTAAGATCATCACTGACTGCTATCCAGTAACTCGTGTACCTGGTTGGTTTCTTCAAGATCATTATTGAGTGCCACCCAGTAACTAGTGTGTCTGGTTGGGTTATTTTAGATCATCTTGACTACTATCCAGTAACTTGTGTGCCTGGTTGGTTTATTCAAGATCATTATTGAGTGCCACCCAGTAACTAGTGTGTCTGGTTGGGTTATTTGAGATCATCTTGACTACTATCCAGTAACTTGTGTGCCTGGTTGGTTTATTCAAGATCATTATTGACTACTATCCAGTAACTTGTGTGCCTGGTTGGTTTATTCATGATCATTATTGAGTGCCACCCAGTAACTAGTGTGTCTGGTTGGGTTATTTGAGATCATCTTGACTACTATCCAGTAACTTGTGTGCCTGGTTGGTTTATTCAAGATCATTATTGAGTGCCACCCAGTAACTAGTGTGTCTGGTTGGGTTATTTGAGATCATCTTGACTACTATCCAGTAACTTGTGTGCCTGGCTGATTTACTTGGTTTATCTTTGATTATTATCCAGTAACTCATGTGCCCGGTTGATTTATTGATAACCTCCTTGACTGGGTTGTTGCATTGTTTTTTACCACTCCTATCATCCACAGACAGCTTAGAAATTCAAAGATTCTATAATGGCATGAATCGATCAAAATTAAATATGTCTGCTTAATAGTTCTCGGGGTTTTGTGACTAGGAGTGTAGGGGCAACCAATAATGAATACCATTCAGAACAATGGCCTCAAGCTCTAAGGATATTTCATAGATATCATTTTCCTGGAAACAAATGTTTATCAGCTACACTACACCTTGACATGCAAAAAAATGATCCAATGCTACAGTCAGCTGCCCCTTGTTTGATGAGGTACCAAGAACTGTAGAATGAAGAGATAAAACAAGACGCTGGATGTTATGAGAGCTGGTTGTATAGCATGTCAGGGCAGGCTAGTTACACAGGGACAAACTGTGTGCATGTCAGGGCCTATCAGCCATCAATTACAGTATCACAGGTGACAGGTGTCCCTCTCTGACTCTACCTGAGAAGCCCTTGGTTACTGGCTCACTGGGCCCTGCTTATTGTAACAAATGGACATCAGCCCATTAAGACCACCTCAAACAGAGGCCACCCCTATTACCACTACTTCCTCAATGTAGGTCACCACTACTTCCTCACTGTAGGTCACCCCTATTACCACTACTTCCTCAATGTGCCAACCCTTTACCACTACTTCCTCAATATAAGCCACCCCAATTACCACTACTTCCTCAATGTGCCACCCCTTTACCACTACTTCTTCAATGTGCCATCCCTATTACCACTACTTCCTCAATGTAGGCTACCCATATTACCACTACTTCCTCAATGTAGGCTACCCCTACTTCCTCAATGTGCCACCCTTATTACCACTACTTCCTCACTATGCCATCCCTATTACCACTACTTTCTCAATATAGGCCACCCCAATGACCACTACTTACTCAATGTACGTCACCCCTTCATCACTACTTATTCAATGTAGGCCATCCCTATTACCACCACTTACTCAATGTAGGCCACCCTATTACCACTACTTACTCAATGTAGGCCACCCCTATGACCACTACTTAATGTATGCCACCCCTTTACCACTACTTATTCAATGTAGGTCATCCCTATTACCACTACTTACTCAATGTAGGCCACCCCTATGACCACTACTTAATGTATGCCACCCCTTTACCACTACTTATTCAATGTAGGTCATCCCTATTACCACTACTTACTCAATGTAGGCCACCCCTATGACCACTACTTAATGTATGCCACCCATTTACCACTACAGTGCTCCCTGTCACCAGAGACCATCCCTACAGCAACAAAAAAGTGGTCTTATGAGACAGGTGGTCTTTTATGACAGGTAAATTAACATGGGAGGTATAGGACTTGGGAATCTGAAAAGTGGTCTCTCATGAGAGGGTGGTCTCTCACGACAGGGGTCTCTCATGACAGGGACTACTGTACTTATTCAATGTAGGTCACCCCTACCAACCATTCCCAATCGTCTGTGGCAGTTCCACACTTTGGACCTTGCCTCGCCTGTTCCAGATTCGTTACCATTGTATTATTTCAAAAAAAAAAAAAAAAGGACTGAGCACTTGTCAGAATGCTTGCAGCATCAACATTTAGTCCTGTAGCACAGGCAGTCTGAGTTTTCTATCTTCACAATGGAATGTTCAATGTCTCCCTGTAGCTTTTTTCTGCACCCTTGTAGCACTTAAGGTGCTACAGTGCAACAGGATGCGCACTCCTAACAAAACATCCTTAGTTAGGACCAAACTGTGGTCTCTCAGGACAAGTGCAATAGGAGGCATAAACAACAAAGAAGTCCTTCCACAGTTTCTTCTCCAACTGGTATAAAGTGGACTTCGCAGGCATGTGGTATCTACAGACAAGGACCACTGTAACACAGGAGATCACAAGGACCACTGTTACACAGGAGATCACCAGGACCACTGTAACACAGGAGATCACCAGGAATACTGTAACACAGGAGATCACAAGGACCACTGTAACACAGGAGATCACCAGGACCACTGTAATACAGGAGATCACCAGGACCACTGTAACACAGGAGATCACCAGGAATACTGTAACACAGAAGATCACAAGGACCACTGTAACACAGGAGATCACCAGGACCACTGTAACACAGGAGATCACAAGGACCACTGTAACACAGGAGATCACAAGGACCACTGTAACACAGGAGATCACCAGGACCACTGTAACACAGGAGATCACCAGGACCACTGTAACACAGGAGATCACCAGGACCACTGTAACACAGGAGATCACCAGGACCACTGTTACACAGGAGATCACCAGGACCACTGTAACACAGGAGATCACCAGGACCACTGTAACACAGGAGATCACCAGGACCACTGTAACACAGGAGATCACAAGCACCACTGTAACACAGGAGATCACCAGGACCACTGTAACACAGTACTGCCTGCCTCCTGCAGACCTCAATGGTGGATCTCAACTTCATTACAGGCCTGATCTAATATTTGAAAGCAAAGGGGGACAATACCTGCTTTGTGATGCACCTGTTCAAAATGACTTAATGACACCTGTCCAAGGCAATACAGGACACCTGTCCAATTCACGGCCATCCCCAGCACATTTCAAACTGGGTGAACGTGCAATGGCAGCAGAACACTCAGTGCTTAATATCTGGGTCAATTATGATCAAGTGAGATAGGGCTCAAGGCCACATACAAGATAATACTCATTATTTGAACTGCTTCCAGTTACAGTGATAAAGTTAGAATTGAAAAATTGATGACGAATCTTACCAGAAAAGTTTGACATCATGGGAAAGAATGAACCGGATGGAAGACACCAACAACTTAAATCCAATATTTGTGGTCCAGGTACAAATCATTAAAGTTAATGATGATCTGACCTTCTGTTAATAAGTGAAGCACAGCACAAAACCTACCTGCCAAATGGCATGTGCCAGCTCTATGCTGAACTTGATTGGCTCCTTGCTGACTTATTAGACTGGTACCCAATGACCTGCTGGCCCCTGGCTGAGTGACTGGGGAAACATTGCTAAGTCACATTGAGGAGCCCACATTAAGGTACTTCGACTATGCATGCCCACAACCAATTAGCCATCGCAAATTTTGCCTCATAAATACTCAAATACACCCAGGCGAAGTATACATTTTTGTAAAAGCCATAATTCTATGAATGCAGTTACACAGTGCAACTCTGACAGTAATTGCTGTATAAACAAGGAATTCTTTGATAGGTAACTCAATTCTGACACACATGCAAACACAGAAATAACTTCTCAGTGCGTCAACCAAATTCTTTACAGGTAATGAGAGCACAGAATGACTGATCACATTTGTGGCTAAAATCTCATTCATATATTTACATATTTTTATATCAGTACTTGTTTTGCAGTTACACATTTTCAAAGTTGAGGCCATGGCAGTTGTAATGTCATACTCGCATGCTGCGCCACAAATACAGACCACTGGCCACAGACAGACAAAACAAAATCTTCACATTGAAGTTTTCCAAACTACAACAATGTACATACATACAAAATATGACCATTAGTTCTTCACATATGTGGAATTTGGTGAACTTAGTAACTAGTTACCTCAACAATAGTGTGCACTCAATTTAAATTTCTAATCCAATGACTGGGTGTCTATATACAGGAATTACAATCAAACATTTATATACATTGAGAAATTGGATCATGCACTTTCCAAGCACATACTTCACATTTTTGTTGCTGTTGTATGGTGCAGACATTGCAGGCTGGCTGGCACTCCTGGGCCAGGCTAATCACACACTACCTTAACCATACACTGCTTGACCCCAATCAGCCCAAACAACTGTACATAAACAAGGTGGCCAGCCAGGTGTCCCTATGAATCAGTAGGCATCCCACTATCTGTCCTTAATCTATGGAGGGTCTATCAAACTCTGAGGCTGTATACCTCATGCATACATCTTGTGTGCATATCCACACAACACTTCACTGACCCTGCCTGCAGTCCAGCATGACTAGCAACACTGGACTCTACACATCTGATCTCACACAGTACACACCTGTACACCATTACTATACACAGTACACACCTGTACACCATTACTATACACAGTACATACTTGTACACCATTATTATACACAGTACACACCTGTACACCATTACTATACACAGTACACACCTGTACACTATATTATCATACATAGTACATACTTGTACACCATTATTATACACAGTACACACCTGTACACCATTACTATACACAGTACACACCTGTACACTATATTATCATACATAGTACACACTTCTACACCATTATTATACACAGTACACAATGTTATGCTCCATTATTATACACAATACACATCTCTAAGCTCCATTATTATACACAGTTCACATCTCCATGCTCCATTATTATACACAGTTCACATCTCTATGCTCCATTGTTATACACAGTACACACTTCCATGCTCCATTATTATACACAGTACACATCTCTATGCTCCATTATTATACACAGTACACATCTCTATGCTCCATTATTATACACAGCTCTATGCTCCATTATCATACACAGTACACATCCCTATGCTCCACTGTTACACACAGTACACACCTCTATGCTCCATTATTATACACAGTACACACCCCTATAATCCACTGCTATACACAATACACACCTCTATGCTCCACTGTTATACACAATACACACCTCTATGCTCCACTGTTATACACAGTACACACCTCTATGCTCCACTGTTATACACAATACACACCTCTATGCTCCACTGTTATACACAGTACACACCTCTATGCTCCACTGTTATACACAATACACACCTCTATGCTCCACTGTTATACACAGTACACACCCCTATGCTCCACTGTTATACACAATACACACCTCTATGCTCCACTGTTATACACAGTATATACCTTTATGCTCCAGTATTACTCATACAGGATACTCCACCATTGTACATCATACATATTCCACCTCACTATATCAGATAATAACTGGGTGTTGTCCTGTAGGAAAATTTGACCTAAAACCAGATAGATATCTATAGATCACTTTCACTGCAAATGTAGTGATAAGAATGCTTATACCCTATTTTTTTCAAATACTTTTGATAAGACACAGACTCCAGACAGCACAAAACAAAATGCTAGATGTAATCTGTCCCTTCAAATAAAGGCATATGAGGGAGGTGACCAAACTGTGTAGTTGAACTGGCTTGATGTACCATCCAGAGTTGAATTTTTGGCTTTTAATCTAATTAACAAAATAAACAAATCTCAGGCTCCTTCTTATTTTAAAAGTTACAACTAAGAGAAAGGAAATCATCTCATCATACATCGCACAGTCAATGTATATATGGTCTCCCACAAGTGAAAAGCCAAGGCACACAATCTTTTATATTTTACACAAGCAAAACCAGTTACCTTACGAGATAAAGCCTGTTGAATCCAACTAAATTTTTAAAAGAAAGAGTAAACAATATCTCATGGATAAAATATTTAGAAAAGAGAGACTTGACTATGTATCTTCCATATGATCTAGTCATGAGGAGGATCAGTCAATGGTTGCTGCACTATGTTCACGCTTTGCACAAACCTCAGTACTGCAGTAATGTGCACGTGCTTCGCACAAACATTAGTGTTGCTGCCTGATCGTAAACATGATAAACAATTCATATTTTAGAAACTTTTAGACATACTTTTTTATTTGGTTGATTCCAAGTCTAAGTTATAATATATACTTGCCTTATATTTTGGTTCATGAGTCTTAAGATGTTTGGTTTACTGTTTAACTAGTCTGAGCTATTTTGTTCAATTATTAGAAGTTATAAATTATTTGGCCTTGGTTATCTTGAAAAGCCTTTGTCATTTGGTTTATGTATAGATGTTCTTTTTGTCCACCGTCCATCGCCTCAAGGACCGTTATAGAAGTCCGTGAAGCACAAAAGCTCAGTCACTCTTTGGTACCATCCTTTCATATCGTCAGGGTTTTCTCTCGAGTTCCTAGGATACAATCTAGCCATCCTTTTATATGGTCAGGGTTTTCTCTTGAGTTCCTAGGATATAATCTAGTCATAATTCTGTGTTGTACATGTATAACTTCTTTGCCTTACTGAATATTCATGGCTGTGACATATTGTATGGAACAGATTTATTTCAGTTTTTGTACCTTGACTGCATGATAAAGATCATCAATCAATCAATTAATCAATCAGTACACATGATCTCACACAGCATGGACCAGTAAGGGATACTAAGGGATAATGATCGCAGCATCCAAATGTAGGATACGCAGCTTGAGGAACACATGGGGTCGGTACTTGCTGGCTACCTGTCTATGTCAGACTATCTCAAGTGACCAGATGTGTGAAGAAGAGACAGTTACCACTAAAGGTCTGCCCTGTTCCCCGGCACCAACTCCAGAATGTGGTGTTCCCCACTGAAGCACACAGGGCTGCCAGCCTGGGCTTACTAGCATTCACTTCCCTCAACATGTTTCCTTGATGGCTGATGTTGAAGGGCTGATGATTTTTGGTTTGTTTGTTTGTTTGTTTGTTTGTTTGTTTGTTTTTTTTTTTGGGGGGGGGTCCATCTTTTGGTTATTTACTGGAGTTTTTCAACAGAGTTTTCCATTTTTTTTTCTGGTTATTTCAACCTGAATAGAAAAACTTGGAGTTAACTGCCACACCATATGAAATTCAAAACTTCCAGCACCATGGAACCTCACTTCTGGCTTCAATTTATTCCCAGAAAACCCACGTTCAAAGCCACAATAACACAGATGTGGCCACAGTCATTCATTTCAGGGTCGTTTCTAAAGAATTAGAAAGGTGAGAGTGCTCAACTAGGTGCAATGGAATAATACAGACAATACGGTATCAATATTGATGCCTGTCTCAGAGCTGCCATGATGCTTTTTCTCATGTAAATTTAAGTTCTAGCAAGTGTCTTGAATCACAAGATTAATAATGGCATCACCGTCAATAAACCTTGTCATATTTGTTGTAAATAAGTCAATGAGACGAGTTTTAGTTTTAGACATGATATTAACTGTCATAACGAAAGAATGTACCAAATTCCTACTTTTTTTTTTTTTTTTCAATTGCTCCTACTCAGGGCATCCAGTGGACAATGGTCCAACTGGATTTTCAAGCCCAACACAACGTTGTATCAAACTACCTAGTTGGTACACTTATTGACCTCTCCTTATTTGGAGGATCACTGTTTTTGCGAACGTTTCTTTGGAATTCAAAGGCCGTGGTAACCATACCATAGCCAAGGCACGTAACGTCGCCACGTCATCACAATTCATGTGTATGACTTGATGACGGATAGTTATGCGCGCCTATAAATACGGGTCCCAAACCGGTAAAACCTTCAGTTCCTGACGAGTACACCAGTATGAAACCGGTAGAACTCTAAACCTCTTCCATTGCGGCCACTAGCCTAGCCCTTGTCTTAGCTCATTCAAATTCCTACTTTATTTGTTCCATTATTTTATTTCATTTACCTCACAAATTTTACCGCATTCTGTTAAATTCCGTGGAAAAAAATAACTTTTCCATTTTTGGTGGTTCATCCTGTGATTCCATCAGTTTTCTTTTTTTTTTCAAAAAACGGAAAATCATCTGGCCTACAGGCCACAAGATCTGGCACCACTTGCTGGGCATAATCTGCAAATTAAGGAAATCTTGCCTAGAATACCACTTGTACCCTGGTAAGTAGGTTAGGCTTTTTTCCATGGCCCCCATTTTCAACTCAGCCCTGGGCCATGCTTTATCTGATATTTGCAACAAATATCTTGGAAGTCTCTTATACGCAGCTGATATACAATACAAACAGCATGAAGGACAGTCCTGGGGGCCTGCATGTGAGCCTTGCGCCTGCTTACACCACAACCAGCATCAGTTACCTGGACTCTGGCTCGTATGTCAATACCAGTCAACAATGATATTGAGCTGAAAGTATCATACAATAAAGTTATCTTGCATCAACTTGTGGGTTTCTAGTTTTTTGGTCTCACGTTGTTACAACTAGGGCCTGCAGGAGAAGGCATGGTATCAGTACATCCTTGATACTGATATGTTAACCCTTAAAGTGCTGATTTAAGATTGAGTCAACAGCTTTCCTCGGGACACTTTGCGCGCAATGCGCGCAAAGTGTCCCGAGGAAAGCTGTTGACTAAGACTACTTTTTGCTTCAGACAAGGCTTGCTGGTATTTGAATGAAAGGTATCCTCATGAGGAATTTGACTCTTTTAACCATTATATGTTAAATGGTAATGAGAAAGCAACTATAGCAGTGATTAGCACTTTAAGGGTTAACAAACAGGAGGTACACAACAATGAGCCACATTCACGTAACACAACAATGAAGTGGACATCTTAACAGCGACCTGTCAGTCACCATTCCCGGTCCCACCCACTAGGTCACATGACACCATAAACATACACAGTTCTGCACCCATCCTATGACCATGCATATACATGTATGCTCTGAAGTGAACATGATATTTTTCCACAAAAACTGTTATTGTCATCCAATATCAGACAGAAGTGTCAATGTTCATGTATCACTTTTCAACTGGCATATCATGTAGGAGTCTTGATGGTCCCGTGCCCCCAGCAGCCTTGGGCTGGTCACATGCTGCTGACTGAGGTGTCCTTTAACACATTCTCTCCCAAACTTCCAGGTTCAACCACACTACCCTCTGCTGAAAAGGGCTGCTTAGTAGAGGTGAAAAGGACAGACAAGAGAAAGAAGCAAACATCACCCCACAGCCAAACATTTACAACATCTGTAGAGCAACTAGGCTCATACTGGGGGTTATAAGAGGGGGACCATTGTAATGAACCTGTTATCATGATCATCAAACAGACCAATCCAAAGCCCAGGAAGACACAGCAGACCCAGCCTGTCTGGCCAGGCTGGCAAGCCACAAGGCACAGCATGCCCAGGGCTCACAAGACACCCAGCCTGGACAGCTGGCCCAAAAGGCATGGTACTCTCAGCCTGGACAGAAGGCCTGGCCGGCCTAGCCAACCCGGCCTACATAGATGCTTGGCCAGCCATCAAAAACTGCACTTAAAACAAAGCACATGCACCACCGCCATCTGGGAATGCAACTCATGGGGGAGGGGGGGGGGGCACTGGGAGCCCTGCCACGACTCCAGGAGGCACTCACAGCCCTGCTGCTGACAAGTTCAGGAGGCACACAGAGCCCTGCCACTGACTCCAGGAGGCACTCAGAGCCCAGCCACTGACTCCAGGAGACACTCAGAGCTCTCCTGCTGACAAGTTCAGGAGACACTCAGAACGCTACTGCTGACAACTGCAGCACAGGAACGAGCACCTAGCATGGAAGTGACACTGCCTGCAGACAAGGCAGGGACTCTGCCATGGGCTGAAGCCCAAAAGGCCGGGTGTCAGCAGCCAAGGCAGTCTGGCCTGTACCCAAAGCTACAGGGCTGCAAGGTGTACTAACACCCTGAGGGCGCCAGCTGCCTGCAGTGGACCTGCCCAACACTAACTGCTGGAGGCTGTGTTCTGGACACAGGAAGAAAGAGTGCTCTTGGCATTCACAGGAACCCAGGCCAGAAACAACTGCTGTAGAATGAGAAGTATGACAGGGAAGGCAAGCTTGCCACTTGACCATAGCTTGAGCCTCTGCCTGAATCACCTGTACCCACTGTGCCTCCGTCCACACTGCACCACACCTAACCTAAGCACCAGAAAAGAACAATTAACCCAGCAAAAATGTGGAAAATTTTGCTCAACCTTGTGTGAAAATAAATGAATGTCAATTTCAAAACCAAGGAAGAGAAACTGAGGATGCACGTGCAGCCGAAAATAGTGCTGGAGTTAGGCGGACAGGCCATGAGGAGTTACGGCTGCCACATTGGGCATCGGCACCCGTAGTTGTTCTTTTTTCAAGCCTGGGAAAGTCCAACCATGTGTGGGATGAGCTGAGGTCATACACAGGTGTTATGGAGCCAATGGTGATGGAGCAGACAGAGCTTGTAAAGACCTCTGCTGTTGATATGGAAGTGTTGTAGGCATCCAACTTTGGAGGTCAATATCACTGCCAGTAAGGCACACTTGTCTTTGACAGATTGAGTCCTAAAATGACTCACATTATAGTTTTAGAGGTTGTACACTTTTCCAAAATTTTATAGGGTGTATGCCCACAACCCACCATGATAGCTAATGCCCTCTGGGTCAGGCTCAGTGCTCACCTAATCACGTTCAGAAGCCATATCTATCCCACATCTCATTGATGAATTATGGGATTAAATCAGCAATAGACTTAATTGTAGTCTTTATCTACCCCACATCTGTTTGACAGGTGATGGGGTAAGTCAGTAAAAGGGTTAATTATAGCCTTTATCTACCCCAAATCTGTTTGACAGGTTATGGCGTAAGTCCGTAAAAGGGTTAATTATAGCCTTTATCTGCCCCACATCTGTTTGACAGGTGATGGAGTTCAGTCAGTAAAAGGGTTAATTGTAGCCTTTATCTTCCCCGCATCTGATTGACCCAGCAAAAGGGTTAATTGTAGCCTTTAGCTTCCCTACATCTGATTGACAGGTGACAGGTTAAGCCAGCCATTACCTGCAAATGCTTGTCACAGTTTCCAATACTAAAACTCTGTGGAATGAGCAGAGGTTGGTTAAGTAATTCTCTGACATGATTAGTCAACCCCCAGGACCCTTCACGGGGATGTGTGCAGCAGAGTGACCTCAGTGTCATCTTGGGGTCAGGTCAGCAGGCCACCCATTGTCCTAGCCACAGCCAGTAATGTCATCCTGATCTTAACCTTGTTGTTTCTACTTATCTCCAGCAACTTATTCATATAAATTCATTAGTGACAGCAATCTTGGTCCTGAGCTGTTCGTGTGGGCATGGCAGTAACAGCTTCTCCCTTGGTAATTCCGAGGGTCTGAAGAAATGGAACTAACACTGAACTCCATTTGAACTAAGCTCATCATCCACTAACACTAGCCAACATTGGACAGGCTTCGACAATGCTTTGAGTAAAAATGATGTATGAAGGGGTGGTAAATAGATAAAATGATATATGAAGGGGTGGTAAATAGATAAAATTTGTCGATCTATGACAAATTTGACTGCTATGCCCCAGTGCCCACAGCGCCCCATTCACCTGTCATCACAATCACGGCTAATTCCCATCGCTCTGTCTGTATGCAAACTTATTAAAGTTGATTTACTTCCGTTATTTTCCCCTTACCAGCTCTACGCCTGGACATGTCACACAGAATTTCATGATCTCTTGAATACTTGCATTTTTCCTGCCCCCCACATGTGGTAATGAAGTTTACTTCCTGAGTCTGTCAGTTTTGGTTGGACAGTAATTACTCAGTGTCTCCAACATGGAGACAACCAGACTGTATACAAATGTCACACAGACAAGTGAAGATTAAACAAAGTACAAATTTTCCACAAAACCCGCTTTCCAATACAGCTCCCTTACCTTGAAAGTTACAAGGTGACAGTGGGAAGTATGTAATAGCCTGACAGGTGTACAGTCACTGCTTACATACCTAGTTAGTTTGCTAGCTCCTGCTACTGACATTATATATTTCACATATATTTATTAATCAAAGTGCACATGACCTTGTGAACAGATCTATTAATAATACCAGGAAAAATCTCACTGATGTGATCCAACCCACACAGTATCAGAGCACAGCTCTACATAGCCATGCAAGGCACATGTTAGGCACAGTTTTCTTTAAGAGCAAAAGTGCTAATCAATTTAAGGAATCAGGAGCAGCTTGGAATAATTGGGGGGCACAGCAAGGCCATACGGGGGGGGGGGGGGGGGGGGGGTAAAAATGATCAATCTTCAAAGGACGGGTTGTTAAGTATTTGCTCACTGACCGTTAGAATATGATTAGTCTTTCATTTAAGGTTACCCCGTGACACACTGCCTGTATCTCATATCGCTGCCTGTATCTCATATCACTGCATGTATCTCATATCACTGCCTGTATCTCATATCGCTGCCTGTATCTCATATCACTGCCTGTATCTCATATCGCTGCCTGTATCTCATATCGCTGCCTGTATCTCATATCACTGCTTGTATCTCATATCACTGCCTGTATCTCATATCGCTGCTTGTATCTCATATCGCACACAGTGTCCCACCAGGAAGCTTTTTACTGACTTATGCAACAAGCAACATGCGTGATTTAACACGCCTGGGCTCTCTTATCTTAACGATTCATTCCAAGTGAGGTGGCTAAGTTGGTCAGAAATTACAAGATTTATATTTTAATATACTTGAACAATTTGAT
This sequence comes from Hermodice carunculata, assembly GCA_964020975.1. Taxonomy (NCBI): domain Eukaryota; kingdom Metazoa; phylum Annelida; class Polychaeta; order Eunicida; family Amphinomidae; genus Hermodice; species Hermodice carunculata. Next base: position 143,073,705 of record OZ026612.1, read on the forward strand.
GTCCTAAGGCCGTCAAGAGTGGTCGTCACTGTGGCCACTTCTTTCACCATGCAACACAAGGCTGTGTACCCAGGCATGCTCCCGGCCATGATTTTCCGCTATGTACATATATTTTCAGGCTTTCGATCAAAAATTTCATTCCTATCTTGTTCTGTTATACAGATTTGTTCCATTCAAACATTTTAATAAAATCAAAACTACAAAATTTTGATAAAAACATCAATAATGACGTGCTGCATCGGAGACAATCACCAACACATCGTATTTACGCAAATCTTCTCTTGTGTGGTGACTAATCTGCGTATTTTCCTTGCCTCCTATAAGGAATAATATTATTGTCACTCCTGCCTTTATCTATGTCTAGATTTGTTTGATTGAAGTCTTTTTGTGAAAACCTGATGTGAAAATTTAGCATCTTGGTCCAACAATCTTTGCATGAGTACAACTTGTTTACCTGCTCTACATTGCGGGCATGAGACATGCTCATGGAGAACACACTAAAAAGCGAGTTTGATTGGACAGTGAGCAGCACATCATCAAATCCATCCAATGAGGCACTTGGAAATGTCCTTAGCGCATTTATAATGAGGTAAAATTGCATTAAGAGAATGGATTACCCTCAGCGCCCACAAATCTTTTTTTTCCTCAAATCTGCAATTTTTTTCTTTTTTCTTTTTTTTTGAGACTTTGTAGTAGAACACTCTGCATACAATTTCCATGTTGTTGTCTATACAATGACAGAGCAATAAGCTACTTTGAAGGAGGCGTACAAGGCTGAGAAGAAAAAGCACAAAGTTTTAGACAGAAAAATGTCTTTCACGATAATTAGCAACTCAAAGCTAGGACTTTTGATAGTGAATATTTTCTACTACAGTATGTATACTATACAGAAGTATTTGTAGGTAACCTCAATTTAGGACAAGTGCCATAATATTATGTAACTGCACCAAACATTAGATGAAGCTGTGATGAATTCCTCTTGAGATATTATGGTAACATTGTCCACCACACAGACCACCTTCAAATAAATACTTCAAAAGTTTCATCACAAGCTTAAAAATAAAAAGAAGAAGCTGGTTTTGGATAGGAACTAGGTCCATTATAATGTGCATCTCTGAGAAAAATTTGGTGAAGCTGCAATGGATCCTTATTGAGATATTATGGTAATGTTGTCCCTTTGAACACCACTGAGATGGCCTTGAAATAAATACTTTATAAAGTTTCATAAAAAGTTTATAAATACAAAGAGGAAGCTGGTTTGAAATAGGAACCTAGTCCATCTAAGATGCATCTCTGGCAAAAATTTGGTAAAGCTGCGGTCAATGTTTTTTGAGACATTGCGGTAATGTCGTCAGGGCTGACGCCACTCAAGACGGCCTTCAAATAAACACATTAGTCCCATTTCATAAAAAAAAAAAAAATTAAAAGGCAATCAGAGATTTCTGGATTTATCCCCCCCCCCCTTTGCCGCATTTATAACCTTGCTAGTCACAGGTCTCATTTTGGAATGACCGTAGTCAATAAAAAAAGGCCATCACCATGACTCAGATACTTGACCTAGTGACCTACTTTTTCGCATGACACACTCTTGTGTCTAGATACACAGGTGTGTAAAGTTTCATGACTCAACGTCAATGGATAACAGAATTACAGCCTGGGCATGAAGTGTAATGTAGTTTTGCCTGACTAGTATCACTGTGACCCATATGCTTAACCTAGTGACCTACTTCCGTTTCATGACACACCTTTAGGTCGAGATATGGGTGTGTTCAGTTTCATGAAACTAAGTTAAATAGTAAAGGAATAATAGCCCTGGCATGATTTTACAAGAATGTCTATGACCCAGATACTCGATCTAGTGACCTTTTTTTGCTACATGACACACTCTTATGTCAAGATGCACCTGTGTGTAAAGTTTCATTATTCTAAACTGCAGGACAAGCGAATGATAGCCCGGACATGGATAGCAGAGACATAGATGCTTGACTTAGTGACCTACTTTTGTTTCATGAAACACTTTTAGGTCAAGATATATATATATGTGCTGAGTTTCATAAAACTAAGTTAAACAGTAAAAAAATAATAGCCCGGATATGATTTTATACGATATGTTAGTGTGACCCAGAAACTTGACCTAGTGACCTACTTTTGGTACATGACACATCTTTATGTCCAGCTGCACCTGTGTAAAATTTTATTACTGTAAGTTGAAGGACAAGCCAATTTCTACATTTCACAATTAAAAATAATCAGAGAAAGTGGGCTTTCAATAGGAACCTGGCCTATCATAAGGTTCTTCTGTGACAAAAAGTTGGTAAATCTACGGTGAATATTTTTTGAGATATTATGGTAATGTTGTCCCCTTGTGCGCCACTCTGACGGCCTTAAAATAAATACTTTAAAGTTTCATAAAACATTTAAAAATAATACGAGGAGGCTGGTCTTCAATAGGAACCTGGTCCATAGTGAGGTGCATCTCTGACAAAAATTTGGTACAGCTAATGTGAATACTTTTTGAGATATTGAGGTAACATCGAACAGACGAGTATTACAGTTTGTCTAGGATAAAATGCACACCATGTCAGGTAAATAAACATTGCAGGCTAGCAAAAAGTAACGAAGGTTGGAATAGACCAAAATTCATATTTTCATTTTCCACAAGCTGTGGGGGGCCAGAAGTGATAAATACACGTGTCATGAAAAAACATGTATCACAACTTAGCTGTTCAAATTCAAATTTGTGTCGCTAATGGAACAAATTTGATTCACAAAGTGCAAAGGGATACCACTTAAAATGTCTTTTGGCATGATATATGTATGTAAAGTAAAGCTGCTGAAAGTAAGGCAGCTTTTGGACAACGACAAAGTGACCACTGCAGACGACAGGTACCCACTCACTGGTGACACATAAATAATATCTGAAATACCAGAAAAAGATCTGCAGAACTGAGCCCACAAGGACAGCTTTTATTGTAGATCTTCCACATCTGCACAGCTTGGTTTCCATTCCCCAGCCAGTTTACATTTATCTGCTAACTCACAGGAAACACATCTACAAATGTGCATCCATTACAGGTTAAAGTTTTCTCTCTTGACTGAACACAGGGGTTGCTACTTTCTGGCTTTTACCTTCCTAGAGAACATTCTTCCTCCTCACCAGGCTGTTATGACAATTGTACACATATGTAATCCTGTCTGGGTTAACAACTTGGTGCCTATACGAAGTGTGTATTCTCAACAGTCTGAAGGACTGGCCATTGTAGCACCCTCCCAGTTGCAGTTATTCCCCTCTTAAGGTTCTCTTGAATAAGCTACTTACGTGCCTGGACTAGAGGTCTGTCCTGTCAGATCAGTTCTAGTCACTTGTGTTACATCTCTCTCCACTGTACCATTAACCCACATCTGTCAATGCAAACTGACATGGAAATTACATGTAACCTGATCACATCAAAATGAAACATAGTAGCACACCTGTACATTGTTACAACAGTGCTACTGTTGTGTGCTAACAAGACTCATCATTGACACCTGGGTATGGAATTTTGTGAAGCCACATCCACCTTAAGTATTAACTCTAAAAACATGTTGTCAGTGATGACCACAGACTGAGAACATAAAAACTTATCTTTTTTCCATGGTAAAAACATAAAGGGTCCCTTAAAACTGTGAGAAAGCATCCTGATTTAAGACAACAGATTGTCCACCACTCATCCAAAAACCCATGGTTTGTTTTTTTAAACAGTATTTAGTGCTTGCGCTTTATAATTTCGACTCCCTGCATCTTTTGCAAACCACAGACTTTTTTTCCATGCAGAGTATGTTTCTTGTCAACTTTTACAGCATATACAAAACTCCTGAAACTGAAAACAAGACTTGGAACAGGCTAAAGTTGAGACTTGTTTGCATGCAGTATCTGTTAGCATTACATCACATGGCCTCACTGTACCCAAGTGTCACCAAGCAACAAGTGGCCATTTAGAAGTGTACACAATGTAAGTCAAAATACAAAAAGGAAAAAAGAGCAGAAAAAAAAAAAAACCAAGAGGACGAAGGTGGTCCTGTGCTTTGCTGACAGGCAGTGAGAGGTATAACAACTTATCCAAACATTTGTAAGAGCTTCATTTGATGACTTATATGGTGCTTTTGTGCTTTCATTCTTAAAAACTTTTGTAGTAATGACAAGTCAGGGTTTGAAATTAACGGGAGCCTGGAAGCCAGAGGCTACCTGGAAATAATATAGGATACCATTGATCTTTCCTCGTGTGGTTCGATGGGCTACCTAATAATTTAGGGTGAAATAAAATTATTTCTTCAAATTCATCAAGCCCTGGCTTCTTTTTTTATTCCTTGGTTTATGGATCTGCCAAAGATGTTGACACCCCCCCCCCCCAGCAAAATAAAACTAAGTGTGACATTTTTGCTTTTATCATTCAATCCGCCGATGAGTGAAATGGCACTTGATTTTTTTCCTCCCATCCCCCATGTTTATATGGTTAAAATTTGTCTCCAGTTAGGCATACAATATACACAACAAAGCTGCAATATATATGACTGTCACCACATGGAATTGTTGATTTCCACTGCATCAAATTTTATTATTTTGCTTATTTTACAAGTTATTTATAATTTGTGGTTAGTTATACTGAAAGCAAAACTAATAATTATGTTTTGAAAAAAAAAAAAAAAAAAACAATGCTTCCAATGTGTAAATGGAGTCTGGGCAGATGACCTTGTCTTCATCACAAAAGTACTGTGAGTATCCTTCCATATGTCTTGCAATCATCACAGGAAGCTTCACAGGTACTATGTGAGTCCTAATACCATGTTTTTACACTTTAACAGCATCAATAGAGCCAAAAGAGAGCCATATTAGCTGCTTTTATTGTGCCTAACTTACATGCTTTTACCACCAACATGTTGTTGAGACCTGGATGGAAGAGCATGGAGGAAGTGATTGGTCTGGGGCATCTCCATGCTCCTATTGGTCCATGTGACTAATCTGACTACATCATCATCAGCCAATAGAAATGATCGTTTGAATAACATTAATTTCTAACCTTTGACACAACGATGTTTGGCATAAATTAACCACATTGCAGTCACATTTAGCCGATGAGAAAGCATTTTACTTAACTTTCGATGATACCAAAACATGCGTTGTGTTCGTCTTCGTGCAAACAGATGACCGTACAGCTCCATTTGTATACTCGGATGTGCAAACTCAAGAATTTGGGTAAATTCATTCAGCCTTCAGCAGGGAAGCGCAAGCCCGTCTTCCCGTTCTGTATTGCGGTAACGTGCCGAAGTTTTCGAACAAAGTCTGCCTTACGAAATAGCCTCTTATAAAAAGATGTACCCAAAAATTTAACCAAAAGTCAATAGTATTACGCACTTTCTTTCGTTACAGCCGAAGAATTTGGGTTAATTCATTCAGCCTTCAGCAGGAGGCGCAAGCCCGTCTTCCCGTTCTGTGTTGCGGTAACATGTGCCGAAGTTTTCGAACAAAGTCTGCCTTACGAAATAGCCTCTTATGAAAAGATGTACCCAAAAATTTAACCAAAAGTCAATAGTATTACGCACTTTCTTTCGTTACGGCCGATGTAAACACAAGCGGAAAGTCGACCAACACGTGGAGCGATGTGCCATTGTGCGCACACATGTTATTCTGACTGCATAAGCCACGCCCACGGGTGACCGCTTGGTCTTGGGAAAGTTCCGTTTGTTTCCGGTGGCAGGGTTGTACTGGCATCAAGGTTGGATAATTACGCACTTATATTAGAACACTTGTGTACACACAGATAAGAAAAAGCCTCTTATTAAAAGATGTACCCCAAAAATTAACAAATGACCTGCAGCTAAATTTTCTTCACGACACTGAGCCACGTTTTTTCGGGTGAAACGATCCCCTAATGAGCAACAAGTGGCTATTTTCAGACTTCTGAGGGCGGCCCTTGACCCATATATCAACTTCGCATCAAGTTTTCAACTAAACTGAATTAATTGAGGACTTACAAATGGTTCTTTTCAAGATCTTCAGACCCGCAACCTCAACAATTGGGCCTTACACCTCAAATGCCCTTTCCGAAACTTGGATATCCCCAATTTTTTTTGGCATTGCCAAGCAACATGTAAACAAAGATGGCCGCCAAAACTGGTTGTAATATCTGTGGCTTTGCCACAGATAAAAAGGGACTACAATATAAAAATCATTGAAAAGATGACATGGTTTAAGGAGATACAAATCACTTTATTCTGAATCGAATACAAGCACCCACTCGTATTCGTTGCATCTCCTACTAAGTGATCTGAATAAACAACCACACCACACCACACCTGGTTGGCTAGTAGTGTCCTGCTTGTAAGACAGACGAACCAACACACTGACCACTGGGGTGAACAAACTTTCGAGACACTCTGTATTTGTTCTCTATGAAACAAAAGAAACACCACAAACATACTGAAGTCACTGGTGAGAACCATACTGATTAAACATGTGTCAACAAACCACAGGTAACCAGTGAACTACAAATAATTAACAAGTATGGCCTTACCATTTTCCAACAGGTAGGAAACTTTTATTAACCCTTTCCCCTTTGAATTAAGATGGATTCAACAGCTTTCCTGGCCATTTCTACAATTGTCAGTCAAGTTGTTTTTCATTATTGTTGAAATTCAGTGAAAATGTTGATGCAGATGGCATTTGATCCCTGGCCGGTTTAAGGAGGAAAAGGGTTAAAGGTGGGTTACCTCAAACCAGGGCAGGGCACTGTACCATTCCAGATACACATAGAAACAGCAAAGCAAACATATATAAAGCCCCCCCCCCCAAAAAAAAAAAAAAACAAAAAAAAAACAAAAAAACAAAAAACAAAAAAACAAAAAAAACTAACAAAAAACTAACAAACAAAAAAGGTATCTGGACCCAAAGCTTCTCTTGCCTCCAAATTTATAAATAGTTAAATAGTATTTTTGCCACCAAGCAGCACTTTTTTAATATCATGTTCAAAACACAATGTCATAAAATGTCACAGTGAGGTCCCAAACTGGTGTGCTTGAACTTCTTTCATTTCCTAAATATACCACCAGGTGGTGCTCTTCATGAACACAGATTCCCTGGTGCCAGCATGTAGGGCCACTGATGTCAGATTTACATCTGGCCAATGTATTTCCCTTGCTAGTGCTCACCATACAAGTATGTGTTATTGTGACACCCAGCAAATGACCCATTTCAATCACTGCTGTTTCAGTAATATCTGAATAACTGCAACTCTGGAGAAATGAAACTCTACCTGCAGTTATAAGTTAACAAGAATTCAGGGCTGAGTGAAGAACAAGCAATTTTTTAGTGACCTTGACTCAATTTGACAATATCTTTCTTTAAGAAGTGCCAGCACTTTATGAATTTCAACTTATCCTGGGTAGTTACATTTAAAACAGTCAAGGTTTATTTGTACTACCAAAGCCCTTGTCAGATGGATTTTGGATTTTTCTCTTCTATCAAAAATGCCAACAGAACTTTACAACGACCAATGCTTTGGTAATTCCACAAATATAAATGCAAACAAATCTGGCCCTTCTGCCATCAAAAACATCCATCAAATTGGGCAATAAAAATTGAAGCTCTCTATAAACAACTTTCCAACATGAGTTTCAGTACTTCAGGACCTGTCAAGATGGATGATGTGTTACAATGGGCGTGAGAATGAAGCGTGCTGGGTGATAATACAAGGCACAGGGCAACATATAGCCACAGCACACATTACTAAACAAGATCAAGTACAAGTTGACTCTACTAGTATGGAATTTGTTTATGTGCAGTAACTACTGAAACTAGAGGATTAGAATGACCCATTGTGCTTTGAATGAGTGTTTGTTAATGACTAACCCTCACCTAAGATCGACATCTGTCAAAGTCTTTTCTCTATGCTACTAGCTACATTAAATTGATAAGAAACTTTTTTTTTCTTTTTTTTTTTTTTTTTGCTTTTTGCTGTTTTCAGGAAGATTATCTGGCATGTGAATCTCCAGGCAATCATAACTACAAATCAGAACTAAACTGTGCCACATTCAAGGATCCTGCATTTGACCTCCTGGCATGAAATCCTTAACATGTAAAAAAATAAGCAGGATAGTCACTTACATGTACTTGCATCATGGAGCCCTTATAAATGAAAAAAATTCCATACTTGTGCTCATTCTGAGCTTTGGACCCCAAAGCTTGTTGTGCTTCATAACCAGTACGTTCCGTTATGTTTACCGTGCCCATGGCAGGCAGCATCCTACTTCCCCGCGCTAAACACACACTTTTTGAGCAAAGTTTATTTCATAAAAGCATAGTGTCCATTATTCAGAAGTTGAGGGTTGCCAAAGTTTCTTCTGGCTCGTTGATTGCCAGCTTTCAATCTTCACTGTTCATGGTAAATGGATATACTTTTGTCGGGCAGGCGATAATACATGCACTCATTAAGTAAGTCTTCAAATGTGCTGTAAAACTAGCATATTTCATCAAACGACATGCATACCTACTTTTCTTATGCTCTTTTCGAATAAATCATGGCTTATAAGCAACTTTACTCCAATCGTTTTTTTGTTTTAAGATGTCAAAATCGCATGTTGAACAAAATTTGAGGTTTCTATTGTGAGTGGCAGTTTCGTATTGTACCCACCAGAAAGCAATACCATGACACATCAAAACGTCCAGTAAATAAAAAACAAGTGTGCACAGTTTCTGTCCAGCAAAGTTGCAGACTTGGCCAGTCTTATGGTTTCAAGTAATGGATTAACTGTGACATCCTGTCTTATCACAAGGAACAAAACCTGGTAAATATGAATGAATTAAAATGTGTGTGTGCTGGTGTGAAACTGAAAGTGCCAATGGCTAAGTCAATCTGCACACATCACGGCAAAGCTGAAATCAGGTCTGAATATTTTTTACTAAATGTATGAATTTGACTTAATTTCAGTACAGGCTTATAAAATACAATGATACATTAACCTGTTACAGAATTGGTATCTTCCATTGACGCGAAGCAACCTTCCATCACCACTCTTGATCGTGGGCTACACAAACAGGCACAAAATGTCAAAACACACACATTCTTTGTCTGTCTGGGATTCAACATTCCATGTACGTGTATGTGTCTGCCATGAGCAAAACACTCTCTATTGCCACTTCACGGCACCTGTCATGAACAAGTTACACCGAGGCCTTCAATCAAAAGAGTGGTTATACTTTTCCGGCTATATTTGATCGTGAGTGAATTGATTTTGACCATATTATGTGGTCCATGTACTGAATGAAATCAGGTCAGCTGTCTTGATATACTTAGGCCACACAAAATGTCGTGAATATTGTGAAAACGGCAAACAAATTCACAAATATATGATATCTGAGCCACAAAACCAATATTGAAGCCCATATCTGTCATACAGCGATCAGTCCAAGCGCTGTTTTTCATGCCTCATTCTCATCATTTCTGCAATAAGTGAAGCCGTCTTTGCATCTGGCATCATCTGGCATCCAGTTTGCCCAAGGCTCTTTATATTCAATGTCTTAGCCTGGATGCTAAAGTGGACACACAACCACATCCATGAAGGCAGGGAAAAAAAGAAAAAGCTAAAACTTTAAGGTCACAGTGACCCAATTCTGGTGTGTGACACACCCCTATCCTATGAAGTGTCCACACCAAATTTGGTAGCTATTGGTGTTGTGGTATACAAAATATGGACCATACAAGCTTAAACTTTAAGGGGGTCAAAGGTCACAGTGACCCAATTTTGGTGCAAAACACACCCCTATCCTATGAAGTGTCTACACCAAATTTGGTAGCTGTAGGTAAATGGTATAAGAAATATATATCCCAGACAAGCTAAATCTTTCTGAGGAGGTCAAAGGTCACAGTGACCAAATTTTGGTGCATGACACACCTCTACCCAATAAAGTAATTACCAACCAAATTTGGTAGGTGTGGGTGTTAAAGTACAGAAAATACAGCCCAGACAAGCTTTGCCAGAAGATCAGACAGAAGGACGCAGTGCAAGCCTCTAGTCCCTGGTGTGGAACTAACAAAGCAAAGCCCAAATAAATGAAGGTAAATTTTACATGTGCCATCACTTCTTCCTCTTTTTTTACCTTTTTTCTTTGAGTACATGTAATAAAAATTTCTACACTCAGCCGGCTTCAGTGTCATGCTGGCTTGCACCAGTGATTCTGATCAAAGTTTTTTGGAATACAATACAAGCTTTTGAGTGTGACTATACTGGAGGTAGTCCATCTGCAGAATTCATATGGCCACTTATATGAAGGAGGTATGGGGTTTTCCACACTGGTGTAAACGGGCATTTTTACTTCGTGTAGTAACGTACTGGAAGCCCTGTTTAATTTTAGTACTTCATACCAACCGTTATTTGTACATTTTCTTATTTTCCATACCATGGGGGCTAGTCCACAAGTCATCCACCACAGTCGACATTCTCCCAATACAGTTACAGTGAGACTGGAGACATCATCATTTGGCTACGGAACGAGGTCTCTGACACCAGGTAGAGTGTCAAAGTAGCACAATATACAGTGTAAGGTGCCAGGTGTCCTGTCAGGTGTGTCCTGTCAGGTGTGTCCTGGCAGCACATCCAGGCACAGGCTCCTGCTGTTGTGCTTGGATACATAACATACACCCCAGTAAATGACTGACCTGGTACAGCCGAAACACCACCCCCTGCAGGCAAACACATCAAGTACGACCACCACCCCCTGCAGGCAAACACATCAAGTACGACCACAACGACCAAGGAGGATGCAACAATGGAGCACACTTTACACAATGATCAAAGAAACGGGGGCCAAACCATCACTACTTGTGATATAAACACTCCTAATTAATGTTATTATAGATCTATTGTTATGATACAAACAGGAAGGCAAAGCAACAGCTGTAATTATGACTTCCTGAACTTATACCAGATAATAAGCCTAAGTGCATAATGACCAATAAGAGAAACAATGGGGTTCCTGAGATATCAGGAAGTCAGTGTAAGTACAGCATTGTGTCAGGCTTAACCTGTTGCTCCATTGTCCAATATGCAGCACAGACAATCATGCTTTTGAATTAACATACATGCAATTTACAAAAACAGCATTCAGAGAACAGATTACCCTCTGCCCCCACAATCTTTTTCCCTCAATTATGCATCTTTTTTCAAATTCGCACTGAAAAATTTTACATACAATTTCCATATTGTTGTCTATGAAATGAAGAAGTACTTTTTGGATGTGTTCTTGGGGGAAGTTCTGGTGACAGAGACCACTGTACTGTGCGTCACTCAGTCGGCTATCAAATAAACACTTCAAAAGTTTCATGACAAGTTTAAAAATAATGAGAAAAAGCTGTTTTTCAATAGGATTCAGGGCGGAGCCCTGGGGGGGGGGTAAGGGGGGCGGAGCCCCCCCGAAGCTCCAGGGTTTTAATGCATTTAAAGGGGCCTAAACTGCTTTTTTCTGTCAATAAAATACAGTGGCTCCCCTCTTACAAGGCACCCAAAATGCAGCCTAAAAGTGGCCTTGTAAGAGGGGTGGCCCCTTCTAGAGGGGGAATATATATAATAAAATTTTACACTTTCTGCATAAGAATGGTGACTTTTCAAGAGGAGTGGCCTCTGGTGAGAGGGGCCTTATACAGGGGACCACTGTAAGAGATATGATGTCTGGTTTATCTTCATTTGGGATTTCGTATACTTATCGTGCAGTTCTCTTTGCTCCTTCATTTAGTTACTTATCTCCAAAAACACAGTCAAAACAGTCGTAAGAAATAATGTCTCTCTATCTATTTATTGGACGCACATGTAAATTCCCAAGTTTAAATGGCAAACTTTCCCGAACTTATGACACCAAACCGGAAATTTACAATGCATGGCGGGAAGCAAAATAGCCTGGCTCCTTGCGATTCACTACTGTGGCTTATGCATTTACGTTGGGAACCAGTCTTCCTGCACCCGACAGAGGGCGCTGCAGTATTTGTTGTTGTTTTTGTGCCTGTCAGCCTGAGGATCTTTGACACCACATTGATTAATCGACTCTGTGACTTTGAAATTTGGTGATTCGGAAAGCTCGGACCAAAGATGTAATGGGTAACCCCCCTATACTTTCTTGTGTGACCGGAGATGACCAACAATTTTTGGAGGTGCCAGAATTTTTTTTTCTTTAATTTTTTTTTTTTTTTTTTTTTTTTTTTTAGGGGCCGCGGGGGGGGGGGGGGGGGGGGGGAGAGAGCGCGCGCTCCCGGCGCTCCCCCCCCTAAAACCGCGCCTGCACTATGATGTGCATTTCGGAGAAAAATTTGTGGAAGCTGCATTGGACCCTTCTTGAGATATTATGGTAATGTCGTTCCCCTGTGCACCACTCCAGTGGCCTAAAAGATAAATACTTTAAAGTTTCATTACGTTTATTATAAATACACGGAGGAAGCTAGTTTTTACTTGGAACCTGGTCCATCTTAAGATGCATCTCCGACATATATTTGTGCAAGCTGTTGTCAATATTGTTTGAGATACAGCCGCGTTGTCAGGGTTGACACCACTCAGACAGCCTTCAAATAAATACATTTCAATTTTCACAAAAACTTTAAAAATAATCAGAGGAAGCTGGTTTTAAATAGAAACCTGGTCCATCATCAAGATACGTCTCTGACAACAATTTTGTACAGCTCCGGTTAATATTTTTTTGAGTTTTCATGGTAACCTCATCAGGGTTGACGCCATATATTAAAAGTTTCATAAAAAGTTTTAAAATAATCAGAGGAAGATGGTTTAAAATGGCAACCTGGTCCATCATAAGGTCCTTCTGTGACAAAAATTTGGTAAAGCTACAGCAAATATTTTTTGAGATATCGCAGAAACATTGACAAGACACACTGAAGGGGTTAATGTGTAACTACCTGGTGAGATGCAGGCTATTGAGGCTGGTATGAGGGGTTCATACCTAACTGCCTTGGTGAGATGTAGGCTGTGAGGCTGGTATGAGGGGTTCATGCCTAACTGCCTTGGTGAGATGTAGGCTGTGAGGCTGGTATGAGGGGTTCATGCCTAACTGCCTTGGTGAGATGTAGGCTGTGAGGCTGGTATGAGGGGTTCATGCCTAACTGCCTTGGTGAGATGTAGGCTATGAGGCTGATATGAAGGGTTCGTGCCTAACTGCCTTGGTGAGATGTAGGCTGTGAGGCTGGTATGAGGGGTTCATGCCTAACTGCCTTGGTGAGATGTAGGCTATGAGGCTGATATGAAGGGTTCATGCCTAACTGCCTTGGTGAGATGTAGGCTGTGAGGCTGGTATGAGGGGTTCATGCCTAACTGCCTTGGTGAGACAACAGCAACCAGTCCACTTTGCTGATAATTACTTGCCCCCTATCCCCATGATTGATTCTCATTTGTCACACCCATCCCCCATTCTGCTTGTCATCTACAATTTTGCTCTTAACTCCTAGCACTCTGGGCAGTTTTGGGATCTGGCACAGCCAGCCACTGGGCATTTTTTGTTTTGTTGCAAAACATGCGACATGCTGGTGTAAAAGTGCCACAACTTTTTTTACTTTTGTAATTTATGCAAAATGATCAACATGACTTTTGTTGAGTAAGATCTTCTCCGCATTTCTATGTGGTTTCTTTGTCAATTTGAACAAAAACTCGTGCCCTACACCCTAACAAAGTGAATACATCGATCTAAATCATGAATTGATCAAAACGGTCAAGCCTGTGTGAATACAATTGCATGGGTACCGGTCCGCACATTTTCCTTGGTAAGCGTCATAAACAATGGTTCCTTTTAATTTTTTCTTAAGATTGGTTGCATGTCATGATTGTCATTAAATTATAGTGGAAGAGTTTGTTTGTTACTGCAGTAAATAGCCGATACACTCATTTTTATCGCTGTCAGTGATAAACTATCAACATGATCAAAACATGCGGCAGAGGTATTTTTACCTGTGCCATGTTTACCTGCGGCTGGCATATTATACTCTCTTTCCACGAAAGAACTGGACCCTCTGCTCTATTGTACGCAAACACTGGTAGAATGTCATTATTCTGACCAATTTACAGCATTAAATTCTGTTTCTTGCTTTAATAAATTGTCCATAATCGTCACTTGTGTTAATAAAAATGTCACCCAGCTTCCCAGACAGACTTCACAACACGAGGTAGCAAGTGCTCCCAAACAACACATCCTGTAGAAAAACCATGCATTTGATTGGATGGCGAACACCATGTGATCGATTTTGGCCCCCTGACTCACCTAGAATATTCTGGAGATTTCTGACTAAAATAACGATGTATCTGTTTGAAACTGAAGCAGTTTTGGCGGGGTTTCCCCTAAAATACTTTTGTTTCAGCCAATAGAAGAGCTTGTTCCTAAAACAGACAAGGTTCTCAGCATTGTGACAATGTGAAGAACATGGCAGCTAGACAAAAAAAAATTGTAACCACAACGATGAATTCACCCTATTTTTGAGCACTATTGCAAATTTACATCATTCAAATTGTCACAAAAAAGGCCAGATCATTGATTTAAATCATTGAAGAAAGAAAATACTAATTTTTAATGCAAAATGGAAATAGCCCTTGACAAGAACTGACGTTTCTCTACAATTAAATGTGCGTGCCTGCATGTAAATAAACAACACCGGCAATTTGAGACGGCCTTTAATCAGCCACTTCAAAAGTGCGAGTCTGCTCGAAGCTGGTGGCAATAAGCAATGACACGCTGTGCGAGTACCCTCAATACTGGCATGCTAGGAGTTAATAACTCTTTTGATCTACCTGCACCTGTATGACTGAAACAGGGCTCAACAATTCATGTGTCCGATTGCCCGCAACAAGTCAGATTTAATCTTGGGCAAGTTAAAATTGGGGGTACTTGCCCGGTCGGGCAACTAACATTTTTTTGCTGGGAACGCTATTCCTCAAATTTTCATGAAGTTGCGGTTGTTTGCAAGGCTGGCAAGAGGGCGGCAGAAGGTGACGATAATCCGTTGTGATAACAGCCTTTGAAGTTGGAGTGCTGCATGCATGTTAAAGAAGTATGGTGGGGGGTCTAATCACAAAAAAATCCAGAGTTTTCGCAGCACGTGCGTGGGGCGCCAATAGGTGATAATAATTGATAATTGATAAACATGCCAAGTTTAAACAATTACTTGATCAGCAGTTGTATTCATCAGAACTTTATTTCTGTCAACACAAGCAGACATTTTCCCTGTCGTTCATACCATTACGATATCAAAGGTACCGGCAGTAATAGGCTTGCTGAGTGGGGTCACATTGCTCACTGTCAGTCCTCAGTGTGATCTGCCCCAACGATGTCAAAGCAGTATCAAAAAATAATAAAATTTGCATGGCGAATTCACCTGCAAATTTACATAAAATGCTGTTTATCGGTGGGTTCTAACAGTGTTGGAAAAAATAGGTGCCGTGAGATGACTTCACGGGCAAAAACAGCACACAACTGCCCATCAGTGACGTCACACGCAAGTGATGGCATGGAGTGGATCTGCAGTGTACTGACGCAGCCTCACGGACTGATTTTGGACACATTCGGCAATTCCCACTATCCCCTACCTTTGCAAATTTGCCTGTGAGTGTGACTCCAAATAATTGTTGCAATAAACACTGGATTCTTTATTTTCGCATGCTGCAATATAAACAAAGCTTCCCGTTTGTGTGTTCACTCCGTAAATCACGGCATATTCACACATGTTCACTGTGCGGAAGCCATGATGAAAACACTGTAACACGAGCCGTGATTGACTCATTTTTGCATGTGACTCAATTCACTAATCGGGTGATGTGTTGTGCGCCAGACCACATGGCCAAAGCAGCTGTTTGTGTACAGTTGCAGGAAAGATGTTGACCGTGTGCACACTCGATTTCTGATTTGAAATATTAAAATTTTCATTTGAATTTGATTTAAGAACACTGTTTTTATTGCGAGGAACTTGCCAATACTGTATACGCAAATTTACTACGATGTACCGACAGCATTCATGGAAGGTACGCAAATGATATGCATCCTATCAGGCATCAGAAGCTCAGGCAGCGAGAAAGGATCCTGAAACCAATGCAATTATTTAATCGTTATTTAAGTTTACCCAGGATACGGACTCCCATAGTCCCAGAAATTGCAATGTATTTTTCATCATTAGTCACCCCATGCAAATAGCTTACTTTTCAATCTGTATTTTTAATATTTTGCCAGTTTCATTGTCGAACAGTTGCAGCTAGAATCGTTGTAAATTTTGACGTTTTTTGCAAATTTGCAAGCGACAATAAACGGCAAAAACATTTTAAGGTAAATGGTTTGTCTAGGCCTTAGCATTGTTAGAAAAAAACGATGTTTATAGAAGTTTTATCAGGAAGGTGGATTTTGCATACGGGCAAGTGGATTTTGAAATCTACTTGCCCTGCGGACAAGTGATTTTTTAAAAAATTGTCGAGCCCTGTGAAATGTTTAAGCTGTTGGTTTCGTATTTGTTGCTGCATAAAATAAAGCGCCTAAAACCAAAAACTAGAAAAGGCAATGCATCATGTCCACCAGTCAGAGATGACAGATGGACAGACATATGTGATCCTATGAGCTCTGCTGAAAAATCAGGGACTGGTATGAAATGAGTTAATTCTCATCTCTACGCCACACCTTTGCACATAAAACTGTCTTCAGCTCTCATTATGAGCCATGCAACACATACACAGGAAGGGTCAAAGGTCAGGGCCAAAGATGTGAGCTTGGCTCCCTGTCCCCCAGTATTTCAGTATTTAAAACCCTGTGGTACCCAACCACAGTGGTAAAGTTCTGATATTGTGACCCTTGACCCCCAAAACTGTACATAAGTCTGTGTAGATACTAGTTACCTACATCTGGGGGCCAGGGTACATCAATGCACAGCAGGTAACATGTCACCTGACTGCCTGGAAAGAAAGATAATCTGAACACTGTGAACCAAACCTGTCACCTCAGCTCTGTGTGCTTTGTGATTTAAAAAACAGGATTATCAGGACTATCTGCTGACATGTTTTTACAGGATACACAAGTGTATCTGAGGCCTGACATCATCAAAGTCCACTCTATATCTCTAACTCAATGTTTGTGACATTTTTTTCCCCCAAAATGCTTTGATAAAAGTCTTGTCAACCAGATCCTACAATTGTCTGCACATCTCCTCAGCATCTTACAGACAACATGTAAAGGAATTATTCCTTCTCATCGGTGTAATATCACAAGAAGACTGCAGGCTACGTTCATGCATGTTGCCCACATTTGACAGACAATAATGCAACCAGCTCAGCAACAATCAACACAAAGTAAGACCCTGGATACCATCCCCGAGCAAATGGACAGTAAGACTTGTTAGTTATTTCCAAATAAAAAAAAAAAACCATCTGTCACATAAAAACAAAGCGGCTGTGTGAACAGCCCATGCTCAGATGACCCAGAACTATTAAACCAAAATAAGTTCCCAACTTTAGAAGAAACGTGAAGCAAGTGAAGATAAGCTGCACACAGTACTAGAACTCTTAACGTGATGCCACTGACCCACAGACTTGGTTGGTGAGTGCAGGTTTCACAAGCAAAATCAAAGAACCAATATTATGGTAGGAACGACTGTAACACCCAACTCCCCCCCCCCCTCATTCACATAAAAACATGACAGCCCCTGGTGACCTACTAGGTCAAGGTCACTGAATATCAAATTCATCAAGGCTTGCAGTGAGATATTTCTACGGTACAAAGTTCATTACAGTATCAAAATTTGTCATAAAGTTACTGCATCTGTGGCGACCTTGACAATAAGTTACAGTCATTGGTGTTAATCAAACTCAGCCAAGTTATTAATCAAACACTTCAACAACACAACTCAATTTGTTCAAAAGTTATTGTGTCCACAAGTGTAAAGATATGATGACCCCTGGTGACCTTCAAAGTATGCAAAGTTGCTGAATGTAAAACTCAACTAAGCTTTCAATAAGATGTTTCTTCAGTGCATGATCCAGGATAGTAACTCACTTTGTTAAAAAATTATTGCTTTTCTGCAAAGGCAAAATATGATGACCCCCTGTGACCTCGAAATTAGGTCAAGGTCACTGAATGTCTACCTGAGCCAACCTTTCAATAATATGCTTCTACAGTGCAAGCTTATGAAAACAGCCCAATTTGCTCAAAAGTTATTGCATCTGCAACGATAAAAATATGATGAACCTGGTGACCTTAAAATGTCATGTTGCTTGAATTGTAACAATCACCGCCCATTTGAAAAATTTCTATTTATAATAATAGTTCCCACTGGCACAGTGACTGACCAGGTCAAGTCTTCCTTCAAACTCAGAGAAGACTCCAATGAGATGCTTCTTATTTCATGTTTCATGACAGCAGCTCAATTTTTTCAAACAATAATGCATTTGCAAGAGTCAGGGACAGAACATGGAAACCAACACATTATGCATGATAACAACAATATTGACCCAAAGGTCGATGGAGTAAAAATGACTGTCCAAAGTATGACTACTGATGATTGTACAGCCCAACAAAGTTCGAAGTGGATCTAGTTTACAGCTTCAGAAAACTATACAAACATCCTCGTGCACAAGTGTACTAGGTCAATAGCTTTCCATGACATGGCTTAAAATAAACCCTATTGAAGATAGCATGCCCTGGATAAATAGCTTTCCTTAGCATGGATTGAAATAAACTGTATCCAGATAGCATGCCCTGGGTCAATAGCTTTCCTTCGCATGGATTGAAATAACCTGTATCCAGATAGCATGCCCTGGGTCAGTAGCTTTACTTAGCATGGATTGAAATAACCTGTATCCAGATAGCATGCCCTGGGTCAGTAGCTTTCCTTAGCATGGATTGAAATAAACTGTATCCAGATAGCATGCCCTGGGTCAATAGCTTTCCTTAGCATGGATTGAAATAAACTGTATCCAGATAGCATGCCCTGGGTCAATAGCTTTCCTTAGCATGGATTGGAATAAACTGTATCCAGATAGCATGCCCTGGGTCAATAGCTTTCCTTAGCATGGATTGGATACAACCAAAGCCCAGGAGAGCTAGTCAGTCAGTCAGTCTTTTCAAACCACTCACAGACACCCTTTGTTTATAAGTGCCTCTCTCAACGATGTATGAACATACTGGCTCTGAAACTTTTCACTCAGTGCCTCATGCACTTTAAGCTGTCTCCTAGATTTGGTTCCTTGGCACACCTGGCCAACTTAGTACAGAAACACAAAAACTTTTTTTTCACACAGCTTCTGTCACGCAAGACTCTCACCTTTTTGGCAGAGTAATGTCCACCCTATCCTGATAGGTTGCTATGAAACCTGCCTGCTTACAATGATGATAAAAACATCACTGCTCTTTACCCACAAAGGGTCAAAGGTCAGCTCTAATGTGCTCAATTATTTCAGAGTGAGCAGACATGATCAGTTTGGACAATTCCTGACCATATTCATGTGGCTCAGACATGCTCTCACTGTTCCACACATAATGGTCTGCTGGAGTGTCCAGACAATAGAAAGCCTTCTCCATGCACATCAGGTCACCTATTTCCTGGAGCAGTTCCCTGCATCAATATATTTATATGATATATGCCTGAGTTTGCCTATCACATGTTGGTATTCTACCTGTGCCTGTCACTGAGCAGGGGCTGGCATCAGGGCAGCAAGACGCACTCCCAGCCTGATGTCATAATGGGGCAGGGGCTGGCATCAAAGTCCAGTGCCAATGGAATCCACAACAGGACTTTGCCCTCTTTAATCCCATTCTGATGCGCAAAGGATTTTTTCTTTTAATTTCAGATTTTCTGTCATGTAGCTTTTCCAATTTCCATTTGAATGTACAAGGCAACAAATTTCCTTTGCAAGCACAGAGACATTTGTTTTGGAACATATCCTGCATTTTACAAGGCATATCTACGCAAAAAGTTCCCACTTTCATTCTTTGTCATTTCAATAACAGTGTACAGTATTTATCTGAACTTTTGGTTGCTGTTGTCACATTTTTCCAACATCTGATGACATGTTTGGGTCAAGCATGCATAGTATTGAATTTAACAATCTGTTGTGATGATACGTATAGCTGAAAGGTGAGAACAGCTCAGAGATCACATTAGTCTTACATCTCAAATTCCTGACTGGAATGTGTTTTTTCCTACCTGTTCTGATGATATCCACAGTTGACAGACTGAAAACAGCTCACAGATCACATGAGTCTAACAGCTCCATTTTCTTTCCTTTTTTTTTTTTTTTTTGCTTTTAAATAGCCATAATAACAGTGAAAAGAAGTTTTAAGGATGTGACTTGTCAACCAACAAACACATAAACAAAAACTTAATCTCAAAGTAAATGTTCCAGTAAACTGACACTCTATGAAAGAGGCCCATGTGCCTAAGACTCCATGGCCAGGATAAATTAGTCCTCATCATCCACACCATGCAACATGAATGCACATTTGTCATACATCTGGTGTTATTTCCCTTATTTTTTATGACATACTGAACTGCGTGTCCTTTTCTTAAGTGCTTCATGACCTTGAGAAAAGGTCAACGTCACAAAACATATTACAAAATTTGACCAGTGACTTAATGCACAGTGGTGAAAGTTGTCCAGTTCCTTCACAATTTATTATGTCATGGCATGATACAGGTGCACAAGTTTAGGTATGGTGACCATGACGAAAAAATCATTTCCTGAAATGTATTGCCTCTGTGACCTTGTAGATAAAAGGTCACCCATATTATGTAACATGTAACTTCTACCTATGACACACATTTCTGGTACATCTGGTTTCACTAGCTTTCTTCTTTTTCAACATTATGAATTTAATGTGTTTTCAACACCTTTTTGGACCATATCTTCTTTAATACTGTATACATGGTATCGCTGGCACCTCCAATTTTGAAACGTTTTCCTGTTTTTCCCTGATTGCCATTCTAACTAAGTTGCAAGATAATACATGAAAACCTTTTCTCCAATTTTCCTATTTTGGCCCATACATTGCATAATAATATAGGTGACAACACCAATATCAAACTAAACCTAGGTTTTCATACACTTTATGAGTCCTGAAAGTTATATGGGGCTAATATGAAAATCGTTGACTGCAACCTAAGGTCAGCAAAGCTAAGATGGACAAGAGATTCTGATGTGCATTTGATAAGAAAAGCTTGGCTATGAGGTAATTTAAACATTTTTGAAGGTTGAAACTTGGATCTTGTTCATGCCACAAGGCATTCCATTTGATGGCCTGGTAGGCTGCCCAGTTTGAAGGGTTTAGGACCTTTGCATAAATCCCCAACCCATTTGTCAGAAGAGCCAGCAATCTGCGACAGCATGTCCCCAGGTAAGTGTCAGATGTATACAGGTTCACAGTAGATGCTAGATAGGTCATAAATGCTGGGAACACATGGCAGTGCCCACCCCACCCTACATAACACTCTGGCTGTCTGACCCACTGGAGTATACATGTACATACCCAGACAGAAGGGGGGGGTGCAGGGTCCTGTTCAGGGATTAACTCGTTCAGTGCCACCTGCGAAAGTCAAACTACTTAGGACAAACTGCTCTGTAGAAAGTGACCACATACAGCAGACTCCTCTGTACAATGTGACCACATACAGCAGTCTCCTCTGTACAATGTGACCACATACAGCATATACCATTGTACAATGTGACCACATACAGGAGATACCACTGTACAATGTGACCATATACAGGAGATACCACTGTACAATGTGACCATATACAGGAGATACCATTACACAATGTGACCACATACAGCATATACCACTGTACAATGTGACCACATACAGGAGATACCACTGTACAATGTGACCATATACAGGAGATACCATTACACAATGTGACCACATACAGGAGATACCACTGTACAATGTGACCACATACAGGAGATACCATTGTACAATGTGACCACATACAGGAGATACCAATGCACTTTCCTACAGTGTGTTGATGTCATAGGAAGCAAAGAAATGAAAACTCCTCCACTCTACTCACAGCAGTCCCGTTTGTTGATCATTGTAGACTGTGTGATCGACACATTATGTTGCAGGCCTGCCCTATATACATGCATCCCTTCCACTACACCAACTTACCCTGGAAGCAGAAAACAAAAACACACACATATTATCACTGATTATAACATAGGTTACAATGCTACAAGAACTTATCTGGAACATTCACACAGAGCCAAAACCACAGATCCAGGCATGTGGGTTGGCAGATACTGCTAATTTACAGAAACCTACACTGCAGTGCATACAATAAGATAGTTCACAGAAATAACCTTAATTGGAATAAAACCTTGGGAGCCCAGTGAACACTATGTGATTGGTCGGGGGTCTTCTTCAATACAAGTACACTTTATTAATGCAGATGTGCCATCAAGCAACCTTTGCAAGACCTCTGTGGATCATATTCCAAGCATTCCATTACAAAAATGCACATCAAGTACTGCCAGGGCTCAGCTCTCTGTCATCAAGGGCAAGGCAAGTGAACTAGAGACCAGTCCTTTCCACATGGAAACTCAAGCCCTCAAATGCAGGTAGGTCCTCAATGACACCAGATAAGTGGCATTTGATGACATAACAGTGACAGTGACTCTTTACCAGAGTCCATCAGCTGGCCTGGTATCTCTGCAGTCTGCACCTTCAGCGCCAGTCCACTAGACTGACATCACCAGCATTCCATTCCCATTAGTCCACTAGACTGACATCACCAGCATTCCATTCCCGCTAGTCCAGTAGACTGACATCACCAGCATTCTATTCCCGTTAGTACACTAGACTGAAATCAGCAGCATTCCATTCCCCCTGGTAAATTGTTAACACTTTTCAAGTGGTACTAGCCCAAAAAAGTATAACATCCCCATTCTGTCAAGTAAGCCAAAACTTGAAAGATATTTAGAGTATCTGTGGCCTCATCAGGCCAATAGCACCCTACCATGGCTTCTGGGTCAGTAACCACTGACCCCAGGTAGGGTCACTTGGGTAACCCTAGACCTCCCCTCAGTCAATCATGTACAGACACAGCCACATGGGTAACCCTAGACCTCCCCTCAGTCAATCCTGTACAGATACAGCCACATGGGTAACCCTAGACCTCCCACTTGTCAATCCTGCACTGATACAGCCACACAGGTAGCCCCAGACCTCCCCCCCCCAGTAAATCCTGTACAGATACAGCCACACAGGTAACCCCAGACCTCCCACTGTCAATCCTGTACAGATACAGCCACACAGGTAACCCCAGACCTTCCACTGTCAATCCTGTACTGATACAGCCACACAGGTAACCACAGACCTCCCACTGTCAATCCTGTACAGATACAGCCACACAGGTAACCCCAGACCTTCCACTGTCAATCCTGTACTGATACAGCCACACAGGTAACCCCATACCTTCCACTGTCAATCCTGTACAGATACAGCCACATGGGTAACCGTAGACCTCCCACTGTCAGTCCTGTACAGATACAGCCACACAGGTAACCCCAGACCTCCCACTGTCAATCCTGTACAGATACAGCCACACAGGTAACCCCAGACCTTCCACTGTCAATCCTGTACTGATACAGCCACACAGGTAACCCCAGACCTCCCACTGTCAATCCTGTACAGATACAGCCACACAGGTAACCCCAGACCTTCTACTGTCAATCCTGTACTGATACAGCCACACAGGTAACCCCAGACCTTCCACTGTCAATCCTGTACAGATACAGCCACACGGATAACCGTAGACCTCCCACTGTCAGTCCTGTACAGATACAGCCACACAGGTAACCCCAGATCTCCCACTGTCAATCCTGTACTGATACAGCCACACAGGTAACCCCAGACCTCCCACTGTCAATCCTGTACAGATACAGTCACATGGGTAACCCTGGGCATTTTTGTAACCTCTTCTCTTTTCGAATGGCACTATGATAAGCAGCACTCTCTACGGATCCTGGAGCATGGCCAGAGTGCTGCCACCACAACCTTCATTTGAGTTGCTGTGTGGTACATGTGCTCAGGTTATTGTCCCCCAGACAAGGTTATGAGCCTCACCCATTGGTTTCTCCATACAGTGTGCCCTCCTTTGACACACCACTGCATCAGAAGACCACAGTCACCAGGTCCCTATGTCTACCTTTTACATGTTATTTTGCCATTGAGAACCATCTGTTTAATATGACCACTTAACACCTACCCTAGGGGTGGTCTCTCCAAAACAGGGACAACAATAAGAGCTAAAACTTCAGCCACTTCATCTTCAGATTGTTTACAAATGATTTGAAAGCATGTATCTGAACGCAATTGCTTCCAGCCACTTAAAACATGACCCATCATTTGTCAATAATGCAAAACATTTGCTGTATCTGTGAGCTTGGTGCGGGATGTATGCATAGGTCTCTTACCCTCCTCTAAAAGGTCAGTCGGATTCATAACAGCAGAATGTTTACATGCATACTACAGTAACCTACAATCTGAACTCTGTTCCTTTAAAACATCCAGCACAATTCAATCGTCCCACAAAAGACATCAGAAACATGTAGAACAGTCCCACAAAGAAACACCTTCTGACCCCACTTTGATGCTGCACAGTGCAGACACCAGCCTGTCAGCCTGGTGAGATCACAGCAGACCAGCCTGTCAGCCTGGTGAGGTCACTGCAAACCAGCCTGTCAGCCTGGTGAGGTCACTGCAAACCAGCCTGGTGAGGGTACAGCAAACCAGCCTGGTGAGGTCACAACACACCAGCCTGTCAGCCTGGTGAGGTCACAGCAGCCTGTTAGCCTGGTGAGGTCACAGCAGACCAGGCTGCACTTAAATATGCACAGACACATTTGTACAAAGTAATTAGGCTGCATACAAAGCCACAGAGGACTGCACCTCATTCATCCTTGGCCAGGGACTGGCTGTTGCACTAAGATAACACGCCCCCTGGTGGTCACCCCTAACTACTAATCATGACATGCACTACAACCAGCCCACCAAGGTTCACCAGGTCAGGAATCATGGCTGTTTCTGTTGCAGTGAGTCAGCTGCACAAGTTCTGACAGGCAGGATGTTCTCTCTTCTATTTATTCTATGTAATTAGTGATGTTGGTTATTATAACCGACCCACTGATATCCACATATACCCCCCCCCACCCACCCATCTGCCTTTAATCCTGTTTTCTGCAGACATAACAGGAATCATTTTTCATAATTTGTCAAATGTGGTGCCCAGGGGTCTGCTATCAATTTTCTCTGTTTGTTTTGAATCAACTTCTGCCAACAAATACCTGTTGGGCCCTGGCAGCTTGAAGCAAGACATGGGTCAGCTGGACCCAGTTTCTGATATACATTTATACAAGAGGAGCATGTAGCCCTGTGGATTGGTGGCCTTCATAGGAACAACCACACAGGTTAACAAAGGAATCAATCATTTTAGGTAATATGAACAATTTGACCTCCCTCTGCAGTCCCATCACATTTTATAAATTGCACCACGAATGAAAAAAAAAAAAATGCTGTCAAGAGTGTTCTGCAAATGTCCACATTTTGGCCTATACATTACCTAATACTGCAGCCACTGCTACCAATACCAAAATGAAGCAACATACATGCAATATATTCTGAAAGTTGTAATATTATGGGACTGGCTTGAAAAT
This sequence comes from Hermodice carunculata, assembly GCA_964020975.1. Classification (NCBI taxonomy): domain Eukaryota; kingdom Metazoa; phylum Annelida; class Polychaeta; order Eunicida; family Amphinomidae; genus Hermodice; species Hermodice carunculata. The sequence continues at coordinate 143,099,401 of OZ026612.1, forward strand.
TATGGTTATCAATCATTACCGGTCAGAAGATTGTCACATGTATACACTACAGATACATGTGCACGTACACAAATCACCCGTCCACTTTTATTTAATGAAATATCCTTGAAATAATATTAAACATTAAAATGCACACATGGCAACATGATTGCATAATGCATATCTGCACATCCAATCAATATAACAACCGGAAAGAACAAGAGGCCAATGGGCATAATGCTCTGCTGACAACTGTCACCAAAAAAATCATCTTCTGAAATGTATTCAATCCATAACATTGAAAACTTCATGAAGCTCACCCTGTTATGTAATATCAAACTTCCACATGATACACATTTAACTGCACCCAAAATTGGTATCACTTGCCTTATTCTTCATCAAGATATTGAATTAAATGTCCTTTCCTTTAATGCTTAATGACCTTAAAAATAGGTCAAGGTCATGTAATGATTGGGTCATGGTGACACAAAAAGCAGGTCATCCAGTAGAGTTTCATATACAATGTACCCAAATGCGATTTTGATCTGGAGGCTCAATTCTCTTTGCCATTGATGTCCAAACTATACCCCACCATTACAATTCACTTCTTCCAACTTAACAGGTCTGGTGACCATACAAAAATAGGTCAAGGTCACTGATCTAATATAACATACATGTATTAGCATTGGACATGATCTATATCTTTAAATTTGGCATGTCTAACCCAATTACTTTTTTAAATGTGGAATTTTAGAATGGGAATGGACACGTCGTTTTACCTCATTATAAATGCACTAAGGTCATTCCAGGCTCCTTATTGGGTGGATCTGATCACCTGCCGCTCACTGTCCAATTAAACTGCTTCTTCCCCATATGCCTGTCTCATGGCTGTAATGCTGGGAAGGTGAACGAGTCGTATTCATACAAAATTTATTGGACCAAGATGCTAAATTTTTTGCATTATATTTGCATAAAAAGCTTTCAATCAGACAAATCTAGACCCAAAGGCAGCAGTGATAATTCCTCATGGAAGGCAAAGAAAACACAGAGACCGCATGGTGAAGAATTGAAGATCTGCGTAGCCATAAACAAGATGATGATGTGTTGTTGATCGCTGTCTCCAATGCATCAGTCATTGATGTTTGTAACAAAATTTTGTTGTTTAAATTTAATCAAAATGTTTAAATGGAACAAATCTGTATGACAGAAGAAGATAATAATTAAATTCATGATCGACAGCCAGAAAAAATAGACGTACATAACGCAAAATCATGCCCAGGAGCATGCCTGTGTACACCCACTTGTGTTGCACGGGCCAAGTTGCTTGGTAAAAAAGTGACCGCATTTAAGATCAGACTCTTGACGTTCCCTAAAGCATCAAATTTTTCAGGTTAATTGAAACAGAAAGTGCACAGAAATATAGATCGAGCAATTTCTGACCAACTTAGCGTTCATCACTTCGAATGAATCGCAAAAAGAACACAGCCCAGGCATGTTCAATCACGCATGTCGCTTGTTGCTCAAGTGAGTAAAAACCTGCTTAGTGGCACTGTGCAGGATACCAGATACCGGCAGCTTGCTAAGGGTTAAACATTGTCTGACTAGCTGTCTGCAGCTCCTTTCTCAAACAGTTAGCAAGGACAGGATTAGCAAGCTATCAACACAACTTACACCTACATATGGCTGAAGCCAATGTGTGCAGTCTACACAGAACAACACTTACATATATACAGTGGTCCCCCACTTATAAGGCCACCCCAATATAGCCAAAGTGGCCTTATAAGAAGGGTGGCCTCTATTGAGGGGGAGAATATCATGGAAATATATTTTCTGCACGAGAATGCTGGCCTTTCAAGAAGGGTGGTCTCTGGTGAGAGGGGCCCTATAAGAGGGGTACCACTATGTGGTTGAGTGTACTGAATGACCAGGATCAGGTCTGTACGCTGCATGGAGCACCAGCAGAGTACGGTGCCCAGCTGCTCCACTTCTAGTCTGTGCTTCTCATGTTCCTCACTCCATGGATGACTTTTCAGTGTTTGACACAAGTGCCTCTTGACATTATCAGTCTTTTATGATGTGATCTCTGTGTCATGTTTTCCATCATTTTATAGTTATAACTTGACTATCTACTTATTAGTCTCAACTGCGACAATGGTTGAGGTCAGACGGGACACCACCCTCCCACCCCATCCTTACCACACCCCCACCCCACTTTGCACACATGTGTGTCCTGTGACCTTGAAGGTCCCCATCATGCAATCATGTCAAGAAATAACTGAGGTCAATTCGAGTTTGATGTGGTCTGTGACTCATGAGATATTTTGCTTGCAAGAATTCTGATATAGACAGACACTTGAACAGTCAGACAAGCTGAAAACAGTATATCCCCACTCCCCTCTTCCTTGGAGAGTGGGAGGGGGGGAGGGGGAGGGGGGAGGGGGAGGGGGGAGGGTCTGATAAGGGCACCATTCAACCCATATTACACCAGTGCCAGCCATGCAAAGCATGTATGTTTGTGTTGGGACATGAGGAGAAGGCCTGTACTTTATATTGGAAGCCCTCATAAAAACAAGTTTCATCCAAGTGCCCACTTGGGGTAAACGGACCAGGTACATGTAAAACCTACCAAGTGTATGTAACGCAAACCCAGTGAGGAGGACCCAGCCAACTTGGCAGGACAGGAGATCACGACTATGACAGGCCCAGCTTTAGTACCTCATAATCCTTGAGCACCAGCAGGGAGCAAAGTTCAGCATTTTTTTTTAGGGGCCAGCACCCACCATGTGTAATTTGACTCCATACTAAAATATAGTAGCCACAGCTTAATATTAGTAGCCAGGGCTAATTTCTGGTGGCTGCTGGCTACCCACATGTAGCAAAATTGAGCGCTGTCGTCACACCCGGAGAGAGCCAAGGGTTAATACTCATTTTAGACTAGTGCTTGTTAAGAATTTATGTAACTGCATACCCAGTTGTCAGTCATATGTGTGTTCTAAGAGCTGGCCAAGTGTGCACATATTTGTGGCCATCCCTTGTGTGATAGAGGAGTAGGAGTCTGTGGAAGTAAAGTATGGAGTCCTGCTGACAACCAGTTGGGCCCAGTCCAAAGACACTCCAAGCTGATTATGTCATGGTTACAGCAGGCACCTGTGCAGTCAGACTACCTCAGATACACACACTGCACTGTCCTGCCGGACAGAGATGCAGAATCAATCTACCCATTCACCAGGATATACCAGACCAGAATACCCCTCTCCTGCCTGACATAGACCGAGAATCCATCTAGCCATTCACCAAGATATACCTGACCTGATCAGTATGCAGCACATTGAAAGCTAGTCTCTGTGTAACAGCAGGTCAAGTTGACTTAATGTGAGGTCACCACTAAAGTTTTACAAAATAATCACAATCAATTTACATTGATACATCATTCAAATCATCATTAACACTTTTTCTTTTTCATGTCTACAGAGGCCATCATTGGACAGGGCTGAAGCACAGGCTGCAGATATCCAATGACAGCCTCTGTGAACACGGGCCACTTGACCTACCAGTATTTCTCCCAGGTGTGGAGAGAGAAGAGTAGCAGACATCACATACAGCAGATACAGCATGCAGCAGATACTGCATGCAGCAGATACAACATACAGCAGATACTGCATACAGCAGACACCGCATACAGCAGATACAGCATGCAGCAGATACCACATGCAGCAGATACAGCATACAGTGCATACCACATGCAGCAGATACCACGCATGGCTGGGCATAGCTGCCAGCCCCTTGCACTATCCTCAGCAGTCTGTCAGGACCACACCCACACACCACGTGAATCTGATGACAATACCTCAATGAACACACACCATATAAAGCTGATAACAATACCTCAATGAACACACACTACATACAGCTGATAACAATACCTCAATGAACACACACTATATGAAGGTGATAACAATACCTCAATGAACACACACCATATAAAGTTGATAACAATACCTCAATGAACACACACTACATACAGCTGACAACAATACCTCAATGAACACAAACCATATAAAGTTGATAACAATATCTCAATGAACACACACTATATGAAGGTGATAACAATACCTCAAGGAACACACACTATATAAAGCTGATAACAATACCTCAATGAGCACACACCATACCGAGGTGATAATAATACCTCAAGGAACACACACTATAAAGCTGATAACAATACCTCAATGAATACCATACGAAGCTGATAACAACATCTTAGTTAGAAGCGAGTTTATTTTGCGAAAAACATTATGCATCCCCGGAGCATGGCATCAGTGATCAGGGGAGGACAAGGAACAGGCACCACAATAATGTCTCCCTGGTTCCAGCAGGAGACACAATTAGCCCTCAAATGGTTCTACTCCAAGACACACTTTTAAAAGAATGTAGAATAACATGAAAACCATCTATTCCTGGATGTATTCAGTCAAAAGGAACACAGCAAAACTTTGGAATGTTATTAAATACAATGGTACGTCAGACAACAATTAAAAGGCAATCAAATATTGCTGGATCCATGCCCCCCTCGCCTCATTTACAACCTTGCTAATCCTAGGTCTCATTTTGGAATGACTGTAGTCAATGAAAATAGGCTATCACTGTGACCCAGATACTTGACCCACTTACCTACTTTTATGCACGACATACTCTAGTGTCCAGATACACAGGTGTGTAAAGTTTCATGATTTTAAGTTTTATAAAAGACAACATAATTATAGCCCGGGCATGAAGTGTAATGTTTACATGAACATATCACCGTGACTCAGATACTTGACCTAGTGACCTACTTTTGTTACACGACACACTTTCAGGTTAATATATGTGCGTGTGTAAAGTTTCATGAAACTAAGTTAAATAGTAAAGAAACTATAGCCCTGACATGATTTTACAAAAATGTCAGTGTGACCCAGATACTTCACGTAGTGACCTTTTTTTGGTACATCACACACCCTTATGTCCAGATGCACCTGTGTGTAATGTTTCATTATTCTAAGTTGAAGGACAAGTGAATTATAGCCAGGACATGAATAACTGAGACCCAGATACGAGACATAGTGACCTACTTTTGTTTCATGACTCATATTTAGGTCAAGACATGTGTGTGTCAAGTTTCATGAACCTAAGTTAAACAGTAAAGGAATAAAAGCCCGAACACAATTTCATAGGAATATGTCACTTTGACCCAGATACTTGACCTGGGGACCTACTACTGGTACATGACACACCCTTTTGTGTAGATGCATCTGTGTGTTAAGTTTCATTAATCTAAGTTACATAGTAAAGCAATCATAGCTCGCACCAAATTTTACAAGAATATGCCAGTGACCCAGATACTTGACCTAGCGACCTAATTTTGGTACATAACACTTTTATGTCCAGATGCACCTATGTGTAAAGTTTCATTACCATAAGTTGAAGGACAAGCGAATAATAGCCTGGACATGAAATGCGAACGCACAGAAAAAGCGATTTCTATATGACCCTCCTGCGTTAGGAGCGGGGCATAATAATTGCAGAAAGTTTGATAGAATGGAATGTCAATTAAAATATAGCACACTGTTGAACACATGGTCCAAAATGCTTGCAGCTTACTTTCCATTCTCATCTACAACAGCTGACCAACAAACATACCTGTCAAGTCTCACCAATTTGACAGGAGTCTCCCACTGTTTGACCTCACTTTTTAGACTTTTCATTAGAAATTTAGTTAATTTTACACAATTTCCCCATAAAAATCCATTTACTTCTTACTTGTTCTATGTCAGAAATAAAATCTCCCTTTTTCTTGTCATAGAATGTTGATAGGTATGGACCAACAAAGACTGGATGTGAATCCTGCTGTGTTCTGATGAACTGTTGACCCTCCAGGAAGAACCAATGCATAAACATATATAGGTACACTGTTCTTCAATCATAACTCTAGTTATCACCTGGTGTCTCTTCCTACTTCAAACTGACACCTGGACCGGACATTTTCTCAACGTCTTTCAAAGACTTTCACAAAGCACAGTAGTCCCTGTCACGAGAGACCCCTGTCGTGAGAGACCACCCTCTCATGAGAGGCCGCTTTCAGATTCCCAAGTCCTATACTTCCCATGTTAATTTACCTGTCATGAAAGACCACCTGTCTCATAAGACCACTTTTTTTGTTGCTGTAGGGGTGGTCTCTGGTGACAGGGACCACTGTAACAACAAAGGCTTGAAAAGTAGCTTTGAACTGGCTGCGATAAATGAAGAGCTCATCATGAAGCTGCAATAAATGAAGAGCCTCATTCTGAACCCTGATCACGCTGTAGATATCAGTCTGTGCCACCAAGCTACTGGTGCAATGTTTAACTCCAAGCATAACCTCTGAATAGCTTCTTCTGTCTTGAATGTTTAACTATGATGACAATATTTAGTTCTGGGTTTACCACCTCACATCAGGCCGGCAATTCCTGGTTTACACAGTCAAACTGATGTCACAACACTGGTATAACCTCACACCAGTCATCTAAATTTACATGTATCAATCCATCCCAAAGACAAAAATTGTAGTTCTAAGATTAACATGTCCCATTGATCACATTGTGCCTATGTTTAAGATAGAACTGGAAGAACAAGATATAGCCTCCCACCCCCACCCCCACCCTCTCTCACGATATAGCCTCCCACCCCCACCCTCTCTCCCATGAATGAAAGTCAACAGCTTCCCTTGGCATGGGTCACATTATCTTGAAGTTTCATCTACAATTGTCATTCAGATTGCTTTTTAAAATGATTGAAATCGTTAAACAAGAGGCCCATGGACCTAATGTCACCAAAAACCATTTCCTGCAAAGCATTCCTTCAATGACCTTGAGAAATCAATCATGACCTTCCATATTAGCAATGTCAACCTTCAACATGATACACATTTGTGATACATTTGGTATTATTTGCCTTATTCTTTATCAACATATTGAATTTAAAGGTCCTTTTTAAAGCTCTTTACGACCTTCAAAAATAGGTCTGGGTCACACATCATTGGGTCATGGTGACCCAAAAGTCGGACACCTGTAGAGTTTTATGTACAACGCACTCAAAGTGCAATTTTGGTTACAGACCACAGTTGTGATTGGCTGGTTGCGCATCCCAACGGAGATAGTCTGTAATTGTGAAAATACTGTTTTCAGCATGCTGTAGCTTCTGTTAAAATACAGTTAGCAAAGTCAGGATTGCTGCATCCCAGAGTTGCTTCATTGGTGGTCATATAGGTGCACTGTTTTTCAGGCCAGGTGGGAACTTTATGGTGGGGAAGAACAATGATGTGACCCTGGCAAGAGCACAGTTCATACACCTGTATAAAGCTGACATCCAGGTGTTGTTTCGTATTTCAATTATCACAAATTAACGAGCTAGGAATCATACGACAAAAATCCATCCATGTTTTTCTGACATTTTTACTTGTTAAATGCCATTCACAGAATTTTAAAATACCAAAATGCTGATTTTTTACACTGAAAAATGCTAATATGAAAAATAGAAGGATTTATAACTGTGGTCTGTGGCCTTTTCATCTGGAGGCTCAATTCCCTTTGCCATTGATGTCCAAGCTACACCCTACTATTACAAGATCACCTCTACCAAATCTACAGGCCTGGTGACCTAAAAAGAACAGGTCAAGGTCACTGATATGGCATAACATAGTAGCATTAGACTTGATCTATATATCATATAAATTTGGCATATGTGTAATTCAATTATCTTTGGGGTGAATAAAGAAAGAGACCATAAAGCTGTTAGCAATGCCATGCCCTGATACAGACCATGAAGCTGTTAGCAATGCCATGCCCTGATACAGACCATGGAGCTGTTAGCAATGCCATGCCCTGATACAGACTATGGAGCTGTTAGCAATGCCATGCCCTGATACAGACAATGAAGCTGTTCGCAGTAGCATGCCCTGATACAGACCCCGCAAAGTTCCTAGTAGACGTCATCGACTGACAATTCAGGAGCCAACCTGCTGACAAAATAAACCACTGACCCCACCAGCTGATCTGGTAAATTTACTTAGCCAGGGACGAGGCATATGACAAGGTAACCAGCAAAGTCCCACATTTAAACCCAGATGCCTCCGAGGCTAAAAGCCACTTGCTTTCCAGGCCCAGGCAGTCAGCCTTCACAGTACGGGCTTTCCTCCTCCATGGAGGAGCACTGTCCTTCACAGCTTACTTTATGTCATTAAGGGCCTTCTGACTGAAGGCACACTTCCCAAGAATTCACAACACACTCACATAACCGGCACTGAAATTAGAAGAAAAAACAACAAAACTCCGTCTAGGTCAGGTGCTGTCTTCTTTTTTCCTGGTCTAATGAAATAAGTTGCCCAGTTGTTGCTAGGTTTTTTCCATGCATTACAGGAATTTAATACAATACATTTTGATCAGCTCTGGACAAGCTGCCACATGGACACTTTCTGTTCCTGGTTCCACCCAGCCGCCCCAAAACCTGACACATGAAGACAACATCAACTCAGGGTTAGAGTCATGCTATGCATTTTGACATGGAACGGAAACAGATGAATATGTATTGACATTAATCTTATTACAAAGATGTGATCAATAAAAGGAAAAAAATGCAATGTGCAAAACATTGATAATACACCAAGAATAGATACATAACCCGAGCGGGCTTGTAGTGTTAACGGAAAAGGAATTTCATACATCCTATTCTGCATAATTTATTTTTCGAAATATTGAGAGTACAAACACGATCAGTCTTTATTTTATACCTGGGCTTATATACAGAGACAGAGAGAGGGAGAGATTCACATATTATTTTTTTTTACTTCAGTGCCATTTCACCTTCCTTAATTTTGCAAGTGGGTATGGAGACTATGGTTAACTATTAAATGCCAAACTGTCCCTCTTCTATTCAAAAATACAAGTAACAAAATTTTACATAATATGCATATATATGTATATAGGACTGCCACTGCAGCTAGTGGTCATACACTAGAGATCAAACTGGAATGCTACACTATGACATAATTCTGTGATTATACTTCATGTCTACTTAAAAAATCCTGCATTCCACATGCATGATCAGAATGAAAAAACTCCTTTTTCAACATGTATCTTTGAAAGCATCATCAGAATTAAAATTTACTAGAAAACTTGACTGGTTTCTTAACTGGGGTTTGGGGCAAAACGTTGAGTACAATCTTACAATCTTTGGTGTACTGCCATCTGTTTATTAACACTTCAAGTGCTAATCACTGCTATAGTCGTTTTCTCTTAACTGTTAAACATAGAATGGTTAAAAGATTCAAATTCCCCATGAAAATACCTTTCATTCAAATACCAGAAAGCTGTTGACTCAATCTTAAATCAGCGCTTTAAGGGTTAAAGATAATTAATCTGATAAGAGATGCAATTAACACCAGTGCAGGCTGTTAACCTTGTGTACAGGGATACCTGTCTTAGGGACCCCTGTAATGAGAGACTGCATATCCTTTTAGGACCACTCTCTGAGAACATTGTGCTGTCATTTCCATGTTATTGTACCTCTAGTGAAAGACCACCTGTTTTGAGAGACCATGTTTTGACCTTCTCTCGGGTTGGTCTCTCAAGACAGGGACTACTTTATATCTAAAAGAGAAAGTCATTGCCTCCGAGGATCCTGGTGGGGAAGAGTTCTTGTCTACAGTTATATCAGTTGGCATTCATTCATCACTGTTTCCAAATGAGATAATACAGCCATAAAGGGAGTAGCCATAACATTTCACTAGTTGGTCTTGGTTTCTAGAGGCCGGTATCCAGCATGATCAATTTTCAATGTTAGCCATGTACGTGCATTTGAAGTGCCTCTGTGATTGGTAAGCCACTCCACAAACTGGACTACAGTGGTCCCCCTCTGATAAGGCCACCCCAAATGCACCCAAAAAGTGGCCTTATAAGAGGGGTGGACTCTCTTGAGGGGAAGAAAATAAGGGAAATACAATACTTTCTGTACAAGAATGCTGGCCTTTCAAGCGGGGTGGCCTCTGGTGAGAGGGGCCTTATAAGAGGGGGACCACTGTATTAAATGGCCACACTGCTCTCTCTCTATAGTTACCACATCTGAAAACAATCACATGACAACAGTGTTTCTGTTAACCCCCCAATTGGGGTATATAACCCTTTCAAAACCTGAAATAGCCCCTGAGAAACTTCTGAAGGGTCGCAAGTCTTGTTTATTTATACAGTAGTCCCCTTCTGTAGCGGACACCCCTTCTTCACAGAGAAAGTGTTCGCTGCAGGGGGTTATCCATTGAAGAGGGGATCAGGTATATTCTATTATATAATACCAGACACAACTGCATTATAGATACAGTAGTCCCTCTTTTGAGCGACCACCCCTAGCGCCAACAAAAAAGCGGTCGTATAATGCAGGTGGTCTCTCATTGGAGGAATCGCATATGCACCACCTCAAATCCATGGTGGACTTGTCCAGAGGTACTCAGGTAGCGAGGTACGCAAATTTCTGCCACCACCTGGTCATCATTAGCGATTACATATGTTGTGAAAAGAAATTATCATTTATCAAATTTAACTATTACAACCCTTAAAATCTTTATTTCAATAAAGAACTCTTGTCTGGGTGCTGAAAGATGGGTTTCACAACTTGAAAATATTTGCCGGTCTTGAGCTGTCATTTTCTCATTACGCTCAATGGGCCCGATACATCGCCGGGTATGGAGCCTTCGCTTGCGAAGTAACCAGCTTAAACTGTCATAAAATTGTTTTGACAGCATTACTCACTGTCTTAACTTTATTCTACACATTCGGTGGAGCCTATCTCACCGTAATTCATAAGCTATGTTTCAAAATAAGCCTCGGCATTTTCCCATTGCCACCACGTGTGTTTTGGGCGCCATGTTGACCTCGTTCTTGACCGTGGGAAAAATGGATCTGGCATGTACTTCATCAGTGTTGGTTGCACGTGCTCAAGCAGGCAAGCTCTTAATGCGGGACCATTCAGTAATGGTCCTTCACTGGGTTCAGTAATAGGATGCTCTGTGGGAATTTCTATTCTCATACTTCAGTCAAACAGCAACATAATTTAGAGCAGATAAATCACTTATCAATCAGAAATACATAGACAAAATGATCAATAGTAAACTACAAGTTTTCTTGGTGTTCGATTTATTTGGGTGTGTAAGACTGGAAACGAACAGGTCCCCATCTTCAACTTTCTGCAGTAAAATCAAAACGACGTAGAAGTTGGTCTTTTGACATCTTTTCAAGTTCAATAGTGCTGTAACTTGTATTGGACAAAAATATGTGTATATTCTTATGCCGATTTACAGACAGCGAGGAATTTAACGATTTTGTGTCCGCACAGAGGGGTATTTCTATTATTTGGAGATTAAAACCCTGTCCGTTGTCCACGTCAGAAGGCTGTCCGGCAACGAGGGGCAATTTCAATGGGAAAGCTGTCGGTGCCGCAGGACTCGGTCTGCCGGAACCGGGTGTCCACTTAGAAGGAGGTCCGTTGGGGAGGGGGACTACTCTATATAAAAGTGGTGAAAATCCAGTCTTTCCCTGAATTCCCCTTCTTATGACCCCCTTAAAAAATTCCCAACGGAAACACTGGACAAGGTCGAAATAACTGTCAGATATACAATCTTTGAGTGATGTCCATTCCAAACATTTATACTTTTACATGTTTCAACTGGTATTTGTCCATGAATTTTCATAGGTAGCAGTTACACCTAAATTATCTTTGTCCTTACGCACCTGTTCAAGTCTTTCCAAATTGGGATTGTTGAATGTTGTTCTTTCAGTTTACGTTATTTCTCAACAATTCACGTTTTAAAGCAAAGCACACAACATAATCTGATAATCAGCACACACAACACCAAACTTCATCCTGCAAGAATGACACTTGAACTGTTTCTTTACACAACACCAAACTTCATCCTGCAAGAATGACACTTTAACTGTTTCTTACACAACACCACACTTCAGCCTGCAAGAATGACACTTTAACTGTTTCTTTACACAGCACCACACTTCATCCTGCAAGAATGACACTTTAACTGTTTCTTACACAACACCAAACTTCATCCTGCAAGAATGACACTTTAACTGTTTCTTACACAACACCAAACTTCATCCTGCAAGAATGACACTTTAACTGTTTCTTTACACAACACCAAACTTCATCCTGCAAGAATGACACTTTAACTGTTTCTTACACAACACCAAACTTCATCCTGCAAGAATGACACTTTAACTGTTTCTTTACACAACACCAAACTTCATCCTGCAAGAATGACACTTTAACTATTTCTTTACACAACACCAAACTTCATCCTGCAAGAATGACACTTTAACTGTTTCTTTACACAACACCAAACTTCATCCTGCAAGAATGACACTTGAACTGTTTCTTACACAGCACCAAACTTCATCCTGCAAGAATGACACTTGAACTGTTTCTTTACACAACACCAAACTTTATCCTGCAAGAATGACACTTTAACTGTTTCTTACACAACACCAAACTTCATCCTGCAAGAATGACACTTTAACTGTTTCTTTACACAACACCAAACTTCATCCTGCAAGAATGACACTTTAACTATTTCTTTACACAACACCACACTTCATCCTGCAAGAATGACACTTTAACTGTTTCTTTACACAACACCAAACTTCATCCTGCAAGAATGACACTTTAACTATTTCTTTACACAACACCACACTTCATCCTGCAAGAATGACACTTTAACTGTTTCTTTACACAACACCAAACTTCATCCTGCAAGAATGACACTTTAACTGTTTCTTACACAACACCAAACTTCATCCTGCAAGAATGACACTTTAACTGTTTCTTTACACAACACCAAACTTTATCCTGCAAGAATGACACTTTAACTGTTTCTTACACAACACCAAACTTCATCCTGCAAGAATGACACTTTAACTGTTTCTTTACACAACACCAAACTTTATCCTGCAAGAATGACACTTTAACTGTTTCTTACACAACACCAAACTTCATCCTGCAAGAATGACACTTTAACTGTTTCTTTACACAACACCAAACTTCATCCTGCAAGAATGACACTTTAACTGTTTCTTTACACAACACCAAACTTCATCCTGCAAGAATGACACTTTAACTGTTTCTTTACACAACACCAAACTTCATCCTGCAAGAATGACACTTTAACTGTTTCTTACACAACACCAAACTTCATCCTGCAAGAATGACACTTTAACTGTTTCTTACACAACACCAAACTTCATCCTGCAAGAATGACACTTTAACTGTTTCTTTACACAACACCAAACTTCATCCTGCAAGAATGACACTTTAACTATTTCTTTACACAACACCACACTTCATCCTGCCAGTAGGACACTTTAACTGTTTCTTTACACAACACCAAATTTCATCCTGCCAGTAGGACACTTGAACTGTTTCTCTGTACTGCACCTGTACTGTCCTTGTATGCTGTCCACTCCTGATAATTGTTAGCAGATGTTGGGAGTACAAGACATGCTTCATCACAGCACACCTAACTGATGAGACATACTGGAGACAACCTGCCTGTCTGGACTGCCTTGGGCACAGCATGAACCAAAGTACAGCTGCACTTTTACCAGTGAGTGTGAGTAGTTGTCTTCCTTCTGGGGACACCTATTTCTACTTCTGTCCTGTTGACATGTGATGAAAACTGACAAAACACTGGCAAACAATCAGCCAAATTCAGTTATGAGGACAGAGTGCACGTTACCTACGTACATGTAATTTGTAAGTGAAGCCTTAGAATTGGATTGGGTGAGGGACTGGTTTTGATGATAATGTCACCAGGAAAATTAAAGCTCTCCCTCCAGCTCTGACAAATGTCAAACTCAGATCCAGCTCCATTCATCTCAGTTTGCAAACAAAATTCCTTGACCAGCTTGTACACCAATCTGGCATAAACATGATGTTTATCATAGTAATTATCGTTTGCTTAAAAACATGTGGTACATTGTACAGGATACATGTGGTACATTGTACAGGATACATGTGGTACATTGTACAGGATACATGTGGTATATTGTACAGGATACATGTGGTATGTTGTACAGGATACATGTGGTACATTGTACAGGATACATGTGGTATATTGTACAGATTACATGCTAAAAGAGAAAGGGGGATGGACAATTTCACATCGAAATTTTGCTACATTATCAACAAATATAACAGTCAGAGACACTGATTTTCCTTTTCAAAAAACAGGCTATTCCATTTATGTAAAGCTGTTGATTTTTTTGTGTTTTTACCATTTCCTTGTATAATTGAGCAACATATGCAAATTCAATCATATGTATGGACTCAACTGTTTTTTTTTATGCATCTTTGTGCATTTTTTCTGTCTGAGAAAATTTGTACCACTCATGTTGCACAGTTCGACCATTGTAATTAATCCTTTAATAGCTTATCCCAAAAATAACAATGAATGAAAACTTGCAGGAACTCTGATCAACAAATTCAAAGATTTTCATTTAAGATACTAGATCAATTTGAAATTTTAGGATTCAGAGTATAATTAAACTAGAAACAAAAATCTTTGTTTAAACAATACATTCAAAAGAGAAATTCACTTTTTAGAAAATAATCTTTTAATGGGCATTGCTAGTACACAATAGATGTACGTTGAGACATGATCATTTTGCATATATCTCATAACACAACTCTTTTTTCAACTACTACAGTACTTCCATGGCAGAGGTAACAATATCTCAATATTTATAAATTATTATTTCAAATTTAAAACTTTATCTAGATACTGGAAAGCTTAATGAGATCTGTTTGAGCCACTTTTTCAACTGGAATAGTACTCAAGCAGCACATTTGTAAAGGTCCAGAATCAACTCTTCCCTCATGTCCTTTGACTGCAATGCTGCCCAGAAAGTTTGATGCTGAAATTTCAACTTGGCAATCTTTTCATAATAAAAGATGTGCCATTTGTGGCTCCAGTTAACTGAGGGCACATAGGTACAACAGAACTTGGTGTTACCCACTGTTGAGTACATTGGTGTTACCCGGGGTTGAGTTTATTATGGGTTTACCCGGGGTTGAGTACATTGGTGTTACTCAGGGTTGAGTACATTGGTGTTACCCCGAGTTGAGTACATTGGTGTTACCCCGGGTTGAGTACACTGGTGTTACCAGGGGTTGAGTTTATTATGGGATTACCCGGGGTTGAGTACATTGGTGTTACCCAGGGTTGAGTACATTGGTGTTATCCCGGGGTGAGTACATTGGTGTTACCCGGTGTTAAGTACATTGGTGTTACCCGGGGTTCAGTTGATTAAATTGGTGTTACCCGAGTTGAGTACATTGGTGTCACCCGGTGTTGAGTACATTGGTGTTACCCGGGTTGAGTCCATGCCATCATTTCTAAATTATTTTGTCCTGGAACCTGCACATAATAGGAGCCTAACGAAATCTTAGTTCTTCCTTTTGTCACCTTATCATGACGAGTGCGCACATGACCAAATTCACAGTTATGCTGGTCTACTGTTGCCAAGTGGGACATGCTATGGACAATCTATCTTGACCATAGCGCAGGCTAAATTGTGAAACTGTGGAACATAAATCCACACATCCATGGGTATTAGTCAAGATTCAACAATTTGCACGTATCAACGTTACAGCCTGGTACCTTGCAATTGTACACATGCATATTTCAGGCACAGTACAGCTTTAACTTGATCAAAATCACTTTTTCAAGCTTCCCCACTTTGTTCATGTCCATACCCTTTACTATGGCTGTCGATGACCCTCTGATAGTGGTGTCCCACTTCCTGTGAAATACCGTTTAATCTCGTCGCGCCATCCTGGTGGTCAAAATTGGAAAACTTAATTTTGTTAGGTTGGTATTTTATTCCTGCAACTCATTTTTAGCCTTGCTCCCCACATTAACTTAACATTGTCTCAGACACCATGATGTTTCTTTTTATGCAATAGTCCATTGGAGGTGCTGTCAGTCATCTCAGCAACACAAATAGCCCTGTTTATGATGGAGGATCTCACACAGGAAGGAAAATGTCAGTGACCAATTAGTTATCAAATAGGTTGAAAAAGGCCATTTTAAGAAAACTAGGGTTCAGAAAATCAAATTCTCATTCAGATTGCCAATTCTGCAACTCCGTCCATGATTTTGTGATCATGGAAAGTCAGTGTCCCTAAAACAATCTGTCTGTTAGCATAAATTTCATTTGAACATGTGCACAACATATCTGACAAACACTTTCCTTATCCTTTAAACCCATTGATGAAGGGGGGTAAGAGGGGGGTTTCAGTACGCTGGTACAGGTAATTATTTTTCTAGAGTACGTAGTACGGAAAATAAAATTCTTTCAAAATTTTGGATGGTACGAAGTCCGTAAAATAAGAGGGCTTCCAGTACGCCAGTATGGTAAATAAAAAGCCCCAGTACGTCAGGACGGGAAACCTCTTACTCACCCTCATTGATGTGAGATGTTGGAAGAACCAACCCATGAACTTTATCATGGAGTAGTGTGGACCAGTGATCATTAAAGGGGATTATATAATGAAGCTGTGAAATGTCACCTGTTCTTGATGGAACATAAATGATCAGCCCCTCTCTTATCAGGGAGTCTATAGGCCTCTGTGCTATTATACAATGTAACAAAGTAGCAAAATTAATAGCAGACCTGTGCATATCACACACTGCGCTGCAAGGTAGAATGTGAAGATTGCATGTCTGCAAAATGGAGCTCCAGGCTCCAGCCAACTTGGAAATTGCAATAACACGATAAGGACCTGTTAATTTCTGCTTGTATCCATACCATCATTGCTTGGTAATGTCCACCCAGAGAGCCTCAATGCCTTCCTGGCACATCTAAGAAGTGTTCAAAATGATTATAAACTAATACTGAAGGCTTTATATTGCAAAATGATTCCTAAAAATATCAGAAATAAAAATAATCTGACATCACCTATCAGTTAATTTTCATGTGCCCGATCACATTAGCAATGCTACACACAATGCATTTACAGAATAAAACTGGATTTCATACATCTTTTTAAATCCATTTCGAAAAGCAAATGATTAAAAACTGAGAGTTAATATATACATATGGCACTTAATGTGTACACTTTACAGTGACAAACTTAACAATGTTTACACTAAAATTTATCAAGCTGAAGAAACATATTGACGTACACATGTATGTGTATCAAATATCACTACATTCATACTTTCAACAGAACAAGAATCAAACAATAAGGGCAAATATCTCAAATGATCAAAGGAAGACTGAGAAAAGAGATTAAATCAATTGTTTGTTTTTTGTTTTAAATATTTCAGACCCATTTTGTCCGGCAAGTCCATATTGGGTGCTATTAGTGTCAGTTCCCAATTTCTGTCGAATGCTTTGTTATAACACAGGAGCCTGGCTCCGTAGCATCCACACACAGTCTGGTAATGGATTGACCCAGGCTCAAGGACACCTCCACTGACATCAAAGGAACTCAGACCACTAGGTGACCTCGTACTAATGATAATGGAAAACAAATACCCTTTCATCTTGGTCCAATTTCCTGGCAAAATGCTTCTTTATGAAGAAAATGGTTTCAGTCTACATACACGTACATGTACTAGTTATTGGTGGACAGTCTGACTGGCAGCATCAATTAAGCCCCCCCCCCCCCCCCCCCCCCGTGGTACTTCTCTCAAGGGAATCCTCCAAAAAAAAGACCACGTTCTTCAGAGACCACTTTGTTAAACTCTAAACTAGAGACCAGGGTACCTAGTGAAGCCAATGACTCCCACATCTATACATCTGGCTACTCTGATGAACTTGAAATACAGGTGTGTTCTGTCTGCTAAGTTAATGTTTAACAATCCATTACCTGTCTGTTAACAGCACACAATCTAACACTGATTATGCCTACTAGTAGGGCTTTTTTGTGTGTTTTTTTTTAAATGCTGCTCCCGGCCTAGTCTTATAATTATCGTAGTCTATCGGGAAGCATGATCTTCCTGCCGGTATTAACTATCTCTCAAAACAGTCTGCACTTTGCCCTCTGCACTTACATGGAGCATAAAATCCCCAGATCCCCTCTTCCCCACCCCAACCCACCCACCCCACCCCCCAAAAAACTAAATGTGCCTACTGCCTGAGTTGACAGAACTGTACACTTCTGCTGAAACATCACAAAGTATCTTTAATCCCACAGGCTATGACAGTAAACAGGAAGCCAGCCATGTTTTCTGCTGTTTAAGCACCAAGAGGGGCATTGGGCTGTAAAACCCCATACTGTGCACCTGCCTCCTGGCAAAACCTATTGGCTACATTCATGTTACCTTCTGCAATGACTGGTCATCTGATGTATCTCATATTACGACATGCTTAAGGTAACGTCCAACCTAGCAACGTGACTTCACTGTGTGACAAAACATCACAAATACATATGCATTCCTATATAATATATCTGCATACTTAATTGACCACAAGGCTTGGCAGGATCTGTCTGCACTAAAGATGGAACTCTGCATTCAAAGTTGTTGCATAAACACATGTGTTTTGGGTAAAAATGTGTTTTTGTGAAATTTTTTTGAAAAATATTCAAGATAAAATGGTCAAATTTGTGCTACTATGATCTCAATACATATTTCTACTCAAAAGTACATGTATCACAGATTCTTCATAACTGCATCTGTTGTTTTACAATGGTGATGAAGTCCACCAACCTTGTTAATTTTGACAATTTTAATCAGCGATTTTGCAATTTTTCATCACCATTGTAAAACAACAGATGCAGTTATGAAGAAGCTGTGAATGCATGTATGGTGGACACCTGGTCCATGTATGTATGCATGTATGGTGGGCTTTAGATATACACATATATGTATCTGTCATCTCCACAACAATCCAGTCCTGTAACAATGATAGATTTGATTTA
This sequence comes from Hermodice carunculata, assembly GCA_964020975.1. Taxonomy (NCBI): domain Eukaryota; kingdom Metazoa; phylum Annelida; class Polychaeta; order Eunicida; family Amphinomidae; genus Hermodice; species Hermodice carunculata. The sequence continues at coordinate 143,118,373 of OZ026612.1, forward strand.
CAAATTTAATTGACTAACATGTTGCTCCAGACACAGATCAAGATAAATCAGGCAGCTCTATCAGGAATTAGCTACAAGACAACTCCTGGCATTGTTCTCCACAACCTTCACCCTGCTGTCAGGAACCCTCTGTCTGTCCATCCTAGCTTTGTCTGAGTCTGGTAACATGCAAACAGATAGCACAGACACCTGCTCAAATGAACACGACACACATCTCATCAAGCATTTTTAAAATTAAAGCTGCCCCCAGAAGTACTAACCAAGACTGGATTTAATGTTCAGTATCAAATTGGAGTTCATCACATGTAATTATTGTACATTACATGCATTTGAATAGCTTTAAATTACACCATAAATTAAAACAGGCACATGCATCAAAATCTTTTTTTTTTTATTATTTAATTGAATGGGTTATTTGGATTTCCATACCATGACCAGAAGCATTTTGTTCTACCAATGTATTACCCTGATAACGCACATATTGAAATTTATGTACATCAGAAATGAGTCTAACATAGTCTGCCTTTACTAATATCAATACCATGCCTTGATTTTTTCCCTCTCTGTATTTTGTATACATTTATGTCAACATTGGGACTACACGCATTTGTTATCAATTTCAGCCCTAGATACTACTATGTACAACTGAACTATTACATAGTATGTGCATCTGATACAAGCTGCATCTGTGACTGTGGCCACATGTATAATCAATAAATTGACTACTGATATTTCTTGTGGTTTTTTTAAAATTCCAATATGACTGTGGCCCAAATGATACAATTCATGATTTTGATCCTCCTTTGCTCAACCTTGACATTACGACTCACGGATTGTTCTGGTGTCCCTGACAGTTTCATTAAAGTATGTGTGTCAACATACACTTTTCTGTTTTTTCCTGAAATTCTTTCTTTCTTTCTTTCTTTCTTTCTTTCTTTCTTTCTTTCTTTCTTTCTTTCTTTCTTTCTTCTTTACCAGCAAATTTGTCCAACACTTTTCTCAGACACTACAATACATAGAAACTCCAAACTTGGTATCATAACACCTCCATAAAGGAGTTTGACCATTTTATACAGAGGAATGAATGTTTAAAATTATGCAAATTAAGGGCATTTGAAATTTCAAATCTTGAATATCTTCAAAAGTATAATAGAGGGTTATTTACCATTGCGCAGGTAATGAATCTAAAGCAAAAGTTGTAGCCATTTAAATTATGCTAATCAGCAGCATTTGAAATTTTAAAACTAGAATACATGTATCTTCAAAACTATTATAGATTGAGATTTCATATCAGTATCTACTAGAGGGCTGTTGACCATTGTGCATGTTATAAATCTAAAACAAAAGTTGTAGCAATTTAAATTGTGCTTATTAACAGTATTCGAAAATTTCAATCTTGAATATCTTCAACACTATAATAGATAGAGATGTCATTCCAACTTCTACTAGGGGGTTGTTGACCATTGCAGACCTAATGAATTAAAAATAAAAGTTGTAGCAATTTAAATTACGCTAAATAGCACCATTAGAAATTTTACATCTTGAATAACTTCAAAGCTACAATACATAGAAATGCCATTCCAACTTCTACTCCTGTGTTATGGAATAGCTGTACATTGCCATACCAATATGCTTTGAAGACACACACACACACTGATTTACTATGCAGCAAATCATCTTTCCTAGTTACAATTGATTTCACATGTGGATCCCTATGTGCATGTATCTTTATTTGTGCATGCATGCTACCTTGCCAGTGCCATGCAGTTGCTGCATTAACATCTGCTTTCCTGTCAGTAGAATTGGGTGCACTAAAATTTGCAACAGGCAATGTGCCATTGGCATCAGGCTTTGAGCCAGTGGAATCAGGCTATAAGCCAGTGGCATCAGGTTATGAGCCAGTAGCATCAGGCTATGAGCCCATGGCAACAGGCTATGAGCCAGTGGAATCAGGCTATGAGCCCATGGCATCAGGCTATGAGCCAGTGGAATTAGGCTATGAGCCAGTGGCACCAGATTATGAGCCAGTGGCACCAGACTGAGCCAGTGGCACCAGATTATGAGCCAGTGGCATGAGGCTATGAGCCAGTGGCACCAGGCTATGAGCCAATGGCATCGGGCTATGCCAGTGGTTTCAGGCCATGTATGTGTCAGTGGCATGAGGCTATGAGCCAGAAGCATCGGGCTATGCCAATGGCATCAGGCTATGTATGAGCCAGTGGTATCAGGCTATGAGCCAGTGGTATCAGGCTATGAGCCAGTGATATCAGGTTATGTATGTGTCAGTGGCATGAGGCTATGAGCCAGAAGCATCAGGCTATGCCAGTGGCATCAGGCCATAAGCCAGCAGCATTGGGTGTAAATCTACCCAAAGGAGCCATTCTGGTGAGTATTTATCTTGCCCCTTTGGAAAGTTTATTGGAGAAAAGCATCCTTGTTTGTTTTAACCAATGCACTGTTCGGCTGTTGCCAGAAACTGAAGTGCTCCTCAGATACTGCAGAGGTAAATGAATGTCATCCTATCTTCCTGCTTTGCACATGACAACTATTCCCAATACCATATTTGAATTGATGACCCTATAACCTTGCCAAACATGGAGATTCCCCATCAGATTTGAATGATGTATATGGCAGGAGATGTCCACAAACATCACAGTTAGTCAATAGGAGGAGGAGACATCAAAATATATACATCTTTGTCTGTGGCAGTCAGTCGGCCATGACAGGCCAAGGTCTACACATGGGTCACATCTTCTAGAACTAACTGTCAAAAACTGCAGGGGTTTACCTAATACGATTACTGCATCCCTTCAATAAAAATGGTCCTGGATCTTTTTTTTATGTGATTCCAGACTGTTTCATACACACGGCACATGCATCATTTCACCTTCTCAGACAAGGGGGTGGCGATGTTTCCAGTTGAGCCTTGCTTTGAACTAGAAAAGTGTCCAGAGGACATGGATGCCCCCATCAGCATCAGAATGGGTAACATACATAGTGCACCGCTTCAAACATATTCTGAAATTTTCACATGGATAATAATTATACACACACAACTTTTCATACAGTGACTGATATTCCTATCAAATTTCACATGGCACAAAATCAGGATTCCACAGCAGCACCACCTGGTGAACAACTTTGTTTGACCCTTCCACAAACAACATATTCACCAAGTTTCAACTTAATCTGAGTGATTGTTTTGAAGAAGCTGAAAACAGCAAAAACACAAAAAATCATAAAAATTGCAGCACCCTCTGGTGAACAAATTAAGAGCTAGGATTTCCTAGAAATGTTCCTGTGTAATATCAAAGCAACTTGGTTAGTGGTTTCAGAGAAGAAGATTTTTTGAAGGTTTACCCCTGAAAAAGAATTTTTAAAAATTCAAAAATCACTGGAGCATGACTATTGGAAGAAACATAGTGAAGACCTACCCAAGGTACATTCACAATAGTTCGAGGTGAATCAGGCCAGTGCTTTTGGAGAAAAAGTGGAAAAATGTGAATTGTGGATGCCGACAGAAGACAGATGCATAACCACCACATAAGCCCAGCTGACTTGTCAGTTAGCTGAGCTAAAAACAAATTTACATTATTGATTTTCATCAGTGACGGTGTATAACCACAAAGCATGCGATGTGCCAGGACTTTTTCCAAAGAGTGGTCAACATTTTACCAAGCCCATCATGCCAGTGGCCACAAGGCTTATGCTTGTGTAGCTTGGTGCTCCTTGCCTAAAACCAAGTGCCCCATGTCATTAGCATTGTGCTAACAGGAACACACATTTTCAAGTAGCATGGTGCTCCCTGCCTGAATCCAAGTGCCCAACGCAATTAGCATTGTGCTGACAGTGACTGCATATTTTCAATCATGCTGCTGGCAATTTTTTCTATCCCATGACAAAAAAATACAAAGCACTCCTCTAACAAGAATCTCCTGATTCAGCAGTTTTCATATGCAAGCCAAAAACTCGGGCCATTCACATATGCTGGCACACTAAATTGTCAAGACTACATTCGCACTTGGGAAAAATACACAAATGTGAAATCAGTCCTGTATAGCTGGATGAAAACCCAGATATTTTGTTTTTCCAAGAACTCTTTTATTTTTTCCCTTCTTTCTGTATCTCTCTAAGCCCAAATTTTGTCTGGAGCTTAACATTCTCAGACACTATGGTTTGTAAAACCAAACTTGGCAAAGTGACTGACACACCAAATGAAATTGAGCATACACGTATACTGTTTGTAATTGTCACGATGTTATATCTTATGGAAATTCGGGGCAATCAAAATTTTAAAAGCTCTGTATCTTCAATACTTGAAGATAGACACAAAATTCTACCTTACACATATAGGTTTGTGACACTTGCCCACAAATGGCATATGAAAAAAAGTTGTAGCTTTTTTAATTATGCTGATTTGGGGCACTTGAGAAATTTAAATCTTGAAAATCTTCAAAATTATTATGGGTAGAGGTGCTATTCCAATTTCTATATATAAGTTTGTGCCAAAGGCAAATCCAATGAACAGTAAGCCAATGTTGTTGGATTTTAATTTATGACAATTAGGGGCACTTGAAAAATTTGAATCTTCACTATCTTCAAAAACATACAATACAGGGGTCAGTTCACTTTCAATTTGTAGGTTTGTGCCAGCAGTGAATCCAATGACCAGTAAAACAAGTTGTAGCATTTCAACTTATGCTAATTAGGGGCACCTGAAAATTAAAATTCTTCAAATTTATTACAATAGGGGTACTATTCCCTTTTTAAATGAGTGCCAGTGAGGAATCAAATAAACAGTGAGCATTTAAAAAAAAAACTATGCAAATTATGTGAATACACACAATTTAAATCTTGACTTCTTTCAAAACTAAGATAGAGGTGCTGTTCCAATTTTAATGTACAGGTTTGTGATGATATTGTATTTAAAAAAACAAACTAAAATAGTAGCATTTTAATTTTCGCAAATTAGGTGAAAATCCAATTCTAATCATTCAAACTTTGAAAGCACCCAGACAGATTTACTGTGAAGCAAACCTTTTCCAATATCTATTATTGTGTCTAATTATTTACAGCCCAGTGGCCATGCACAGCTGGGTTCAACCCACATGTCTCATTCACCGGCAAGACATGATCCCACAAATGACTCCACCAAATTCCAAATAAACTGACGGTAATTTGGGCAGAGAATGAAGTACAATGAAACCTGTGTATCGTGGACACCTCTGTGACTGGCAAAATGGCAAAATGTGTCCACAGTTGGCAGATGTCTACAACACACACGTGTTTTTAAAAAGAAAACTGGCCATTTGGTCCTGGACATAACTGTCCACATTATACAGGTGTTCACAAGGATTGGTTTTACTGTGGTTTGTACAGCTCTGCTTTATCATCACTGATTGTGGTTCATCAAAAATAATGCTTTTTAATACAAATGCCAAACCTCAAGCTGTAAACACATTCAAACCCACATGTAAATTCCTTAACAATAACTCAGTCATCAACATCTCAAAATATGTGAACAATGTGTTTGCTGGAGTTGACACAACTAAGCTCAGAATCTAGGGGGCACATCAAGCCAAGGAATATTAATCTTTCCAATCTATGTGTCAAATCTCGTTTAGTAAGTCATCACCATCCTTTACCTCTTACAATGACTGCTTGTAAAATAATGTGAACTCTTCCCCCTGTGGCAAGATACTACATGTATAGGAGAAAGCTGACAATAGGCTCCCACTCATGTCTCCCGAACTTCCACACACAACTGGGACTGAAGGTGGTTAAGTACAAAAACTGCAGCCAAGCTAGAATCCGCAAATACATGGCCCTTGACAAATGAGGCCTCCACGTTTAATATTCCATGTGAGTGCTGTCAGTGATGAAACCACCATTATATTTACTGTATATTTTCATATTAACATAAAGATGTGTAATGTTTGCGGTGTCATTTTTTAAAATGAAGTATGCAGTTGGTGTTGTGCAGACACCTTTCATTGAAAACATGCAAGATAAAAAACACAAGTCTATAGATAACATCAAAAGTTATGCCAGTTTTTACCTGTCATGGCCAGGAAACGTGCTTCTAAGTACAGCTGTCAGCATAATGTCACTGTGTATGAATATGTGATTTGCTCTCTGTTTATGAAATTCATTATGGAAATAACATATTTCAAACCAAACAACACCACAAAATCCAGAAGTGCAAAGTATCTTTCCTGTGTTATGCAAAGTCCAATAAAGATAGAAATGAAGAAAAACATGAGACCCCTGGGGCTAATGCTCTGTTGACCACCATTATAAAAAAAAAAATCATTTTCTGGAATGTATTAAATTCACGCATTTGAAAAATTAATCAAGGTTAGCCATATTATACCACATCAAATTTCCACATGATACACATTTGTGGTACATTTGGCATCATTTGCCTTATTCTTTATCAAGACACTGAAAAAACAGGTCAAGGTCACCCAATCATTGGGTCATGGTGACTAATAACATATACCACCAAGTATGGATAATTTATAATTATATCTTAAAACACATTTTGGCTCATAATTTCCATAATATTATAAGGGTGGCGCCACTAGTATCAGTAGCAAGTTAGACGTTGACCTCCTCCACAATCCCACCAAATTTCGTGAAGATCTGCCAAAAATTAAAGGTACTAGTGTTCAGAAAGATTTTCATATTTTGACCCCTATATTGCATCATATTGTAGGTGGCGCTACCAATATCGAAAGGGACATAGATTTATGTAAAAATCCATTAACCTACATGCACAAGGCATAGACCACAATAAAGTCAAACGCCATCTCCTTTAATCTTTCAAACTTCATTTCCCAGACACAGAATCTGTAAATTGCAAACAACTTATTATAAGCACTTTAATGGAAATACTGTAGTTCAAGGCTACTTTATGTGGTCACCCCTTCTTCTAGGTAAAATAGTCCACATAAAGCTGGTTACTGGTCACTATACAAATATGGCCGCCACAGGAGGAACAATGGACATGAATATGTACATGTAACAGAGGATAGCACATATATACAGACACATTTTAGACATGTGTATGTAAGCCCTACATGTTTCTACACGCACAAACACTTCTTGGGACAAATGGTGTGGTAAGTCCATATATGGGTGAGACAAAGGGAAGTGGTAATATATTTGATTGGGATGAGAGAGTCACGTCAACACCTGACCAGAGCCACAGGGAAATGCCCCTGCGGCATTGTCTTTGCAAAAAAAAAAAAAAAAAAAAAAATCACGATGATCAGAGCATTCAATTTGGTTGCTAGCTCAGTTTAAATTTAAACCAAGTTGTAAAAAGGGTGACAACCAGCCGCTTTGGAGATAAAAATCAACAGACACTATCATTATTTGTACCTGAAAATTTGCTTATGCTTTGTTGCGATCGCTTCATAAAACCACGTTGTCATGTTTGCAAACACTGAACATCAGCAATTTCCATAAGCAGTCAGAATCAAAATCAAAAGGCCCATGGGCCTCATGCTCAGCTGGCATTGGGGCTATATTGCACCAATTCATTTGAACGTTGTGAGTCCTCAAGTGGCTTCTGAACATATAAAGCTTGTGCACATTTAATGTAAAAATTGTCCACCAGATGGCACTTTGCTCCACATGTAATCATAGCTTACTTGTGCAATCCCTGTGATGAATATTGTTGCATGTGCCAACACAGCAATGAGTGAGTTCTTAACTTTATGTCCTCAGTGACCTTGGAACAGAAGATCAAGGACACCCATATTATGTAATACAAGAGGCCCATATGCCTGCCTGGTGCCATGCTAACATTGCCACTGAAGTCCAAGCTACACCCTGCCATTACAAAATCACCTCTTTCAACTATACAGGCAAGGTGACCTCACAAAAACATGTCAAGGTCACTGATGTTATATACCATTCTAGCTTTGGACCTTGTCTATAGATATATCCTATAAATTTGGCAAGTCTAATCCAATTACTTTTCAAGATATGGAATTTTATATCTTAAAATACATTTTGGCTCATAATTTCCACCTAATTATAGGCGGCGCTACAGGTATTATTACCAATTTAGACTGTGACTTCCCCCACAATCCCATCAAATTTGGTGAAGATCTGCCACAAATTAAATATGCTAGAGTGCTCACAAGGCTTTCCTTTTTGGACCTCTATATTGTATAATATTGTAGGTGGCGTCACTAATATCGAAATCCGCCTAGATTTTCATAAGTCCTGAAAGTTATATTGGGCTAACTTGAAAACTGTGGATGGTATAGCGCTAACGAACAAAAGTTTACAGATGGAAGGACAGACATGAACGGTCGCATATAAGCTCTGCGACCTCTGGTCTGCAGAGCTAAAAAAGGAAAGAACTCCCATGATGCACCACACAATGTATAGAACAGAATTTAAATAATCAAAATAATAAGGCTGGTCATTTGTCTGAGACAACAGAATTACATTGTGGACAAGTTATTTTGACCATCAACTTGTGTAAATTAAGTGTGCTTCCATGGCATTTTAACCTTTTAGTCACCAAATCATTTCCTTTTACATTTTTGCTGCAAAACGAAATATGTTTTGTTTCTGACCCTGTAGAATAGTTTGGGACAATGACAATGCCCTTGATGACTGAGTTGATCTGTCTGCGTATAATGTTGCAGGCATTAGGAAAAATACTGATATATGTGATCAGTGACCTAGTTTGCTGTGCAAATAATACAAGTTAAATAGCCCAATTAAGTTAATTAGGAAATAGGATGTTATTTAGACTATATGTCTTAATGTTTACCCAATGCATTATGAATTGTTGGACCTTTCCACAGGTCTGCGTTCACAACAAGGTTTATTTCTTGTCTAATTTCAGTGCATGAGCAGCAATACACATCACCATGGCCCTCACATTGACATTTAGCAATTTTCACGATTCCATCAAAAAGTTACCTTTTCGTGCATTTGAGTTTCAAATTTTATCAATCTGAAAAATAACATGTGGCCCATGAGCCTAATGCTCTCTTACCATATAATTTGATGACCATCCCCAAAAATTCATTTCCTGAAATGCTTTCTTTCTCTGGACATGACCCTGACAAGTCAAGGTTTGCAACATGATGCAACATCAAACTTCCACATAAACACATATAGTTGTGGTGTATCTGCTGCCACTCCCCTTATTCTTGATCAACATATTCTGGGCTCAATAATCTGCATGTCCCCTTGCCCAGGCCAAGTCAAATTCCAATCGGGGCAAGTTAAAATCTCTAAGCACTACAGGGCTCGACAATTTTTTTAAAAATCACTTGTCCGCAGGGCAAGTAAATTTCAAAATCCACTTGTCCGCATACAAAATCCACTTGTCCTGATAAAACTTCTATAAACATCGTTTTTTTCAAACACAATTCTAAGGCCTACACAAACCATATACCCTAAAATATATTTGCCGCGTATTGTCGCTTGCAAACTGGCACAAAAATGTCAAATTTTACAACGATTCAAGCTGCAACTGTTCGACAGTGAAACTGGCAAAACATTAAAAATACAAATTAAAAAAGTAAGCTATTTGCATGGGGTGACTAACGATGAAAAATACATTGTAATTTCTGGGACGATAGGAGTCCGTATCCCGGTTAAACTTAAATAACGATTAAAATAGTTGCATTGGTTTCAGGATCCTTTCTCGCTGCCTCTGATGCCGTGATGGGATGCATATCGTTTGCGTACCTACCATGAACGCTATCGGTACATCGTGGTAAATTTGCGTATACAGTATTGGCAAGTTCCTCGCAATAAACGGTGTTCTTAAATCAAATTCAAAAAGAAAATTTTAATATTTCAAATCAGAAATCGAGCGTGCGCACCGTCAACATATTTCCTGCAACTGTACACAAACAGCTGCTTTGGCCATGTGGCCTGACGCACAACACATCACCCGATTGGTCAATTTGAGTCACATGCAAAAATGAGCCAATCGCGGCTCGTGCTGCAGTGTTTTCATCATGGCTTCCGCCCAGTGAACATGTGTGAATATGCCGTAATTTACGGAGGGAACACACAAACGGGAAGCTATTTTTTTTAAATTGCAGCATGCGAAAATAAAGATTCCAGTGTTTATAGCAACAATTATTTGGAGTCACAGGCAAATACGCAAAGGTAGGGGGATAGAGAAAAATGCCGAATGTGTGACAGATCAGTCAGCATGATGCTCCGTTCACCGTAGATTACTCCACGCGGTCACTTGCGTGTGACTGGCAGATGTGTGTTTTGTTTGGCCGGGAAGTCAACTTGCGGCACCATTACATGATCTCTCCAACACTTTTAGAGCCCACCGATAAATTGTCTTTGATGCTAATTTGCTCAAGAATTCGCCATGCAAGTTTAAAAATTTTTTGATGTTCCTTTGTCATCGTTCGGGCAGATAAGACTGACGGTGAGGTGCTGTGACTTTGCCCCGATACGGGCAAAAGCCAATACGCCCCAATGCATGACTGCTGGTACCTTTGATCTCGTCGTCGTATGCACGCAACGGTCAAAATACCTGCTTGTTTTGACAGAAATCAAGTTGGTAATCAAGTCCTGTTGAATACACCTGCTGACCATGTAATTGTTTAAACCTGGATTGTTTACTTTAGGCCAGGGGATTATCATCACCTATTGCGCATTGGCGTCCCCATGCACATGCTTGCATTGGTGTTTATTTTCTGTTCACACGGACCACAGTAATCGCCAACACACACAGTCGCGAAGGCTCTGACTGCTCATCATTATGTTGCCGTGCATGCAAACAGACGTAATTTCAGTCCATTTAAAAAAAGAAAAAATTAGCTTGTCCGCAGGACAAGTTGAATTTGAAAGTCACTTGTCCGAGAAGAGCTTTAGCTTGTCCCGGAACGTCGGATCATAGGAATTGTCGAACCCTGCACTAGCACTGGGGGCAACTGGAAATTTTGGTTTTCTAAATGAATTTTGTATGGAGGCCAGCAAAATGTCAAGACTACTAGCCCCAAGGGCTACAGCATATAAAAGAATTGAAAAGCTCTGACATTGAAGTTGGTGTCCTTTTCTTAAGTGCTTAATGACCCTGATATAAAGATCAAGGTCACTCAACATATGAAATTTGATCACTGGCCTAATGCATATTTGGCATATATTGTGCAGTTCCATCTCAATTTATTATGTTGTAGAATTGTAACAAAATCGTTTCCTTATATGCACTCTCTCTGTGACTGTGAGAAAGAAGGGTCAAGGTCACCCATATTATTTTATGTCTAACCTCCATATATGATACAAAGTGATGGTACACTTGGTATATTTAGCCTCCTAATTTCCCAACATGCCAAATTAAGTGCCCTTTTAAACTACTTGCTTAATGACCTAAAAATAATAGGACACTCAAAATATTGCAAAATTTGATCAACGGCCTAAAGCATTTTGGTATAAATTTAGAAGGTCCATCTTAATTTATGATCAAAATAATGAATTACATGTGCACATACTTCTTATACCTATGATGCTGGTCCCACTTCGTACCACAATGACTCTACAAGCCATATACTTTTGTCTCTATGATATTCCTGTATTGGTATATGCACAAGTTTAGATGCAATAATGACCATAAAAATCATGTCTTAAAATATGTTCCCTCCATGACCTTGAGAAAGTATGTCACGGTCAAACATATTATGCCCTGTAAAAGTTGTACATATGATGTTGTTCTGACATACATTGGGTATCGTAAGTTTTATTCTGTCTCAACATATTTATCTTATTGTATTTTTTCAACACATTTTATGTTTAGTTTGCATCTTTCATTATACTGCAGGTGGCACAACCAAATTGTAACATGTTCTAGTCTGATTCACATTCCTACCAATTTTTGTGATGATTCAGCAAAAACTCAGCAAAACACAGTCTCAGATTTTTCATATCTTGGCTTTACTACAAGTGGTGCCACCCATATTGAATTTGACCTAGATTTTCATATACTTACAAGTGCTGACAGTTATGAAGCAGGGACACATCCTGGTCATCAAAACTTGTAGCCAAATCAGGATATAAAATGGTAATCACAAGCAGAATTTGACAGAACTGTTATTCATGTTAAAATAAATTAGCCATAAAGTTTGCAAATTTCTTAGCCAAATGACTGAAACATTAGCATTTTGGCTAGTTGCCTAATGGCACCTGCAGTCCCTGTATATTACTAACTTGAAGCTGTGCACTGTCCCACATCCAGAAACAGAAGTTTACAGACAGATGGACTGATGGAAGGTCAGACATGAGTGATCACATAAGCTCTGCCACCTATGGTCAGCAGAGCTAAAACAGCTGCAATCTTCTAGATATTAAATATCTCCACTGATCCTCACCACAAGCCTGGTTCACTTTACAACATTTTCATGATACATAATGACACACTGTCCTGGGCTCTACAATTCTTTTAATCCGCTGTCGCTCTCACAGCGAATAGTTTTGGCATTTTACTACTCTTTCATGCAGACTCGTTTGTCCATACATGTATGAATCTCATCTTTAAAAAAAAAAAAAATTCTGGTTGCCCCAGGGTCAATGCTTTGAGAATTAATTTGCCCTGACTGGAATTTGACTTGTCCCAGGCAAACAGACATTAAAATTGTAGAGCCCTGTAGGCCTAGAGCAAAAACTAAAACCGCGAGTAGTTTCAGGTCTCACCATAGGATACTACCACTTTTCATTCCCTTTAAAATGTGCAAAACATCTCAATAGATTCAGGTCACATACTAAAAAAAAAAGTCAACATTAAAAGCTTTGGCTCTCATGCACAATGACCTGTGTGTTGGCTCACCATGCACTGCCGTTCAACCATCCAAACACAAGTTTATATGTTTCGAACAACTTTGTTACACACACACTTGTAAACATGAACTGATTATAATTAAAATTACTTAGGGACCCAAATCTTTCCATGTACAAGTCTGGTGTCAGTGCTATGAGCAATATTATGGAGGCCAACTTGGCTAAAATGATTTAAAATATTTCAAACAAACTGGTCAGTGTTTCATTTGCACAAAGCCAAGCATTTACGATCTGTAAAAGTTTAAGTACCAGAATTTAAGATCTGATGACAAAAGTCTAAAATTTAATGGCTTAGTCCTTTTAAAATATGGAGAAAATTATCCATCAAATACTGGCAGCAGTTAATGAGTCACAATTTCCTAACCTTGTGCTGCATAATGATCAGTACTTGAAAGACTACTGTATATTGCTTTAACTTTGCTGCATTCTTATTTTCACTTATTTTGCTGATGGCACAAAACCATGAAAATAAAAACACAGTGAAATAGTATTTTAGCAAGTTGGTTGAATAAAAATTATGTCCAAAACAGTAAAATTCAAACTACAGTATGTCAAAAATACAAAAATTCTGAAAATTAAAATATGTGAAATAAAGTAATTTACAGTGTAGGATTATTTCTTCACTTTAAAAGTGCTCCTGCTTGATACAGTACTGTTCATGTTCAGGAACTGATAGCCACAGGTCACTTCATGGAGCCCATACATCTCTCATCATTCTTGCCAATTCATTTCACTCTTACACAACTGAGTCATAATACATATTATTATATTATTTACATTTACACAAATACCTCCCCATTTAATGCAGAGAAATGAACTTGCAGTACAACTAAAATTCAATAACCACAGTAGCCAAAGGCCATGCCCATTCAAGTTCAACATGCATTATTTTCTGCATGATGATCAAGTGTAGCAAATGCCAGCACTGTCATGGAATCCTGTAAAAAAAATATAATAAAAAATTAAAAAACCGTTTTAAATAAATGTATAATTTTCATTATTGCTGTCTTATATATTGGGCAAGTATAAATAAAAACATTAAACAATAAATTTCCTTTAATTTGGGTCATGAGAACTTGATATTCTGGTGTTGACGGACATCTTTGCCATAAAAAACACTGAAATTTATGCTTTATGACAGAGGTTTCCTTCACATAAATGCACTCTTAATGAAACCACGCAAATGTTCCACCCTAGTATGGATGGGAGTAAGGTAAAGAAGTACCTCTCTATCTCAAAAAGACAAAACAAAAAACAAAAACAAAAAAAGGGGGGGGGGGGGGGCAGTTGGTCATTTCAATCTTCAGTGACCATGACTTAAAATCAACAATCTGCCTCTGTGGGTAACAATGCACTGAGTTTTGGTGAAATTTGAAAGCATTTCTCAGTAAATACACCATTAACCTAGAAAACATAGATACCCTTTTCACCATAATTTGGTGTCCTTTGTGCCAATTTTCAGGCCATTCTGAAAAATAATGTTTGTTGAAATTACTGGCATAGGTACCTGCATGACAAGGCAAGGCATGAATTGTCCTGGCAGTTCACATTTTCACTTCCCTGAAAGCTGACTACTGATCACCACAAGACAAAAATATTCTCATCTATTTCAATGACAGTGGGTTCTGAATTAGACACGATGTTTGACATGGTCGAAAACAGGGACCATGCCAATAGTACCTGTATATCCATCACTATTTCAAGGAATAGCATCCTCACCCATAATGGGAGCCTGCATGCAAATTACTGTCAAACTGCACTGCTTTACTCACATATGTTACAAAACTACAGGTACCTAGAATGTGTTTCATTCTGCCTGTTCGGCATACACATTTATAGATGCATATTGCCATTTCTGACTGTGACAGATTTTGTTGGAGCATATTTTGCAAAGGTCCCTGGCCACGGAGGGGCAAAAACACATCCGGATGACATTCTTCCCAGAATTTTCGCGTCGTAGTCAGTCAACTTAATACGGTGATGACTGCCAGCAGAACTAATATTATGGCGGAGATAATACCCCAATTCGTACTTATACAGTAAATAACACCTCGTAGAAGACAAGGACATTGATGTGACACCCATGCGAACTTGCACGTTGCTGGCCCAGAGTCTGAGAAATCAGTGCAGACCCCACCAACATGGCCTCCGTACCCTCCCGTGAACACCCACCCTCACGCTGTCCATTACTCTGAAGGCTAGTGCAGACAAGCATTTCTTAACTGAATAAGATGCAACTCGTAAAAAATGGAATGAATCGGAAGCATTAGGCATGAACAACTTGGCAACACCAGGATTATGTTTTTAGACGAACCCCCCGTGTCACCTGAAAATCGAAAGTATGAGCTCTGATTTTGCGACACGGGCCTATTTTCGCTCAGAATGCACAGCTGAAATGCGCTCAAGAAAACTTACTCAGATCTCAGATGATGTCACTTGAATGTTGTAGCTTGGCTATACTATTAATTCCATTGGAACTGTCGTCAATTTGTTGACGATCCCACGCGAAATATTCGTAGTTTCTCCAGCTCTCTCAGGAAGTGCCCTGCGGACCAAAAATGGCAAAATGGCGGCGCAGCACAACAAAGTCACGTGACTCTGTTTTTCTCAGTGATTTTGCAGCGGTAGATGGCGCTGTCTCCCTATCGTTCCTGCAAACCTTGTTGCACATTCTTTGAAAATTAATTTTATTTGGATTCAGTTCTGGTTTAACCAGAATTAGCATTCATTTGTTGCTTTCTGTGAGAAGTGCCTTACAGTGTCAGAAGGTTAAAATCCTTATGAACAAAATCCAAAAAAAATTCATTTCTCTGATAACTTATGTTTCCTGGGCCCTCTATATCCAAATTCCATATAAATTTATTATTGAGGGACCGACCATTTGATACTTGGGGGGGGGGGGGGGGGGGGGTGGCTATGCATTTTATTAAAAAAAAAAAAAAATGTACGTCCCATCATTGCTGAAAAAATAATGTCCTTCGTAGAATCACCTGAAAAAAATAAAGTACGTCTTTCCTCTAAAAAGAAAATACTGCTTTAATAAAAAGAGAGTATCATTAGTGGCATTTAGATTTTTTATATAATTAATTGTTTTATTACTTGATTGGTGTGTATAGTGACGTATTGTGTTCTTTTTATACTTGTATATATTTGGACGCACCGCGGGTCATGCCCTGCCCGCGGTGCCCCCGTTGTAAAGGGGTAGTCTCATCAATAAATTATATTATTATACGTACATGTATGATTCTCGAAATATTTGATACATCCACGTTCCTATTCTCGTTTTGGCTAACCAAGAAAAAAACTGTTTATTTTCCCATCAAATTCCGTGTATTAGTGGGTCAATAGCTTTCCTTGAGAACTTGTGAGCCCACCATTTGTTGCGAGATGCCAATTTGAATGACGCAGAAGAGTGATCTTGTTCCATTGCTTTACAGGCTATGTACATTGTGCAGATTATTCTGTAACCTAGTATGGATATGGCAATTCTATACATGTAAATGCAGAATATCAAATTATTAAGGAGAGTCCTGCAGTCATCACTCCACCCATTTGAGACTTAGAGTAAATATCATAAAATATCTAAATATTAACACTTTCTAGTCTGAGTCAACAGCTTTCCTTGGCGTGGTATGGGCGAAATGCTCCCAGGGCCTGCCAAAGAAAGCTGTTGACTCAATCTTCCTTCAGGGGTTCACGGTTGGCAGGGCGGCCATGCTCTTGCCTTCCACCTCTGCGACCTGTGTTCAAATCCCGGCCTTGGCGGCATGTGGTTGGAGTTAACTACCTCTCCGATCGTGAACGGTGGTTTTCCCCGAGATCTTCGGTTTCCTCCACCAATAAAAGGTAGAAAAGTATATGCCAACATCTCTGCCTTGGAGCGGGATTAATATAGGCCTTGCCAGATTCCCAATCCATGTAAAACACATGTGTCTATACTTTTCCTTCAGGGGGTGAGTTAATACCATATTTTCTGAACTGGTTCATCCAGATTGGGTATATATTTATTAACTATATTTACTAAACTAGTTCATCTAGATTGGGTGCAGACCACAATTAGCTGGTGGCTTGGCAGGATACATATAGTAAGTAATGTGCTTTATTGCTTCTTTTGCCCAATCGGGCTCATAGCATACAATTAAAATACATACAGTAAAATTGCTCATCATACATATAATAAGAGCAGAATCAACTGCATGAATTTGTACAAGATTTTGAGTATGTGGGTCTTTTAAGGCCTTAGTACGATGGCGGTAATTTGCAGGTGACCAGATTTCACTCCCGTACAGTAAGATAAGTTTGACGTATATGTCGAATAAATGTAATTGAGTACTTGGTAACAAATTAACTTCTTTGTCACCCGTACATTTTTTATTCAACATATGACAAACTTTCCTTGTTTATCTGCTAAAGACTGTGATTCTAAAGTAAAAGTGCCATTGCATGTGAAGATAATACCGAGGTAGCAGTACGAATTTACCACGTCCAACTTTTTACCATCATACTTAAAGGTGTAATTACCGTGTATTTGACTATACCCGTTTCGGTTGAAAATAATAACTTTTGTTTTTTCGATGTTAACAGACAGACCCCAGCATTTGCAATATGCTGCAAGTCTTACAAGACGTTGCTGTAATTTGTCTGGCGAGTCAGCCAATATAACGACATCGTCGGCGAACATGAGAGATGTGATATTCAGGTCACCAATAAGTAGACCTGATGACGGATCAGAAAGACTAAAAAAATGCTCTAAATCATTTATGAATACATTAAATAACAAAGGACTAAGGGGACAACCTTGTTTCAGTCCGATGGAACTGTGGAATTGAGGTGTACATCCCTCATTTAATTTGACGGAAAGTTTTGTAGCAGTATACA
Organism: Hermodice carunculata; assembly: GCA_964020975.1. Classification (NCBI taxonomy): domain Eukaryota; kingdom Metazoa; phylum Annelida; class Polychaeta; order Eunicida; family Amphinomidae; genus Hermodice; species Hermodice carunculata. The sequence continues at coordinate 143,136,088 of OZ026612.1, forward strand.
TATCTTTAATCAGTTGTAAGACATGCATACTGATACCCGCTTCATGTAGTTTGAATAGGAGGAAATCAATGTTAACCGAGTCAAATGCTCTGCGAAAGTCTACAAATACAGAAAACAACTTCTTTTTGTTAAGTAATTTATCGTCAATTAAATTTTTTAAAAGAAAAATATTATCAGCAGTCTGTCGCCCTTCTATGAAGCCACCTTGGCCTTCGTGAAAAAAAATATTATTTGACAGAAATTTATACATACGGCGATGTAATAATTTGGAAAATAACTTACTTACAGAACTTTGGAGTGATATACCTCTGTAGTTCGCAGGGATATCTCGTTTACCTTTCATATAGGTGTGGATATGAAGAAATAACAAAAAGAAACACTACTTTTTCAGAATGTCACTTTATTTTTGCAGAATCCAAAGTACACAAGAACTTGTTCTAGCATTACTATATTTTTACATGTATGCCTTTGTATATCTGAGACAGTCATGACATTGGATATAAATACAATACTGCTTAATATATTAGCATGTTTCAACTATATATATATATATATATATATATATATATATATATATATATATATATATATATATATATATTATATTATTATAAACATATTTATTTTACCTGGATTGCCAAGGTAGTACAAAATTTCGAGCTTCGTTGTGGTTTTCTAAACCGTTATAAATATTGTGCAGTATGCTTATTAGCTGATTTATAGTCGAGTCATTTTGTTTGAAACCTGACTTTTTGGACGTTAATAGGCCTTGACTAACTAAGTATTCATAAAATTTATTAAACACGAGACGCTCCAATACTTTGGACACATTGCATAGCAAGGAAATTGGACGGTAGTTAGTTTTGGTTTGTTGGTCGGACTTTCCGAAAACTGGACATAAATTTGGCTTTTTCCAGCAGTCGGGAAATGAATGTGACTGCATTGAAAGATTGAATAGCTTAAGCAGTGGGTAGCTGATACCAGTTGCCACATTTTTAAAAGGAAATTACCAATGTTATCGGGACCAGTTGCAGGGCTTGTTTTGAGGGATAGCAGAACTTTTTTAACCTCTTCTTCAGTGACTATAAACGTTTTGAGCCTCTCATTAGTACGATATTCGAAAGTAGGTAGAGTAAAGATATCAGCAGCTTCAAGCTTGCTCTGACTGGCGAAGTACTCATTAAAAATTTCGGCTTTCTCTATATTATTTGATATAACATTTTCATTTTCAATTAAAGGCGGTATATTTTGAGGATCTTGCAACCCAGTATGGATTTGGTCAGGCTCCACCATTTTGGGGGGTTTAAATTTTTGTTATCTAGATCATCTCTCAGTTTTGAGAAGTAAGACTGGATCGCATATTTATTAGCGTTTGCAGTTATGTTACGAAATTTCTTATAGATTTGATAATGAACATCGTATTTAGTTCGTTTATAGCGCCTCCATGCACGATCCCGTTTTCTTCTCATTCTTTTCGTAAACGAATCCATCCAGGGTTTGTCTTTTGGTCTCACAAAGATTTCTTTGCTTGGAATATAATCTTTGGTAATGCTGAGGAGCAGATCAGTCCAATAGGTTGCAATATCATCAATGCTGTCAAAAACACTAAAGCCAGTATCCCACGGAGCATACAGCTGTGAAGAATTTAGCCCTTCGAAATTTGCATTTTTGAAGTCCCACATGGTGCGTTCAAATGGACGATTGCGCATTACAGTTAAAGTAAGGGTACAGTATATAACAGAATGGTCGGATGAAGAGACTGGGGGTAAAGTTCCGCTGTTGATGATAAGACCGGGAGAGTCAGTAATCAGTAAATCTAATAGACTTTCAGTGTATTCAGTGGATCTCGTGGGTTCATTGCTAAGTTGGAAAAGATAATTTTGGGAGATGATATTAAAGAGTTTTGTACCCAGCTCGCTGTCAGTGTGATCCGATTCCCAGTCTCTACATCTATCGTTAAAGTCACCGAGTATAATAAGGGGGAAAAGGTTGCTTTCTAGTGCAAGAGAAATCGAAATCGAAAGAGTGTCTAATAAATGATCACGGCACTCTGCTGTTTGGCCTGGCGGACGGTAATAGGTGCCGATAAGGATACTGCCTCGTTGCGTTTGAACTTTTATCCATAAACTTTCAACATTGTCATGTTCATACTCCTTGCAATGGGTGAAAGGAAGTGAATCCCGCACATACAGCATGACACCTCCACCTGCACCCGATGCCCTGTCTTTCCGAAGAGGGGGTTGGTAGCCGTCTAGTGAGAGAAGATCGTTAGGAAAATTACTATCAAGCCATGTTTCGGATATTCCCAAGATATCAATATCCTCATTTTGCATTAATAATTGAAGATCGTCTAATTTTCCATCACTTTTAATACTTCTAATGTTGGCATGGCCTTATTTAAGTTGTTTTGTATCAGATGGTCCAGGATTTGGATGGACATCGGATGCAGTCAGGAAGTGCTTAGTTACAGATATGCAAATGTGACGTAAGCATTGGAAAACATTTAACATGAACAATAAAGAAATTAAAAAGATAAAGCACAGGGGCACCTTCAAATCGTCACTTAAAGACAAACAAACTTCTATCTTAAATATGTCTCTTCGCAAGTTGAAAATACCAATAGCTGCCCGGTGCTGAGCATAATTACAACCCATCGATTATCTCTGAGGAACAAATTCCTGCATAAACAACTTGGGTTATTTTACAGTTGGACACGTATTTGATTTTTGCTTTCTGTAATAAGAATAATTGAGTACTTTCCGGGAACATGAACATGAACATGAACATGAATACAAAAAGATGAAATACAAAATTGTTCAAAAAAAGTAGAGACTTATGAAAGGCGGAGTTCATTTTATACAATAATTAGATTTAACTGGAAATTATGATATTCATTTTTACAACAATACCAGATTCCATAAAGAATAACAAGAATTCATATACCGATAACACACAAATCTTTAATGCACCTGGAAAAAAGAACTGTGAGAATTTCAAATGATACGTACCAGGTGAGATTCAATTATATGTAATAGTGTGTATCGTGAGGCACATATCATCTGCCTAACCATGCTCCGATCTCAGTGTAGTAGAGAATTTATTTCATATATATATATATATATATATATATATATATATATATATATATATATATATATATATATATATATATATATATATATATATATATATATATATACACATATACATATATATATGTATATATATATTAGAAGAAACATACAGTATTTTGCTGGCGCAAATAAGAATACATGTTTGTGATGATCATGTTGACTAGACAAGATGATGTATTATCATAATTTTAGTAAGCAGAATTGATTGGTTTATTATTCCAAAATATATAACCACACTCAGTGTCTCGTGCAGCAAACACATGGTATTTTCATCAAACAGGTGATACGGTTTGTGTCGATATCGTTTTAGCGAGCGAGCCTTGCTTTCGCGTGCTGGCAGAAAAGTTTGTGCAGCACGAAAATCAAACACGTGATACGGTTTATATCACGGTTTAGCAGGCGAACAACATAATTATTACAAAAAATATGATAAAATCGTTATCACAGGCTAGCTTCACGTAGTACGGAGTTTTACTTGGCCTTAGTCAGCCATAGCACATTTGGGCTTCGCCCTGTGTGGTATGACTGACAAAGTCAGGTTTAACTCCGTACTATGTTCAGCAAACCTGTGATAGCTGAGAGTACCATAGTTCACTGGTAAACTTAAAATGCACAAATTAATGTCTCCTTTATGCGTTCTATATACAATGTTAATTTTCCAAAATACCAAATGTTGTGTTTATTTCGTCTTCATTGATTGTACCGTAAATGTTAACCCCAAAACAGTTCAAGAACATGTGCATCCCACTAACTTCTTCACCAAAAAAAAAAAAAAAAAAAAAAAAAAAAAAATGTACGTTGAGTTCAGAGGGAAAAAATTATGTACATCTTGTGTGCATTAAAAAAAAGTAGGTTGATACAAAATGCATAGCCCCCCCCCCCCCCCAAGTATCAAATGGTCGGTCCCTAAGACTATGGACCTATTATAGTAATAACGACCTATTCTCGTTAATAGGTCTGGACGTATTAATGACTTATTCTCATTAATAGGTTCATGCTATGAGTCTAACCCATATATAATATCGGTCTCTCGAGCGGCCGCAGGCCCCGAGCCTGCAGCCGCTCGAGAGACCGATATTATATATGGGTTAGCTATGAGTCTTACTAATTTATACTAACAAAAGACTTAGTGTGACACAAAGTCTTTTGTACGTATTTTTGTTCCGATCCATGTTGGAATCTGACCCAAGTTGGAATATTCCAACAAGGGCCTGGCCATTTTGGAATTCCAACATTCTACAAGGTTTAAAATGAGTAGATGGGAGGCTAGCAGGACCTGTGGGATAGGCAGCTGGGTAGGATGTGTAGGGAGAGGGACACAGCGTTCAGGGAGGTATGGGAGGAGTTTTTTGGTAGGAGGGAGTTGTTGCCTGGGGATGGCCTTACCCCAGTCAGGTAGGAGGAGATAGGTTAGGGCAGGCTTATAGTGAGTGGGTGTAGTAGCAGGGAAACTAGAAATCCTGGCGTCTACCAGGCAGTCCCTTGGGCAAAGTGTTAGATGTAGGAACAAAGAAAATACAAGGATGACGAGTGATAGAAAAACAAAGGCCATGAAAATAGGATAAGTTAAATGCAGGGAATATAGAAACAAAGTGGCATAGATAGGAGCTGTAATAGAGAGTGAGGGAATGAATGGCGTTGTAGCCCTAGCAGAAACGCATATCAGAAAGGAAGAGATTAGTATAGTGACATGCCAAGTAGGGTATATGAGCTGATAGGTATAGAGGGAAAGAAAACGGACAAAGAAAAGGAGGAGGAGAAGGAGTATGGTTTTTTATTAAGAAGGGGGTTAATTTCGCAACAGATATTGCAAGATTCTTGAGAAGAAGACAACGTGGGAAGAAGACAATGATGTGAAAAATAAAATGCAGTGGATAGGAATATTAATAGAGTCAAATGGAAACAAGGTAGCAGTAGGTGTAGTGTGTGTGGGTCAAATGGAAACAAGGTAGCAGTAGGTGTAGTGTATGTGGGTCAAATGGAAACAAGGTAGCAGTAGGTGTAGTGTGTGTGGGTCAAATGGAAACAAGGTAACAGTAGGTGTAGTGTATGTGGGTCAAATGGAAACAAGGTAGCAGTAGGTGTAGTGTATGTGGGTTGCGAGGGGCTACCAAATGAATGGAATGACAAGAAAAATGATAGGATGAGAATGATGATTAGTGACATTCAGCAACAGGGCTACCCGATTATGATAGCTGGGGATTTTGATGGGCACATAGGATATGGAATGAGTGGAATAGAGGGAGGGAATAGCAGAATCAATGGAAATGGAACCAGGTTACTGGATTTCAGAAGAGAATTTGGTCTGGGATAGTTAATAGGGATATACAATGCAAAGGAAAGTGGAAATGGGCAGCTGGTGAAAGGCAGACAATAATTGATTGTATTTTAGTGGGCAATGGAGTATTTCAAATGACACAAAGATGCGAAATATAGGATGAAGGGAGACTGGATATAGGCAGTGACCATAACTGGCTGATAGTCTCCATTAACATGCAGTATCAAAGAAGAAACCAAGGGGGAACTGAATGGGTGTGGAATGTAAAGGAGGAAACAGACTGGGCAAGATATCGAGAAAGTTTAAAAGTTGAATTGCAGGAATGGAAAAATAGACGAGAGGATGAAGAAAAAGTACAGAAAATGAATGGGGACCTGATCAGAAGGATTCTTAAGGTAGCACAGTAAAAGATAGGTAGAAACAAAGTCCCTGTTGAAAACCTAGGGTATACAATAGACCCAGAGTTGAAAGGAGCCATAAAAGGAAAGAGGCTTAGAAATAGAACATGGCGGTAAGCCACGAAAAACAGGTACTCTGAAGGTGATATAGAAGAAGCTAAGTGACAGTATATGGAATATAGAAGGAATGTAGCCGAGATGAAAGCAGAGAGAAGAGCCAGTGATAATGAACAAATGACAAGGAAGATAATGGAGAATGGGGGAGAAGGGTCAGCCATCTTTTGGAAACAGGTTAATTGGTGAAAACAGAATAAAGCAGAGTAAATCACGCACAGAGGGAAAAGGACAGATAACATGGAAGAAATAGAGGAAGCCTTAAGGGAGCATTGGGAAGAAGTCAATAACCCAGGGGTCAGGGAACAGTACCCGTGGGTAAAGCAGAGTATGCACCGGATCAATAGGATCTGGAGATGTGTTGCAGGATCAGAAGTATAGAAGTCAAAATGGCAATTGAGCAGATGCGGGTATGCAAAGCTCCAAGACTAGATGGTATCTTGACAGAATCCATAAAGAGAGGGCAAGAAAAAAAACCCGATAGTTTACAGTTGCTTTTCAATAGGGTCATTGACAAAAGACAAGTACCAAAGGAATGGTACAGACTTAAGATTTCATCTATTGCAAAGAAGGGCCCAGGAGGCCAATTGGACCAGTGTAGGGGCATAGCGATTTGATCAAATGTGGTCAAAATATTTACTGGGTTAATGTACTGGAGACAAAGTAGAATAGTTGAAAGGCTTGGTCTGCTGGGGGAAATTCAGAATGGATTAAGACAACGTAGAAGGGTAGGTGACCACATCTTCACATCGACTCAGGTGTTAGAATTAGCAAGACAGAAGCAGAAGAAAGTCTTCATGGGTTTCTTAGATGTGAGGAAAGCTTATGACAGGGTATGGAGGGATGCCCTATGGGAAAAACTTAGTGGACTAGGATTTGGTAGAAATTTTCTAGAAATTCTGAAAGCGTTTTACAAAGATCTAGACTGTACACTTTCATTAGGAAAATAGAAGTAGAGAATACAGGTCTGGATATAGGACTAAAGCAGGGATGTGTGCTGTCCCCAATTTTTTATCACTCTGTATGTTAAGGATCTGGGGGATCAGTTGATCAAGTGTGATAAGGGAATGAGGGTAGGTGATCTAAAAATTCCAGGTCTGTTTTTTGCAGATGAAATTGTACTTATGGCAGAGTCCAAGAAAGAACTTTCAGATATGCTGAACATAGCAGGGGAGTATGGGAATACATGGAGGTGGAAATTCAGTTAGGATAAGAGCAAAGTCATGACTCTTGGGAAGAAACCAGATGAGAATAAAAATGGAGAATTGGATAGTTCCAAATTCCAGGAGGTGGAGAACAGTTGATCGAAATTGGGGAGGTCAATGAGTATGAATGCTTAGGCATAAAGATAAAAGGAACGGGTAAAGGCATGTTTAGGTATCAGGTGGAGAAGATTAAATGGAAAGTGAATCGTATGAAGGTAATGATCAAAGCTACGACACCGAACAGTTTCAACAGAGCGTACTCGACAAGAGTACAATGGGATAGAGTTAGCAATACTTAAGTGAGGGAGACATCCAGGGAATGGAGAAAGCACAGAATGAGGTGGGGAAATGGGTACTAGGAGTGCCACCATGTACAGCAACAGAAGCAGTCTTAGGAGGGTTAGGATGGAATAAAATCACAGCCAGGATTGCCAAAGCAAAGTTAAAGTACTGGTGGTATCTACAAGCAGTAACTGAAGACAGGTGGTGCAGGAAAGTTTATAATGAGATAGTCCAGGAAAAAACACGATGGGTCAAAGACACAGATAATTTAACAGAGAGATATGAATTAAAAGAATATGATGAGGTAGATGATTGGAAAGTACAGGTAAGACTGTTACAGAGGGTTGGAAAGAGGACTGGAAAAGAGGAGTCAGGAAAAGAGTACAACAAAAACATTCAAGGCATAAGAAAAGGCAAAGAAATGTGTGTTTTGGGATGGAGGGAAGGGATCCAAGCTTCTTTTTCAAAGTAGGACAGAAGTAATGAATCTAGAAAAGAGAAAACAGAAGTGGTCAGCAGGTGGTAATGGAAAGTGTAAGATATATAGACAAGAGGAAGATAAAAACGTGGAGTATTGGCTGTTGTGGTGCAATGCATATAAAGAGATAAGGGAAGATTTTTTTAAGAAAGTGGCATTGGGAAGATTACAATTACAAGGGTTTAGAAGAGGTTCGGTTTTTAGAGGAAGAGGGACGTATAGCATGGGTTTTAGGTTTTGAAAGGTAGTTTTCTGGGAGGCAGGAAAGGTAGTAAAGGTGTACAGGACTACCTGATAGGATGATGGGAGAAAAGGAATTAAATAACAGGGTTAGAGGGCAACAGGTGAAATTCGAATTCCAAAGTAGGAGGAAAGGGAATGGTGGTAGCCCTTTTAAGAGCTCCCAGTGGGGCCCCCATGGGAAATGGAAATGCTGAGCCTTGGAGACGGGGATATGGTGTGTGAGGGAAGGGTTGTTGTTGTTTTTTTTTTGTTTTTTTTTTTGTTTTTTTTTTGTTTTGTTTTAAGGAAGTGCAAGCAATAAGTGTAGGGGGATATACACAGGACCAGGAGCCCACCACAGCTGTGACAGAATGTGTGGTGGACCCTTTGCCTCGGTCTGGTCCTAGAAAACATGGCAGCACAAGCTGATAAGGATTACCATGGTTTTCCCTGCCTCATTTTTTTCTAGGCCACCTGTGTCACACAGGACCGCTACAGACAAGCGAATGGCCACAGAATTTTTAGAATTAACATGGTATGCCCATGTGGGAATTATGATGTGCTACATGCTTTGATGATAGATAAGTTGGTTCCAGCCTGCCCCAGTGAAAAAGTAATGAAAATGAATTCAAATAGCAATTGAATATCTGTATTTAAAAAATCTTTATTGCCACTGGAGCCAGCTAAGTAAGTGCCAGTAGTGGTAACCAACTGATTCTTCTCTTTTAATACTGATCATATATTTTGATCTGATGCCACAACATTTTCATGAATTTTTGTAAATTTTGTTCTTGGAGCAAACAAGAAGTCAATCAATTTGGCTAAGAGAGGCGAATTGGGCACTTACCCACTGCTCTTACATAGCCTAGTGTTAGGAAACTTTGGAAGTACAACGCAAGATTTAAGACTTTTAATGATAACCGCAAGATGTACAATGCTTATAGAGTGTGTGAAACCCTTGAGGCTAATAGTGTGCCAAAAAATTAGACCACATGGTTTAAGGATATAGGCAAAATGTGTGAAGTTATCCAATATTTTCACTGTCAAGAGTTGTATAAAAGACATATATAAAAGATATTTCAGGCTCAAACTACAGCGTTTTAGCCAGGGCAAACTGTCTTTATATGCTAGGTTAAAGCATGGTCATGGGGCAGAAAACTTTTGTAATATAATCCACAATCCAAGTCAAAGACGGTCTCTGATTAAGTTGTGCATTAGTGCACACCCTTTCAAAAAAAGATGGAAACAGAGAGATATGGTCCACAGAGGATTGAAAAGGATCTGACAGTTTGCACTTTGTGCATCTCTGGGGAGATAGAGGGCGAGATACATATTTGCTCAGATGCGGATGGTTTATGTCACAGAGTAATGAAATTTCTCAAGAATGTAAGATCTTTGTAGATTTTGATTTGGCATTATATTCACTAAATGCAGAAGGCGAGTTGTGTGTCAGATGGGTAGCAAAGTGTTGTCGGGAATGTCTTGAAATATGGAACAATTTATTAAAAGCATAGGAACAAGAACATGTAATAGTAAATTTACGTTTGGAACCTACTTCATATATAGTTTCAGCACTTGGGTAAACAATGTCAGTCGTCACCTATCTGCGCCATCCGTGTCCCAATGTACCTGGTCAGTATGCTGTATGTTCACCAGCTGCTATAAAAGGTCACTTCACATAGAAACTAATTTGGTGCCAAATGTCGTGACTGTACAAGAAAGAGTTGCATGACTATCCATGCAACATTGTGTACAAGTCCCAACATAAGTGATCTTTATTTATGTATTTATTTGTGTCAATAAGCTTTTGAAAATTTTAGCAACCTCTGAGTGATAAAATTTTTATGAGGGCTGCAGAGCTCAGCTATGAACTTGAAGCTATGTTGGCGAAACTGCGAATGAAGCTCTCATTTGAAATTGACGTTAACCCTTGCATGCTGCGCACGTATCAGTTCATAGATCGCTAATTGGCTATGATTATACCATCGTTGATTGGCAGCCACCATGGTGTGGGGTGCTGTGTGCATAAATCATGTTATGTGCCTGACACAACTAATTTTTGCCATCCTCCATGTTTAAAATATAGTTTTCATGTGTAAAATAAAAAATCTTGAAAACTGTACAACAAGTCATACAATTATTTGTAATACATACCACTCTATAAGACATCATGAATGCGTCATTCCCACATGACCTCACCATGCTGGAATTCCAACATGAGCATGGCCCATGTTACATTCCAACTTGGTCAAATTCGAACATGGGTCGGAACATCACCCTTTCTCTGGTACAGCAGGATAGTGCGGTGATCTGAGCGCTGTTTTTCGGTGTATTATCTGAACACCTTTCAAACCAGACTACTGTTCATGCCTTAACAACATACAAATTGTGACAGCAGTTTACACTCTCATTATGTAAGGTATTTTTGCAGATGTCATTGTTCCTATGATTAACCCAAAGAATTAAAGGAATTATAAAATTTACTCAGAATAGCAGGGGACTGTGGGGGATGTTATTTACATTTTCTATTCATATAAAAATCCATCTTTTTTAAAGAAGTAGGTTGGGTGATTATCTTGCTTGGCCTCTATTAATAATACTTCACATCTATCTGGTTGAATAGTGGTATGAGACCATTACGCGTCAATATCATAGTCGAAAACCAGCCTTAGTAAAATAAAAAGTCTAAATCTTGACTAGACAATCAACATGAAAATCACAAAAAAAAAAAGAAAAGAAAAGGAAAGAAAAAAACGCCAGCAAGACTTAAATATCCACCAAAGAATACACTATGCATTGAATGTCTAAAGATGATTAGATGTCCTATTGATAACATAAAAATAATGAAAAATAGAAACGACGACAGTTTTCAACAATGCTTGAGTAACTGCACCAAATATTCCAGCAGTAAAAATCATCTATGATCAATATCCATCACTCAAACAAGCAAGGATGAAGCCCAGAAGTTAAAGGCAGACATCGAAAAAGTTTATATTTTTACACATCAGTAAACGAATATGAAATGCATTCTGAAGGAATACATCTTTCTCATGATTTTTTGAGACAAGTACCAACGAAAGTTAATGGCAGTAGATTTGGATTTTTTCAACTTGAACTGATGATCTTCTTATGCTACTATCTGATGATGAACTTGGTCAAACGCATTCATAAAATCCAGCTATCTCACATCAATAAGACCACCACTATGTGGCAATTCGGTCCTTTTATGAAGAACGTAAAGTACCTGTAACACAGATGACCGGATATAAAACCATTTTGCACGTCACTGAGCAAATTATTTTTTTTTCACATGTTCAGGTATGTTATCTCTTACCTGTGACTCTAATGTCTCACACAGAATGCTGGTCAAGCTGATAGACCAGTTGGTATTTGCTGACTTGTTACATGTACATCCTTTTATGGATCATAACATACACGAGCAGTTTTACCCGTCTTTTGAGAGCTGTCCTGTTCATAAAGAAGTATTATAGATAATATCCAATGGGTTTATAAAGAGACCCCTCAGTTGATCGGGTATTGTGGGTGTAAATTGTCAGGCCCAGATGATTTGTTTATATCAAGTTTGTCCATTTTTTTGTATATCATATATTCTGTTATGTTAATTTCTTCTGGAAAACAGTGGACATGTATTCCAGGTAAGAGCAGAGTACTTTCATTCTCATTTGCAAATATCCTTGTGAAATGTTGAAGAAGTACATTAGCATTTTTTCACCAGATTCGGTAATTTTAGTTTTTGGTTAACTTCAATTGCAGGGATTTCTTGATGTGGTATTCCAGGTTTAATTTTCGCCTTTGACTAGAAATATTTATATAACTTCTTTGAATTAAAAAAAATGTCTAGCAACATCTATTTTGTACAGTTTTTCAATTTTGTGTGTGAGAGTCATGGTGGTAGGCCTACCATGTCCCTTTTGTGGCGAAAATTATAAATTTTGGGTTTTATGTAGTTAGACCTATATGTTTTGAAAAAGAAAGCAACCAAAATTTGTAGATAAGGGGAAAATATTTAAGGTTCAGAGCATTGATTTAAAACCACCAGTTGCTATTCGTGGGTGTAAGCCTGTCTCAAGTCAGGAGTGAAATGTATTTCTTCATATTGGTATTGGAAGATGCATGCCGATGTTTTGGTAATTCTTGAATCTCTGCCTTTTGCTGTATGTAATTTTGCTATCATTGTTGGATTGAAATTTATGAATATGGCTACTGTTTCTCTGAGCTATTTTATTCCTTTTTATGACAGCAGTATTATTGTCATTTCTCCACAGATCTAACTTCAGGGAATTTGCCAACATCAGGTTTTTCTCTCCTTTTTTAAACAATTGGTTCAACGGAACGAGTTCCTTTAAAGTGAATATTGTTCACAATTTTTCTCTGGAGACTTCATTTGGTCTCAGCCTGATACTTGATATTATTCAAATTCTTGTTTTATTTTTCAGTTACATTTATCATAGTAAAACTTTGTCCGTTTTTAGGTACATCGATATAGCAGTTAAACTTATATGTGAGCAAACAGTTGTCACTTTTTCTAGGGAGGGGTAAATTATTCCAGTTCAGTTAGCATAGTTTCCGTATTCTAAATTTACCCCAAACACATTGAAATAATAATAATAATAATAATAATAATAATAATAATAATAATAATAATAATAATAATAATAATAATAATAATAATGATGATGATGATGATGATGATGATGATAATGATAATAATAATAATAAGAAGAAAATATTTAAATAAATAAAGGTTCATTGCTATGCAAAGGAACGCCCCAAAGTCGTAGAAAAATAAAGGAATTTCAACTGATTTTCATGTGCATATACAATGAATGCCTTTCAGCTTTAAGGGCTGGGTCCAGAGATCAACATATTGTTTTGCACCTTTGTGATACTTGGCAGATTGTCCTGCAGGGTGACTATAAAAATGGAATCCTCATAATACAGTACAGTATAGTACAGTACAATAAAAATGGACAGATTAGATTACATTAGATAAGATGGACTTTATCCTTTTAACAGGGCACTTACTTCAATCACTCAGTGAAGTATCACTGATCTTCCACAAGGCCTTGTGTGAAAGATAGAATAGATATGATGAACGCAATGTATGCCTGTGGCAATGGTAACGATGATACTTTCCATTACCTTTTCGAATGTTCCTTGTACATGTCTGTTAGAGATGTACTATGAACTAAAGTAATTCTTTTTGCACCCTTGAAAGTTTGACTCTTTCATATGGCTGCAAAACATGTGCAATCCTGCAAAAGGAAACAATGTTTTGCACATCCTCGAGTGTACAAGGCAATAGGCATAACTGGGAACAGTCACATAGGCTCCAGAATAGGATAAGACAAATTATGTAGCACACTATTCAATAGTTATCTGGAGAGAAGGTGTTCCTCAACCCCTTTCGCTATCTGTGAGGTTCTGAAAAGTTTTTTCTTGAACCAGTGTGGCCCTGTGTTTGCTTTTGCGTTGTGATGCCGTTCTTACCAGTAAATTGTTTTTCTGTCAGTGACCTGTCAGTTTGACCTCCCACTTTCTATATATGCAAGAAAAATTAATATATTTTGGAAAAGAACTAGTGTTTGCACTTAATGGTGAATATTTCTTAAGGTTGAGAGGACCGGTTTAAAACCACCAGTTGCCTTTTGTGGGTGACTGGCTGTCTCAAGTCAAGAGTGAAATTTGTTTCTTCACATTGGTATTGAAAGAGAAATGTTGATGCTTTGGCAAGTTTGGAATCTCTTTGCTGTCATTGTTGGGTTTGGAATTAGTGAATATGGATCATGTTTTTCGGTACTAAAGCATCATAGCTTAAGAAAGCACAGTAGAAAATGGCAACAAATATCATATATTATGTGAAAATGCAGTCATAATGATGGTTTTGTTTCATAAGTTGTCCATGGTTGATACCCCAGTTATACGTGTTTTACATATTTTCTGTTGGTGCTGCTATGTTTCTACACGTGAAATGAACTATAACTATCAGCCTGATACTCACGTTTTCAGATGTGAAATACCTCTACTTAGATTGATATTAAATGATGTAAGCTTATACTTCATCAAATGTAGCATATTGCATCCATGTACCAGTGGTAGTTGGAACTACAGACCTCTCTGTTGTGTGTTATGGGTTTGAAGATATTCAAGATTCAAAGTGAGAAATACTCCCTATATTCATTCAAGTCAAAGTATAATTTTTGTTCAAAAGAGTGTGGCTAAGATAAATTTGATTATAATTGAACACAACTTTAAAATATTTCAAATTTTGTTGAAATTCAAGGCACCCAGACAGATTTGCTCTGGAAAAAATTTACCTTTTTCCTGTGTGAAGCCTGTCCTTTATTTTATGTACTGTTGTGTACCGTTTTCTCTGTACTTGCAAGGGTTACGTGGTCCTTATTGGTGTATATTTGTATATTTTGAAGGCCTTTTGTTTTTGTGTTTTGTGTCCCGCACCGTTTCTCTGTTCTTCGTGCTACTTGTGGTGGTTACTGGTGTATCTTTATATATTTCAAAGGCTGTTTTGTTGTTGTTGTTGTTGTTGTTGTTGTTGTTATTGTTGTTGTTGTTGCTGTTGTTGTTGTTGTTTTTATGTCTTGTTCCGTTTTCTCTGTTCTTGCATGGTACTTGTGGTGGTTAATAGTCGATCTTTATGTATTTTAAAGCTGTTTTTGTCATGTACGGTTGTGTCCCGTTTCTGTGTTCTTCTATGAGTCTTGTTGACCATAGTTTCATTCTGGCCGCAGGATAGTTGTTTAGGGGGTGTCCCACTTATAAAAGCATGGAAGATGTATATACGATTGTTCTTTTTAAAGGCATTGTGGATGTAGATATAGATTAAACTATTAGGGAAATGCATGAAAGAACTAGAAAAGAAGACTTGCTTCACAACAAATCTGGGTGCCTTCAAAATGAGAACAGTTTGAAATGTTACACTTTGCGATTGTTCAACATAATCTAAATTTTGTGTATTAGCCTATTCTGCATAAATTAAAATGCTAAAACTTTGGTTCTTGGTCCGTTGGATGTGGCCATGTCACAAACTTATAACCTTAAGTTTGAATGAACCACTATCTATAATCATTAAGAAGCTATTCGAGTATTAAATTTTGCATATTCACCTAATTTGCATAAATTAAAAGCGTACAACTTTGGTTCATGGTTCATTGGAAGCACCCATGTCATAAACCTATAAAGTAAAGTTCAAATTTTCACCTCTATCTATAATAGTTTTGAAGCCATTCGCCATTTAAATTTTGCATATTTACTTAATTTGCATGAATTAAAATTCTACAACTTTGTTTTATGGTTCGTTTGATGTGGCTATGTCACGAACCCATAAATTGAAGTTAGAATGACGCCTCTAACTATGATAGTTTTCAAGCTATTCAAGATTAAAATTTTGCTTATTCACCTAAGTTGCATAAATTCAAATTCTACAACTTTGTTTTATGGTTCATTGGATGCGGCTTTGTCAAAAACCCACTATTTGAAGTTACAGTAGCACCTCAATCTATAATAGTTTTAAAGTTATTCAAGATTTAAAGTTTGCATGTTCACATACGATTTGCATACGTTAAAACCCTACAACTTTTGTTCGTGGTACATAACATGCGGCTTTGCCACAAACCTATAAATTGAAGATGGAATGGCTATTCTATGCATAACAGTTTTGGACATATTCAACTTTTGAATTTTTCAATGCCCCTAATTAGCATAATCTGAAAACCTGCACCTTTCGTTTACTGACCATAATATTAGCAGGTGTCACAAACCTATACATGCGCATTGAAATTTTGTGCCTATCTACAATAGTTTAGAAGGTATGGAGCTTTTAAAATTTTAATTACCCCTACTTTGCATAATTTTAAACATCATGTTTATTCCAAACGATATGCACAATTTCACTGGTAGGTCAGTCACCATGGGAAGTTTGGTGGTTTTCGGAATAATAGTGTCTGAGACGAACTCCGGACCAATTTGGGTGCCATGGAAAGATAGAGAGAATCCGAGGAAAAACAATATGTCTGGGTTGGCACCCAGACATGAAGAAAGAAGAATAAAAAAAGAATTCTTGGAAAAACAAAGTGTTTGGGTTGGCAACCAGACATAATTTTGAGAAAACAATATATCTGGGTTGGTACCCCAAAATAATGAAGCTGTAGTCAGGTTGCAAATTCGATGTAGCCAAGTATGCAAAGGGAAAGTGACCTCTCAAATGACCAGACTGAAGCACGTTATGTGTACAGATATTTAATGAAGTGTGGTGCGTTTTACACATCCGAAATATTATTATTTGGAATCATCATCTAATGTGTGTGGTAGCTGCAACCAGGGTAGACTTAGAAAATACAAAATGGCATCACAAGCAGCAGGGGTCATCACGGAACTGAAATTAAGACTTTCGTCATGTCCATATGAGCTAACTGTGACAGGTAGGTAGGTCTGTAGGTAGGGAGGGGGGGGGGGAGAGAGAGAGAGAGAGAGAGAGAGAGAGAGAGAGAGAGAGAGAGAGAGAGAGAGAGAGAGAGAGAGAGAGAGAGAGGTGTCAACGGATGTGAAGTAATTTTGCTTGGAATTGTTTTCATCGTTACATTTGTCGGCAAATAAAAGTGTATCAAACGTTGTGGCATCTTAGGAATACTTTATCCTTGTATCCATTTTGTACTTTTCTCTACAATTTTCACGAAAACGAGTCTATCGTATTGTAATGTTACGTGAGTCATACAAAACATACTGGTCCTCTATAGAACAAAGGGCAAACTCTTGGATCTTACAAATTTCCGTGATGCCAAGTGTGTAGGCTGTTGTAGACGGATATTTGAATTTCTGTTCCATGTCTCTTTCTCCACGTCCTCACAACCACGTGTACACAACTACACTCCTACAAAGACTTCTCCTCGATAGGACTGACCGTCTTGCTTATCAGTTCCAATGAACCTGCCTGTATTGTATTTTACAATTTTGTCTTTATAACAGGGAGTTCTACACACATTTATAGCATAACGATATCAATATGACATTATTCATATTTATGAATAGAAAAATTGTCACTATATGACTTGGTTGTCTCCACACAGCGCACACAACGCAGTCAGGAAAGAAACCTGATTGGAATCCACAGAGTTTTGTTTACATGCTGCCATCTGGCGACAGTGACATGTTTTGCTGTATGATTCTTTGGGTTTTGATACAATGCGACGAGAACTTTACTGCTAATGTAAAAATTCGCGAAGCGTTAATTTGTGAATTTTAATATTGCTGTCGTCCGTAACTATGCTCGATTTTCATAACAATTCATCCCACTACAAAATCGTAAATTAGATTATTGCCGCAACTATATATTTTACTAAAGTGCGTAATGCTTGTTGCGTGTTCCGTTATCAGATACACAGAACTTCCAATTTTGGAATTGCTTTCTATCTCGGATAAAACCAAGCTGATTGGTTTTACAAGGGTAAATGCCATTGTAAAAACATAGCTGAAAAACAGTGTTCAAGAATAATTTCATTAAACTAATGAAGAATTTAGCTCATAGAACACAAATTTCACACTAGCTGTCACTGTCGTTACGGTCGTACATTTTTCATTAACTTGAACATTTATCGCAACATTCTCCTTTTTTTGCTACGAAACAGGTCCATAGACTTTTAAAACATCTACTTGGGCGTTTCATTATTTAAATTGTTGCAAGTAGTACCAAATGGAGCGTGATAGTATCTGTGTCTATTTTGCCACCATGACAACGAATAGTTTTGTAATTCTATCGTGATAAACACACGGTAATTTATAAATTCGACGATTAACATGACAGCTGGTGCGCTCAAACAGAACCAGTAAACAATCGTCTCTACGAGCAACAAGCTTAGGTGACCATACAAAGTTTGCGTGTTCTCAGCTGAGAAATCAATCCAAATCCCCTGGCGGCCTGGCGCTGTTCTTTCTGCTATTTTGCTCTTTGTGATGCCATACATGTAACAATGCGGCGTTGTAGTCAAGTCATACATACAATATTTCTTTATTCTCGGTTTTAAAAAACAATACAACAGTAGCATCTCATGCTAATATCACCTACCAAATGGAAGTAAACAATAGACGATAATGACAAGTAAGTGTAGATGGGATGTAAAGGAAAGGAAAAAAGTTCATTAGCACTGAAAATAAGTAGTCTCTTGTAAAAAGTCTAAGGCAATTTCAATTTAAAAGAAGACCTCTAATGCTGAAAAAAACTTATGACCGACAATATGAACATTGAGATGGGAAGCCACACCACAACTTAATGGCCCTTTTAAAAGCACGAAGGCCGGTTAGTGAGGTTGTACTTCGAGGCACTCTATCTACAGTGTAATAGACAGCACTAAGGTCTAGGAAGATAGACAAGTAATCTATCTACAGTGTTATAGGCAGCACTAAGGTCTAGGAGGATGGACAAGCAATCTATCTACACTGTTATAGGCAGCACTAAGGTCTAGGAGGATGGACAAGCAATCTATCTACACTGTTATAGGCAGCACTAAGGTCTAGGAGGATTAGACTAGTAATCTATCTACAGTGTTATAGGCAGCACTAAGGTCAAGGAGGATTAGACAAGTAATCTATCTACAGTGTTATAGGCAGCACTAAGGTCTAGGAGGATAGACAAGTAATCTATCTACACTGTTATAGGCAGCACTAAGGCCAAGGAGGATTAGACAAGTAATCTATCTACAGTGTTATAGGCAGCACTAAGGTCTAGGAGGATCGGCAAGTAATCTATCTACGGTGTTATAGGCAGCACTAAGGTCAAGGAGAATTAGACAAGTAATCTATCTACAGTGTTATAGGCAGCACTAAGGTCTAGGAGGATAGACAAGTAATCTATCTACAGTGTTATAGGCAGCACTAAGGCCAAGGAGGATTAGACAAGTAATCTATCTACAGTGTTATAGGCAGCACTAAGGTCTAGGAGGATAGACAAGCAATCTATCTACAGTGTTATAGGCAGCACTAAGGTCTAGGAGGATGGACAAACAATCTGTTGCTTATCCATGGTTTCAAGGATGTCATGGATGTAGGCTGATTACAATGGTTCTCACAGAATGTTTATTTTAAAGTGGTGTGTGAGACGGCTGTTGTTTATACATGAATATCTTGATTCGTGCTTCAAAGGCACACATACACACATACAATAATTTTAAAAAGGAACAGTACAATATAAATCAAAACGAATTCAAGAACCTTATGACACAAACAAATCAGACTAAAGAGCCATTATTGATACGTGAATACGGCATCATCAAGGATATAAGCATACTGCCTGTGAGGTGCTTACAAACTGAATCATTTCATTGATTTTGGGGAAAAAAATAAAAATCCGTTTAGTTCTTGTGTTTACCAAATCTTGAAGGATACTGACTGAGAGGAGGTCATTATGACAAGCTGCAATAGTAACTGACGAATGTACAAACTTTGCTATGTCTAAGGAATCTAGATATATGAATATTCAGTAAGTACAGAAAGGCGATGAAAAGAAGACACGATCGACTGCATTTTACAATCGTACACTAGCACTTATTTTTAAACATTATGTATCGAATAAATATAGTGTCCGTTTGGGGGAAGAAGTGACATATCACGGTCGCAAGTGACATATCACGGTCACATGTTATCTTACGATTTAACGTAGGCCGCTTTCTCCCCTTCTTCCCAGCCAAGTTGTTTGCAACAAGACTGCATGTACCACTACTGCTAAACACTAAACTAAGATACGAGCAAAGAAAAACATTCTTTAACATATTACCATTGCATACAAAAATGTCACTCATTTTGTTTTTACCGGAAATTTGAAAAACCGTGGTTACAGTTTTGTTAGTATTAAATTCTAACCAAAATTTACTCTAGGCACATAATCTACCAATTAGCAGTTGCAACTCGTCTTTATGTTTGGTTAAGTGAAAGACGTCGTCAGCAAACGATACAGACAACAAAGACTCGCCCCCTACTTCAACTCCAGACTCGGCACTTTACGACTCCAAATCGTTGATGAAGACGTTGAATAAAAATGGACTCAATGGGCATCCTTGTTTTAGGCTGATGTGTCTCTCAAAGTATGGTGTATGGTCTTCATAGGTTTGAACCGAAGCCATTATATCAGTGTACATACTATGCAGACATTTTAGTATCTGTTAGCTTACCCCTGCTTGGGGTAGCCTGTGCCTAAAATCTCTTTTAACCGTATCAAAAGCACTTCTGTAATCTACGAAAATGGTCTATAATTAACTACCCGAACTACATTGTAAGTTTTTAAGATTTTTCAGAATAAGTACAATGTTCTGCCGCCGCCTGGCTTCAATAAAGCCACTCTGTCCCTTAGAAAAATATTTTTTTTACTTAACATGGCAGCTAATATCTTACTCAGTGCTTCCTGAAATACCCCCCTCCCCTTCAATTCTTTGGGTTATCTCAGTTTCCCTTTTTATATATCAGACTGAGGAAATTATTTCCATATGTCAAGAAATGTTAGAGTTTCCATCACCTTATCTAATACATGGAGCAAAATATCAAAAATGAAAGGGTGTGCAAATTTGAGAAGATCACTGAGACTTGATTCCATCCTGTCCCGGTTGCTTGTTTACCTTTAATGGTAACAACTTGAATGTATAAAAGATGACACTCAGTTCACCCTATGAGCATTTACTGTTGAATGGGTATATCTCTGAGTTCTGTTGTTTAAAAATGTGTTGATCGAATGCCTCAATTCGGGTGCTTGAAGCGAATGTGTCTTCGGTTTGGAACTCAGCTCCAGTAATTACGTGAACCAGTCATTAGGCCTTAAAGTATGTGTGATGGTGGTTCCTGAGTGCGGCCAGTGTTAAAGTCGTCAGGCCTCATAGTATGTGGGATGGTGGGCCCTGAGCCCGGCCAGTGTTAAAGTCTTCAGATCTCATAGTATGTGGGATGGTGGGTCCTGAGTCCGGCCAGTGTTAAAGTCTTCTGGCCATATAGTATGTGGGATGGTGGGTCCTGAGTCCGGTCGGTGTTAAAGTCTTCAGGCCTCATAGTATGTGAGATGGTGGGTCCTGAGTTCGGTCAGTGTTAAAGTCTTGTCCAGAACTCCTGCTGGTGCCCTCTATGGTGCTCAGGTCTTCCCCAGACCTGCTCAGCTAGTGCCCTCTGGTGTTCAAATCTTCTCGAGACCTCCTGCTGGTGCCGTCTGGTGATAAAGTCTTCTCCAGAACTCCTGCTGGTGCCCTCCACGTTTGCGATGTTCGATGTTATGAATCACCTCAGACCTATATAATCTTCGTTTGTGCTTGACAAGTCGTTTTAAGTTTTTACTTAGACTAAAATACTGACATCTGATATAAGGGCCCCCAGAATATCTTGAAAATAACCATTCAAAACTTAACTTCAGTTTTTAGGCTCACGCAGTCTTTGTCGACGCCAACACTACGCTTGCACTTGCGGCTTATCCGAGTGAAAACAACAAACAGCGACGCTGTGACAGTTTAGGACACCAAGAGTCCAATATACTTGGGTATTTATATTGGTGGACACAGTCCACTGGAAGTCTATAGAACTTATTCATGTTGACATCAACTAGCATGGTATATTTTTAGCTTCCCGAAAGGCAAACTAACAGGATGATAAAACCCTCAGGTCTTTTTCTGCGCCAGCAATCAGATGCCATTATTTGGTTCGAGTCATCTTTACTACGTGTCCAACTAAAAGACCTCAATTGCATGGCAATTGCACACATCTCTGCAGAGCAGTATTGTAAACATTAACCTTTTTTCAAATATAATTTTCAATGTCTTGAACACTTTATTTACCTCTTGTGCCCAGTTTGCACACATGCACACAGCACTGAAAATATAATGCAAGGTCGCTGCTAGGTACACTTCATGCTATTTTTACAGCCGAACCGCAGTTGTTTATTCAGCGCTAAATCACCTTTGCCACCTGATTAGTGTTGTGTCAATCTTACACGCTATAATTATCTCAAAACATTTGTTCTCTCACCATGAGGTAAGCTTTGTGGCCTCCTTTCTCGGATTCTTTATGTATCTGAGTATTGTATCGCCCCCAATATGTCGAAAAATTTATAAGGTTGACACTTGATAAATTTGTTGTTTTTTTTGTCCTTGTGCAAGCTGGACTCTTTTGGAGAACACGATTTTGCTTGAAATGACTATGGGATAAATAAATAAATAAATAAATAAATAAATAAATAAATAAATAAATAAATAAATAAATAAATAAATAAATAAATAAATAAATAAATAAATAAATAAATAAATAAATAAATAAATAAATAAATAAATAAATAAATAAATAAATAAATAAATAAATAAATAAATAAATAAATAAATAAATAAATAAATAAATAAATAAATAAATAAATAAATAAATAAATAAATAAATAAATAAATAAATAAATAAATAAATAAATAAATAAATAAATAAATAAATAAATAAATAAATAAATAAATAAATAAATAAATAAATAAATAAATACATAAATACATAAATAAATAAATACATAAATAAATAAATACATAAATAAATAAATAAATAAATAAACGAATGAATAAATAAATGAATAAATAAATAAATAAATAAATAAATAAATAAATAAATAAATAAATAAATAATGAATAGACAAACAAAAATATGAAATAAATGAATGAATAACTAAATGAATGAATGAATGAATCAGTGTATAATTCCTTCTTCCCATCAACCATTCGTGAATGGAATTCATTACCCCGATCAGTTAGGATCACTGAGGATATTGACCACTTTAAACGGGAAATAAACAGGAACAGTCCAAAACGTAACGAGTTGTATTACTTTGGAGAGAGGGAAATTGCCATAATCCATTCAAGAATGAGAATTGGCTGGATCCAGCTGAACAAAGAGCTGTACAAAATTGGCGTTGTAGAGTCTCATTCATGTTCATATGGAGCTAATCGGGAATCTACCTATCACTTTTTCTTCGAATCTGATAAGTATGCAATTATACGGAACGAACTGTAATGTAAAATAATAACTCTTGGTAATTTAACTTGGAAACTTTATTGTTCCAAATAGAAGGAAGAGGAATTTCAAAAGGTCGAAATGTGGAATTTTTTTTAGGCTATCCATAAATATATTAATTATCGGGTACATTTAGAACGTGAATCAAATCTGGTAATCCTGTACAACTATTTTTACTTGCATTTATGCTCACACAGCAATTCCGTTTCCCCCTTTAGCTCTTCCTATTTGTGGTCCTGTGCGTGACCTGTCTGTGTATTGGTGCTCGCAAACTCATTGTAGTCTTGTTACAAATGTACAAAACGCCCTCATGTAGGCGGGTGAGCCTGTCGGCCAATTGTTTTTGCCAATAAAATACGTTTAAACCAATAAATGAGTAGATAAAAATAAATAAATAAATAAAATCTGACGTATCCAAAACCGAGGCTGTCATGTCAATTTCTTGGAAATAGTATAATTAATAAAATTTTCATTTGCATTGCAACGAAAAAGTCACTGCATTTTTTTGTTTTTGTTTTAGTTCCTGTTGTTGCTTTTCTAAGGATTAATTCACACTTGCACTTAATGTGTAGTGGTACTTCAATAGCTTTTAAGGAGGGGGGGGGGGGGCAACATCCAAAGTATTTGTCATAACTTCCAATTGACCATTCGCGTGATAGCATGCAGTGCTTGCCTTTAACATATCAAGTAGTTTCACAGTGATATATTTACATTTGTGCAAAACTTGTGCTTAAAATGTGTTTTTCTTAATACAAGCTTTATGGATTCAGGGAGTAGAGCAACATTTAGACACGATCATTAATGGTGACGTTTAGATATTCATTCACAATCGTCCATTCCCTTCAACATACAAATTTGTGATGCTTTCCACAGATACATCGTAGATACTAGACGCTTCATATCTTAGTTCTGTTATGCATAAGCAGTAATTTTCAATTGCGTTAGTCGCTGATTTACATAATTCTTACTTCCCAAATGTCCTTTATGAAATTTCCTACCGCTAGGCCGTATTATTGTGAACAGGGACGTATATGTGAACATTCTACCTGCAGTTAACTATTTTGCTTTGTTTTGCATTTTGATGACTACTACTACTGTGATTTTTGTATGCAGGTTACAAATCTGAAGCATGTGTACAGCTTCTCTGTTAATTGGGTAGCTTTGTTCTTGTTTTGTCCTGTGTGGTTTGTAATATACATTTTGTGTGTCACTCTATGTTCTGGAGAACCCCTCGATTAGTGGCATCTCGATGTACTATAGGGCGATCCAGTTGAAATAAATATGTTTAAATTAAAACAATCAAAACCTTATCGGATTTTCTTTCACAAGAGAGAAGATTATTTCAGAGGTGAGTGATTACACCCTGTTTGCAAGAAATTATGAGAAAGTTCATGAGATCAGCGCTGAATCTTCAAAACTTTATCTCTTTCTCATCGTAGTTTCAAAGTGAGCTTTCCTCTGATTGGTTTTTATGCCCATTTCCTTGGTGAGTATGTGGTGCATGGGCATAAAATGAGGACTCTGCTTGGCAGAATGATCGATTATGTTTATGATGCATGGGCATGATAATGAGGATTATTCTTGCCAGAATGGTCGATTGTGTTTATGGTGCATGCGCATAAAAATGAGGACTTTTCTTGGCAGAATGATCGATTATGGTTATGGTGCATGGCCATAGAAATGAAGAATCTTCTTGGCAAAATGATCGCTACCGGTTATGCCCGGATTGAGGCAGCTTTTTCCAGCTCTTTCCTCTCCCGGGGTAGACAGCAGTACAGCGGAGTTGTTGACAGTCTCCGCTGCTTGATATCCCATGATAAATGTATAAAGTCGTGAACCGATAGACACATACTCACTGTTTTGATTAGAAGAAGTCTTTTATGTTTGGGTTAACTTTTTATGGCAAAATTTGTTGTCGTTATCATTATATCACTTTCACTATCATAGGATGACCATTCTTAACGGGGTGAGCAGACATGTGGTGGCACATAAAGTCAACCAATCTGCTTGACTGTGATTGGTCGTGACTAAGACTCAAATTTGCACAAGTCGTGTCCGATATAAAGAACTTGCTCAAAACTGCCTGCTTAACGATGGCCTTTGCGCATGTGCAGAGGCAGTGACGCACTGCAGGGGTCTGATCTTCAGGCAAGGTTCAAAACCGAATGAATGTTTGAAAGCAACCGTAAGGGAAGGAAAAGAGTATATCTGACGGAATTAAATTTTTGTTGTTGATTTTTAAACATTGATTAAATTTTTGTTGTTGATTTTTAAACATTGATTAAATTTTTGTTGTTGATTTTCAAACATTAATTATCACTTTCGATGCACAAGAATCGGAGACATTCATATTTAACTGCAATCCTGCTCACTTCCTGTGTTGCCGGGGCAACAGACTAATGCTTCCACCATGATCAGGGCAGATTTGTATTATATACTACATAAACATCCATAAATAAAACCTTTTCAACCAAAATAGAGGACATTTCAAATCAGTTTAGGCATCCTTTATGTTTTAAATATATGTTAATATATTTTCTTAAGATTATTGTGTGTTTGTGTTGTTCATTTTGTTGAGAAAGTACTTTTGACCATGCTAAATACATGGATCTGCCCTGATGCACGTGGCTCCCTCTTTTGCTCAATAGGTGTTAGAGTAGGACCGCGTTTATATATGAATACATCCTATTAACAGACGTTCCTTACAGTTTCAATGGAATGAGAACCCATCGTTTTGAAAGAAAAGAGAATAAAGGTTGTCTGCATATTTGTATGAAGTATAATTTCATTTTTTCGAATTTTTTGTAGCAATAGTTTTGATGTGAATTTATCTGAAAATATAAACTAGATTCATTGAATGAAATGCGCTTAACATTGACAAACATTGACAAACTTGTCTTATGGTTTTTATTTTTGTATTTTCATATCCCCACCCCCCACGCATATGGACGAAAGAAAAAGATGTAATACTATTTATTTATTGGCGGACATGCAAAATAGTGATCCAACTTTCTAGCATTCTGTCACATGTGCTTCAGATGACCACGTTAATGGGTTGCAATGTACCTGTTTGGTGTGCATTAATGGAATGCAATGTACCAGTTTGGTGTACGTTAATGGGTTGCAATGTGCCTGTTTGGTGTACGTTAATGGGTTGCAATGTGGCTGTTTGGTGTACGTTAATGGGTTGCAATGTGCCTGTTTGGTGTGCGTTAATGGGTTGCAATGTATCTGTTTTTGTACGTTAATGGGTTGCAATGTACCAGTTTGGTGTACGTTAATTGGTTGCAATGTACCAGTTTGGTGTACGTTAATGGGTTGCAATGTACCTTTTTGGTGTACGTTAATGGGTTGCAATGTGCCTGTTTGGTGTACGTTAATGGGTTGCAATGTGCCTGTTTGGTGTACGTTAATGGGTTGCAATGTACCAGTTTGGTGTACGTTAATGGGTTGCAATGTACCAGTTTGGTGTACGTTAATGGGTTGCAATGTACCAGTTTGGTGTACGTTAATGGGTTGCAATGTACCTTTTTGGTGTACGTTAATGGGTTGCAATGTGCCTGTTTGGTGTATGTTAATGGGTTGCAATGTGCCTGTTTGGTGTACGTTAATGGGTTGCAATGTATCTGTTTGTTGTACGTTAATGGGTTGCAATGTACCAGTTTGGTGTACGTTAATGGGTTGCAATGTGCCTGTTTGGTGTACGTTAATGGGTTGCAATGTATCTGTTTGTTGTACGTTAATGGGTTGCAATGTACCAGTTTGGTGTACGTTAATGGGTTGCAATGTACCAGTTTGGTGTACGTTAATGGGTTGCAATGTGCCTGTTTGGTGTACACGCCTAAAATGTCGTCCACTTATTTCACAATAGGATGTATTCATACCTAAATGCAGTCCTACTCTAATACCTATTGAGCACAAGAGGGAGTCATCTGCATCAGGGCAGATCATTGTATTTAGTTTAGTTTAAACATATCCATTTAGCATGGTCAAAAGTACTTTCTCAAAAAAAATGAACAACACAAACACACAATAATCATAAGAAAATGTATTAACATATATTTGATACATAAAGGATGCCTAAATTGATTAGAAATGGGCTCTCTTTTGGTTGAAAAGGTGTTATTTATGGATGTTTATGTAGTATATAATACAAATCTGCCCTGATCATGGTGGAAGCATCAGTCTGTTGCCCCGGCAACACAGGAAGTGAACAGGATCGCAGTTAAATATGAATGTCTCCCATTTAGGTGGTGTGTTAACTACCAGCTTGTTATGGTATTGTCTTAAAAGCAGACCAAACTCTACACTAGTGGAGTAGAGAAACACAGAGGTTGGTCGGTTTAGCAGGCAGCTTATATATCTTACTAGGGGACTAGAGAAACCACGGAGATTGGTCGGTTTAGCAGGCAGCGTAAATCACTGACTAGCGGAATAGAGAAACCACGTAGATTGGTCGATTTAGCAGGCAGCGTAAATCACTTACTAGCGGAATAGAGAAACCACGTAGATTGGTCGGTTTAGCAGGCAGCGTAAATCACTTACTAGCGGAATAGAGAAACCACGTAGATTGGTCGGTTTAGCAGGCAGCGTAAATCACTTACTAGCGGAATAGAGAAACCACGTAGATTGGTCGGTTTAGCAGGCAGCTTATTGTGCCGCCATATCTGAATGCTCTTTTTAAACATTTGAGACATGCATTTAACGACAAGTCTTACATTGAAATGCATGTCGTGGTTTTGATTGTGGTTGGGTTCATGGCAAAATGTTTTTTGACATGTACTGGTTTATTGATTTAGAAGTTTCCTTTATACTTTCCCTGGCCTACGTTGACAGACCTAGTGAGGGCGCTAGATATTGGAGACGCCACACTTCGCGCAGGGTACAGGGTATATGATAGCTCTGTAGTGCCGGCAACACTTCCTCCTATCGTATCACAGTTTCAGTTGATTTTGGTCTTATTTTCTATCTATCTATCTATCTATCTATCTATCTATCTATCTATCTATCTATCTATCTATCTATCTATCTATCTATCTATCTATCTATCTATCTATCTATCTATCTATCTATCTATCTATCTATCTATCTATCTATCTATCTATCTATCTATCTATCTATCTATCTATCTACCTGTCTGTCTGTCTGTCTGTCCGTCCGTCCTTCAATCCATCCATACATCTATCTATCTATCTATCTATCTATCTATCTATCTGTCTGTCTGTCCGTCTATCTATCTATCTATTTATCTATCTATCTACCTGTCTGTCTGTCCGTCCGTCCTTCCATCCATCCATCTATTTATCTATCTATCTATCTATCTGTCTATCTGTCTATCTATCTATCTATCTATCTATCTATCTATCTGTCTGTCCGTCCGTCCGTCCGTCCATTAATCTATTTATCTATCTATCTATCTATCTATCTATCTATCTATCTATTAATTTGTCTTTATGAAGCAGCTGTCTTTAATACAGTCTGTCATTACTTCATCACAACCTTACAGAATGTCACAAATCCCCAACAGGTGTACATGTATATACGATCAGAATGCCGATAATCGCCGCCATTCACCAAAATATGATCCAAAGGCACCTCAAGGGAACAGACGTGACCTTGTGTTTTGCTTTATTCAAAACTAGTTAATTTGTCAGAGATTACGTGACACTAGGAGAGCTATCTGGAGATAAGTGATTTCATACCTGCGTGCACTTGAGATACACAGATAGGTCATATCTCAGGCATGTACAAGGAAAATACTTGATAACGGGAGCGGCATATAGAACATAAGAAATATCAAGAAATAAAAGAGAGCACGATTTTCCTTGGGTCTTGTGTAGCAAAACTTCATTCTGATTGAGTTTTGTGCTGTTAAGAATAAGGCTGTATTTTGCAGGCAAACCCCTCACTGACAGCAACCTTGTAATTTAGCAGATGAAAGGTAGAGGGGTAAACGCGTGTTTTGCCGCGTGGTCTCATGGCCAGTACAAGGAGCTTATGCAGCACGGCACTTGTAATAATGAGACACGCTGTGACATGTATGGGCTTCTGCATTCATCATCAAGGCAGAGGCACATGTCAGCAACATATATACGCAAGTCACGTGACACCAACGGTTAACTTGAAAGAAAATGCCACTCTGGCATGCATTTTGTCATTATATGTTTAACCTTAAGAATAGTTTGTTCTGTGTTTCTGCAAACACAGTCATTCTGTTTTCCCTCGAGTCCCTTTTCTTTCTTTCTTTCTTTCTTTCTTTCTTTCTTTCTTTCTTTCTTTCTTTCTTTCTCCTATTCGTTTCTTCCTCCGTCGACATGTTTACCTAACATCTTAAAAGTGACAGAATTGAACCTTAAATGTCCTCTTGATTGACCATGTTCAAATTTGATACATGGGTGACTCACGGGTTGTTCTCACCATACAGTGCGATTAAAAACAATGGATGTGAAAGTTCTACTTTTGTTCACGTTTTTATTTTAAAAACTCACTGCCCCTTCAATCGTCGCTTTCCGTTCATTTCCGACACCCACAAGGCGCGAAAGGCTTGTGACGTCACAAACGCAACACCGCTCGCTGACAGGGAAGACTCCGACCATAATAGCAAGCCATGCCTGTTGAGTGTCATTTGGTTTAAACATATTTTATTCATCCTTTATCAACAGGATTGTCTTCTTTTGACCAGAGGGGTCAAAATAGGGCCTTCCCCTTCTCTCCATTTTTTTTTCTTTTATGAATAAAATATGTTTAAACCAACAGGATTAAAAATTCAGGTAGAAATATTCATTTTCGTCCCTGTTCCCACCCAGGATGGGTTGGTGTGTTGCTGTTAATTGTTGCAGTGCAAGTTCTACAGCTTGTTTACATTCCCCACTGCATCTGTGATGAACTTTGGCACTTTACCTTGAATTGTTAGGAAGTTCAAAAAATTAAATTTCATATCTTCAAAGCTATTGTAGATGGACAGAAAATTTGAAGTTGTGCATATAGGTTTTGAACCTACCAATGCTATAGACCTTGACAAATGTTGCAGGGTTTTAAATTATCCTTATAAGGACATCTAAAAACCTTACATATTTAATATTTTCAAACCTACATATTTATACTATAGGTGCATCCGATGAATTATAAACCACAATTGTTATAATTTTAATTTATTCGTAAATGAGTCGAATACACAAAATTTAAATACGGAATATCTTCGAGAGCATTACAGGTAGAGGTGCCAATCTGAGGCCAATTTATGGGTTTTGCTACAGCCACATCCAATGAACCATGGACCAATGTTGTACATTTTAATTTATGCAACTTAGGCAAAATACACAAAAGCTAAATATTGAATATCTTCAAAAGCGTTATAGGTAGAAGTGCCATTCCAATTTTATTTTATAAATCAGTGACATAAGCACAGCCGGTGAACAATGAACAAAAGTTGTAGCATTTTAATTTATTCAAACAAAAGGAGTTCACAAAATTTAAATCTCAAATATCTTCATAACTATTTCAGATAGAGATGTCATTCCAACTTCAATGTCTGGAATAGTACTGTGGACTTATCTGTTGAACAGCGGCCAACAGCGACAGCATTGAACATTATGCTAAGTGAACTATAAAATGATACCATTTTGAAAATGTTGAAAATGGTACCTGATAAAGATGTTCAATTTTATACAAAGAGAAACTTAACAAACCTAACTCTGTAAGCCCCTGTGCCGTTTGAACACTTTCAAGTCCGATATTCTAAGAGCAAAGTCATTCCGCATCCTAGCTGCCTGTTTGGTACAGCGGAATATTACACATGAAACTAGCAGAATTTGGATCTGAGCATAGCTGCCTTGATGGTCAATGACAAACAAGCCATGAACCTGAGCACAGGACAACAGAAAATAGATCATTCTTCAAGATATATATGCATAGATGGTCATAGCTATCAGCTATTTTATATATATATGTATATCAAAAGGTGATAGTATGATTTTCTGCAGGAATCAGCAGCAAATGTGAACTGACAAACTACCGCTCCGTAAAGAAGTAATGATATGGAGTAACCTGCGTTCACTTAACTCTTTCAGGTCCAGGCTGTCGACTGCGTCAACAGCTATCCTGGGTGCAGTTTGAAAGCAACAATGTAAAGTGTGCCGAGGAATGCTGTTATCCTGGATAAAAACCACGTGACATCTGCGCTTGCTGATACGTCAATGAAAGTTCTTTGCATCAGGTATTTGAATAGTACATGTGTTTACAGTGATTCAGATAAAGTGTGACTAGAGTCACTTATTGCGGTGAAAGAGTTAATTTGTTTGAAGTTGCTTATGTAAACAGAGAGATGCAAGGCTGGCCAAGTTCAACCAGACACTGTAGCCATAAAGCATGAAAATTTTACAAGTCCACACATGTAGTGCCAAGTTAGATTACAGGGGAGCACAAGTTGCTGGTAGTGGAAAGGAAAGTGTGACTCGGAGATAGCAAGGAGAGAGAGAGAGAGAGAGAGAGAGAGAGAGAGAGAGAGAGAGAGAGCGGAATAAACGAGCGGAATAAACGACCACAGCGTCCATTTTGTACAGAAAAAGTAAAGTAAATTTAGACCCAACAATGATCTAACTCTGATCATGGGGCTTATAAATTCATACTATAAGGGAAAACAAGTTGGGTGAAGGCAAGGGTTGTTGACTTTGTATACATTATGCTAGTTCGTTTGTTGATTGTGTATAAATTATGCTGGTTCATGTACAGACCATATTTCAGCGGTCCTTAGCTTAAATCTTACTTTTCTTGTTTCAAAATGATTTAAAACAGGAAAATGTGTTTGTAAGCCCCCCCCGCCCCCCCCCCCCCCAAAAACAAAACAAAACAAAACAAAACAAAAAACAAAAAAACACCCCCCAAAAACTAAACAAAACACCCCCCCCAAAAAAAATAAAAAACCAAAACCAAAACAAATTTAAAATCAAAAAGCAAATAAAAAAAACGGAACAAAAAAAAAAACAACAAAAATAGAATAGAATAGAATGAACTAAAATAAATAAAATAAAATAAAATAAAATAAAATAAAATAAAACGACTGCCTCTTCTTCAGGGCCGTGCTACTGGCAGAGTGGCAGCCAAGCTGTGTATTCAGATCCCACTGAGGTCAGGGAGGGCAGCCTGGGGTGACCTTTGCAAGTATTAACACCTCTGTGGTCATTATCCTTTTGTTTATTATGAATTGTGTGTTAATTTAATGGATGAATGGAAGGTCACAGCCATATTGCACCCAGTCTTATCCTCTTGGTTGTTTGAAGAGTAAAACTTCCTGTCTGTTGTAGATTTTGCAACTTGTATTCCTGGTCTTAGATCCTGGTTAACAGAAAATACAGCGTGACATACATGGTCAAAAATGACCAAATAAAAACATATCTGAGTTTATAGATACATGATTGATATATATATATATATATATATATATATATATATATATATATATATATATATATATATATATATATATATATATATATATATATATATATATATATATATATACACATACATACATATATATGTATATATATACATACATACATATATATATATAAACACCCTTTTCCTATATATACCCCTCTTGTACATCTAGATTGACGGGGATAGGGTTTACAATAAAGTACGGGAACATCTACATAAGAATTGACAATGTACAGACAAGACGGATAGAGGCTATATACCAGCACCTACTAGTTTAGCAAAATATGAAAAAGACACCATTTAAGCATCAAATCGTTTTGATTTTTCTATAAATGTATGCACTTCCTAAAAAATAGTTATGTCATCATCGAAAGAGCAATCCGAGCAACCATATAACAAAGTGTGGGTGGTACAAGGGGCCAATGTTGTAATAGCTTCATGTAAGTCAATTCGAATATTATTATAATTGCGCATGCAAATAAGTAATGGTAAGCATCTTCAATTGGATCACCACAAGCACCGTTTTCAGAATCTGGGACACCAATACTATGTAAATAAGAGTTCAGTTGACTGCTGCCCATACGCCATCTTGAGTGATAATTGATGTTCTCCTATCACCGACAAAACAAAGCCTATTTTACTTTTCCACTTTATAAAGTTTTTCTAGGTGGCTTTTAAATATCGAAATATGTTCAGTTTGTCTAATGTCCAAAGGAAGCTGGTTCCATAAACGCCCCGTAGATGGAAAGAAAGAGTAGTCATTGTAAACAGCAGTTCTTGTTCAAAAGTAGGCAACAATGTGTTTGTTGCGTGCATTATATTGTGTTCGATTGCTAACATTTTGGGGAAGCAACTTTCGTAAATATTGCGCTGTTTCATTGGAAATAGATTAAGTTTAATGTTGAGATTTTCGAAATATGTAGTGAAGTTAGTTATTTCCTGCGATATATAGTACACATGTATTAAAAAAAAAATGTTTTTTCGGGGCGAGGTGCGTGGGGGAGATTGCCTTACTGGGAAGGTTCCCGGCCAACAGCTGACGGTGGGGGAGGGAGGGGGAGGGAGCAGTGGGACAGTGTAGCCAAGCGAGCATAATGCCACCATAACACTGCAGCGTTAACTTTAACAGGTTTGGAAACGGAAGTACATATATGTTCCCAAAAGACTCAACTTTGTACAGCAAATAGATTATTGCTATCAAAAGACAGGATGTATGGACCATCATTTTCATACAATGCTTTTCAATGGGACAGAAAATTGAAGACATTTCTATAGTACCTGGGGCACCCAGTGCGCCTCTGCAGTACTAGCTGCTAGACGCAGGTCCACTTCACTTATGATAATCAGCTCCAATGTTCAAAATTATTTAAAGACAAAGTTGCCAATCCAGCTTCAATCCCCATGCATAATTAACTCTTTATCTCAAGTCGGGTTGTGTGCAAGATTCAACTTTTAAAGCCTGTTTGTGTCATTGTCATACTCTCATATGTCTTGTTGCACGTGCAACCTGTGGGCACAAAGTCAATATTGTAGGATTTTAATTTATTCAAGCTATCAAGGCGCACAGACAGATTTGCTTTGAAGGAAATCTTCTCTAGTTGTATGTTTAATATTGAAAACGTATATAATCAAGTGATCACATCGTTTACTCAACGCATAAAATTTTCCATATTTTAAAACCATAGAATAATTGGGTGTTTGCTTAAAACGCGCTTTTAAGTCGCAGTTTCAGGTCGAACCCCGTCGCGCTATCAAAATAAGTCAAAAAGTGTCCGGGTAACCTGCAGAATGTACAATTGGACTGTGAACCAGCGAGCCGGCCTTCACTGACTATACGCGTAGTCATCTTGAGGGAGATATGCAAATTATTCTCTTTGTCAAGCTACGCAAAAGAATATTTCCATATGAATGGTCGCTCACAGGCTCACGTTGCACAAAATCGTTGGGACCAGTACTTGACTCAAACCAATGGCTGGCGGTCTAATTATTAGTTGATAGCGTGCCCTGTATAATCAATTCATTTCAGCTACTACCTTGACACAGATAGACCACAATATTACTTTCATTTATGCGAGTCAGATACCGTTATGGGCGCGACCAGCTTACACTTACAGCACACGGTACCTGCCATGGACAACTGACAAAACACTGGACATGTCCCGGTCTTCTGTCTCAAGCTTACAAGCGTCTGCTTTGGGGATAAATGCGAAGCATGGGGGAATTATCAATCGAAATACAGAACCGAATTGAGGTAAGCTTTATGACAAATGTGTGTGCAATTTCATAAACATACCAGGTGCAACCCAGATGACTCAACACAATATAAACCCCATCGATTTGTCAGACTCTGTATACCAAACATCTGGCATGAGCCTGTGTTATGATCGTGTGTTCTGAGCCTGTGTTGTGATCCGATACATATGTTATGGTAGAACTCGACAACACGCAGATAGTGACTTGGTAATGTTAAGTATAAACCATATTCCTGGTCTATAGCACACCGACAAAAACTCTGGAGACATTCTCTTATGGAACCAGTCGTTGAAGCATGAGCGGTCAACCGTAACAAGTACGACCTTGTGTTGTAGGAGGTCAGTGCTCAGGTGAGGTATGGTCACACCAGAGATATGGCATGAGAAATACGTATGCCAGTTCACCTGGTCACATTATACTTTTTGTCAAATCACTCGTGCAAATATGGGCTTAAACACAGAGCCTTACATAAAGGGGAACCGTGACAAGTTGTGTAATAAGGGAATCATAACCGCGTAAAAAGTAATCATAACAAATTTCCAATTTTTTTGATCTTAGCTTTGCTTGTGGTGGAGACATTTGTAACTTTTTTCGTACGAGGCGTGAGATTGCTCAAAGGATCAAAATCTTTGGTGTACACAAATATTTGCTGCATGTCGGAGCTAAAACGAAGAGAGGGGTACGCATTTACACCACAGCCGTTATGCATACTGACAGCTATATGTATCCTGCCAGTCATATATACTGACAGTTATATATACTGGCAGCCATGTACTGACAGTCATGTATACTGACAGTTATATATACAGGCAGCCATGTACTGACAGTCATCTATACTGACAGTTGTATATGCTGACAGTCGTGTATACTGGCAGCCATGTATACTGACAGCAATGTATACTGGCAGCCATGTATACTGAGAGCCATGTATACTAGCAGTCATGTATTCTGACAGCCACCATGTATACTAGCAGTCATGTTTACCGCGAGACGTGTACTGACAGTGTCTGTAACACGGCGTTAATTCCTGGTTCGCCATGTCCTCAGGGACATATCCAAAGGAGTGTTAAGATGACCCGGTGCGTCATTGGGGTTATCTTACCAGACGCAAGCAAGCGTTACATTCCGCTTGTACTTTGAGCAAGGATTGTCGGGTCACCCGGGCTTCAGGACACCAAAATATGTTTCACTACCTGCTCTGGACAGTGTTGTGTGTGGGTTTTCCCGCAAGGTGAACAGAGACATATCTGTTTGTCAAACATTAAAGATACAGAGTTCATTAAAAAAAGTCAATAAAGAATACAGTTGATCAAATGTGCGACTGGAATTTTTTTTAAATTTTCAATGCATTGGTGGGCAAATATACATATATATATATATATATATATATATATATATATATATATATATATATATATATATATATATATATATATATATATATATATATATATATATAAAACAAAAAAAACAAAAAAAAACATATACAAATAAACAAAACACACACACACAGACACACACAGACACAGACACACACACCAGATGTAACAATAAGAATTGAATATCGTAAAAGCGAAGCGTAATGCATAAATTGCAAGTTTCCAAGTTGTAAGGCACAATTGATACATTGTGCTTTAACCCTTTAAGTGATAATTTTGTGGACTGAGTTTACAGGTTGCCTTGCGTGAAGTTCGCCATGAGTTGAAGCATGACCTGGTTGAAAAGCGGTCTGTGTCGTCAGTATTATTTTTGATCTGATATGACCGGGAGACCTGATCTCAGCCATAACATTTTTGTTTATTTTTTCAGTATTGGCTTTGATTTATGTGATGCATTTTTTGTATGTGATCAAAATGTTGACTGGCCAAATTGTAAATGGCATTTTAAACGTGAAACATTTCTGATGCAGCACCGACTTCGTTCCTCAATTTATTCCAACCGCAGAAGAATGTCCGTATGGTTAATGTAGATATTTTTAATTATATTCAAATTTGAAAGTGATACCCCTACTTTCTTTCTCTGTGCCAAAGTATGAATCATGTGAAATATTATTCCTATCTTCAGGAAGCTATAGAAGCGGTAAACAACGCCACGTCGGAAGTTCATCGAGTCGGAGGCAAATTACACGTGAGTACATGTTATTTTGTTCATTCAGGGATATCAGTCCATATCCCCGATTCATGGACTAAAACATATAAGGCCCTGTTTGCACTTCAGCTCACCCGTGCGTAATTACGAAAATGGCCACAATATATCCAAAACAATGAAAAAGACATGGAAAGTAAATGACTTTCATATCTCGTAGCAGGGAATCGCAAAGGGTCACGGGAAAGCGTCAGGTGTCTAATGTGCAAATTTTAGTACAGACCGAGACAGACGGCTGGTGGCCTAGCTAGAGTGCGTGATCTGTATTTATGCAGAGGAGCCAGAGTAATGTTAAGTGCAAATATTAATGTAAACTTTGGGCTTTTCAATGAGAATTTTGAGATCTTGGGCACGGTACTTAAATTTGTGGAGCAGTGTGTAACAAAAAGAAAGGCTATGCGACAGACCGGTTCGCTTAGCTGCTCAATGTAGGCCTACTACGGCCTCGCCCCTCGAGACTGGCTTAGTAAATGGCCGCTAGAGGGACCTAGCGACTAGGTGCTCCTGCCTGATCCACCGACGTTACCTTTATTATCGATACTTTGTAATACTGACGCTCGCATCACAGCCTATGCCTACAATATATTTTGTATAAATGCTCCGCTCGCTTCTAGGTTGAACCTACTTCCATATTACTGGTGGCAGCACTATCGCGAAGGGAAAAGCTGGCCTAACAACCATTACATTCTGTAATAAAATCCACTTTCTTTCTGATAACGTTATCAACATAAAAGTTATGAACTTCAACTATGTCATAGAGAAACACCTTTTCCTTTCATTGTTCAAAGCTTTTAGCCACGCTGTGCATTGTTATTCACATTCAATCTCATTTTTGCAAAATAAATATGGAGCTGAATACTCCTATCATCACTCAAACTTCCCCTTGACATTCCAGCCTCTAAAATTAGAGAGCTCCAGTCCAACCAAGAGACTGGCACACCCCAATACTCTTTTATACTATCAGTGATGTCTTGTCTTGTCAACAATTCTCCTTGTGTGGCCTTGCCGATCCATCCGCCTTGGTGTAATGATGATGTCCACTCTGGGTACTGGCGTCTTCTTGTTGTATATCGTCTTCTCTCAAATTTTTTCATGTGCGAATGAGATTTATATCGGGCTATGCTTTTTTTTCCCAATTCCCTTTTTCAAGTAAAAATGTGTTTAAACCAAAGTGTCAGGTTATGGAATTAAGTACATTTTTATTCGACCAATCATTGACTCGAATTTTAGTGGGTGATTCCTGGTCACATGTTTGAGTTAAGCTCCGAAATCAGCTAATCAATGACCGACTTGGGTTGCCTCCTCCTCCTCCTCCTCCTCCTCCTCCTCCTCCTCCTCCTCCTCCTTCTTCTTCTTCTTCTTCTTCTTCTTCTTCTTCTTCTTCTTCTTCTTCTTCTTCTTCTTCTTCTTCTTCTTCTTCTTCTTCTTCTTCTTCTCCTCCTCCTCCTCCTCCTTCTCCTCCTCCTCCTCCTCCTCCTCCTTTACATTTTTCCGTCTTTACCCACCCACCACAGTCTGATCACTTAGTCGACAGAACCAATAGTTGCAACTTGACCCACAGTTATTAACCAAATCCTTTCCGAGCGTCAACGAAAGCATCCAGCACACTTGAAGGAAAAACAAAACTTGTAGCATTTGAAATCCTGCTATAATTAGAAGCATTTCACATGTTTCAACTGGAATATCACCAAAAGTTGCTGTCACGTATACATGCAATTCCAAGGTCTATTTATGTAGTTAAATATTTATACAGTGGGCATCCTTGGAGCCGGGAAAAATGCCTACTGTTGAGAGGTGCACGCTCCAGACAGGGTATGTCGCCTCTTTTGGGTAGAGTTGATGAATATGACGTGCACAAATAAAAGTAAACATTATTCGTGTATACATATTCAATGTTTACATAATATTGTTATTATCCGAGGGGAAATAACAGCTTGTAATGCATTGTTGTCTATTGACCTTTATGACATAAAAAAGCACAAAAACTGGTCAGATGCTGTCACCAGATTACCTGCAAATGACTGGTCTCATCTCACTGGTTACAAGGAAAAATAACATAAAAATCACACACCAGATTTCGGCAAATTAGGGAGATGACACAATTCACACACTATGTGGTTTACGTAAATCTGAGCAAATTTGATGTCTTGGTGCAGAAGCAGGATGTCAGTTACAGGTCATTCGAGACAAGACGTGACCTCCCCCATTCATCTAATAAAGTTTCCTAGCTACCAGTGCTAAACTTTCCCTTTTCAGCAAATGTGTGGGTTATTTCATGAAAAGAATCATTCAACGCACGAAAAACACGTACTAGAGGAGATTCCAACAAAGTAAAATCTTTCCCAGAACATATTTGTTGATGTTGTCCAGTTTTGCCAATGTTATCTTTTGTGGGAAGTCATTAGAATTTATCCT
This sequence comes from Hermodice carunculata, assembly GCA_964020975.1. Lineage (NCBI taxonomy): Eukaryota > Metazoa > Annelida > Polychaeta > Eunicida > Amphinomidae > Hermodice > Hermodice carunculata. The sequence goes on from OZ026612.1 coordinate 143,175,492, forward strand.
ATTTGACCTGCAACTTAATTTGGGGTCAAACTGTGATTGAGCAGGGTCAGCTGACATGTTGATTTATGTCATTCTCTGGTTATCCAATCCACGAAGTTGTCAAAACAGTCATTGTGGATTGGAAGACTGTTGTGCTTCGATGGGTCCTGCCAACTCGGCGCTGGTATGGGGATACCCCGGGGGGGATACACATTGCAGGCTTCCATGCACAGAGGTCCACTGTTGTTTTGGGATTAAGGGCAGGATCAGATGACCCAGGCACAATGCTTCTACACGATACAATACATACCAGAACGAGGCTAAAAGCGCTCTGGTGGGGTCACTCAGCCATTGGGGCCTATAAAGAGATCTGTTCAACATGAGCAGTAAGCATTCTATGTATTTTAGTGAGAACCTTATACTTTCATCAGACGGTTGATGGGAGTTTTCTGTGCAGGCAGACTTAATTTGTGCGGTGGACAGTAAGTTGTCTTGTAGACAAGTTCTCATTATAGAAGCTTATGTACTATGCATCCAAAATGTTTGCATAACAATATGTTAGAACAATTACGCTGCTCTGATAACGGTACCCAGCTTTCAGTAGGAGGGGTGTGAATTGTGGAGAAAGTCAGTGAAGTTACCGTAAATTGAACTTACTTTTTTACTTTGAAAAAAATAATGTTTGTATGCCATTTGATTTGCCGATGGCGCAACCCATAGACTGAACATAAATGGCACCTTTGTCTAGAATAGTTTTGAAAATATGGCAGATGTACAATTTCATTGACCTCGAATCTGCACAATTTAAAACATTATAGGTATGTCAAGACAAGAGGATAAGTTTGAACGTTGTGACCATGCCAATTGTTGCCTCCTCCGCGAACGCCACCTCCGAGCAAAATATGGACGAAATGTATGTGGAAATGAAGGAAAAAAAGAGGAATTTGGAGAAAGCATAATGTCTCTATTTTTACGCACATATAATCAGAATCAATGACAATGTACAAATGATACCCGAAATACTATTGTACACTATGACTTTATAACATTGGATGCCATTGTATCAACTGTGTTTACACCTTACTGTATTTAATGTGAACAAGAATGCCTTTGTTTTGTCTTCAAATTATTCATTGATATCTGTATGTAACCCTTCTGGAAAAAATATTTAAAACAAACGTACTCGTTTAAACTGGATTACCTAGGTAGTACAAATTATACTAATCTGGAGGCTCTCCAGTTCAATGGGACTTCATCTGCTGCCACATGTACCGTAAGATTTGTTCAATAATGCATCCGTAACAAGACTTAGCCCAGGTATTTGATATTGTATATTTAGGAGTCAGGAAGCATACCTGTTATTTCAATTGAAACCGCAAGATAAAGTCTTTGGCCTGAAGTTTTTACCAGAGAGACTATAAACGAACCCATACTTACAGATGGCCAATGGTCTTACATGCTTCTTGCATGTCTACCAGCGTTCTACATTGGTGTCTGACGGCTGGTCCCAAGCAACTGAATATTGTTAGTTACCATACCATTGTGTGTATGTGAACGTTACAGAATATGAAGAAACCTGCTGGGAACATGCCCCTTAGTTTTAGACCAAACATGGTCGTCAGGTCTTTTTGAAACAATGGCAGGCTATGTATATTTTTCTTCTGATATATTCATGTCTTTGTGGACAGTGACTCGCTATGACAGGCAGGATATAATCAATTAATGAATCAAAGTTGGTTGATTAAAATCAGAAAAGACGTAGGCTTAAAAATTATGATATACATTTGACATCAACGTGTAGAAAGGAAGACGACTCGATGATTCTGTTTGGTTTAATTTATACCTATACATTAAACGCTTTGCACTTCCAACAGCTTGGTGTGAATCATCACGGTATCATCTGGATTTAAACTACATTTAAAATACATTAGTTTTGGTGCATGGCAGCTGGATTGTACTTTGGAATCCCTGCACTTTATACTGACAAAAACGTGCCACTGCGTGTAATAACTAAGTTACACAGACGCGTGATTCGCTTCCTGTTCAAGCATTGGATATTTTATTGTAACAACATTGAATTATATCACTGAACTCCTCGGGAATACATATCACACATAAAAGAGGAAAAACAAATAATTTTCGGTACGTAAACTGTATGGTGCAATTATGGCCTTAAAATTAAACTGAGTTTAAGCTTAAACTTGTTTGAAATGTGCTGCACAACATAAGGTTGAACAGCTGTTCAAGTGATACACCATGCATGCTACTGACGAGTAATGAATGATACACCGTGCATCCTACTGACGAGTAATGCATTATGCACCATGCATCCTACTGACGAGTGATTATACTAATTATGCTCCGGGTCTATCTATACAGACAGAACTGTAACATGAAGACGAAACGTAGCGGGGTACAGGTCACTGTTGCACCTGTTTGTATAATCTGAACTGGAAACATTTATTACTCTGCAGAACCGACTTTAAACGCCAACTTGGTTTCCTTTATGTGTCTTCGATCATATGAAGAATTGAAACATATTTTACATTCTTTACTAAGTGGATCAAAGAAAGCATTTTAATTGAGTCCCTGTTATCTCGCTAACCTTGAAGCGATGCTGTCAAGTTTGATATTGTGATTCAGACACTTAAACCAGCGTACAGCAGGCATAGTTAAACATGCACATCATACAAACTCCATATTCATGATGCATGAAACGCGGATTTGAGGATAGTTTGAGAAATTGGAGCTTACGGACGCAGTCGTGCCCAGACCATATCGAATGCCCTTCACTTTATGGTCATCACGCCTGTTCTTCAGATTTTATGTAATGCTATCACATTGGTCCCTGCAGGTTTGACTTCATTCTATCTCGTCTTTCTTATGAACCTTATAGCTGCCAGAGGCATCTTGCACTCCAACTTATTTTAATTATAGCTGCGTCTGAGTCACCGTTTGACAGAGATGTGGTCGAGCCTCAGGCATATTCAGCCGTTGAAAATGTTAGTTCATTTCATTAGCTTATGTTCCACTTACATATATTAACTTTACCAATAAAAAATGTTCCGGCATGTGGGAAAATGTGGTAAAACGACCCAATTATAGGCTTAAGCTGATACAGTTCTTCTGGATATTTTGTTCATATTGTCAGCTTAGCTCATGGTGTCGCAGTGCAAATGTAAAACTTTGGTAAATTGGTAAAACATAGCATTTCAAAACATAAAGTGAGATTGTTTGTGGCTGAAAAGTCCGACTTTCTCTGACATTAGTCGATACATCAATGGACTATAAAGTGTATTCAACCTCTTGAAAACATGACTCACTAGCGAAAGTTGTGCTGAGCTAAATGATACATGTGTATGATTCCAGATTCAAATTTCTCGTAAAAAGACGTTTAATTGAAGTACCAGTCTCTATTTCCAGTAAAAAGAGGAACGGTCCTTCTGAACAGCAGTTCTCGATACGCATCGGATGCATTGCGCCCAGAACTCGCGGAGTAAAAGCTGGCGACTCCGTCCACAATGTGGCACCAGCAGAGTTCAGGTTGAATTCCATATGCACGCGTATTCACATCCGGACGCAGATACGTTCACGAAATCCGTAGTCCGCAAGTGTAGCAATACGTCTTAATGTGCCATTCGAAATCCATATATAAACATATTAACATCTACATGCAGATTCGTAGACGGAAGGTATAGTCCGCAAATATAGCAATACACATGAATATGTCATTCGGAATCCTTGTGTATGCATGTGCATATCCGCGTCCAGAATTCATGCCAATTAGCCATTCTTCCCAACTTAATTTTGACTATCATCAAATGTATTATAGATGGAGGTGTCAATAGCAACATCAGTTGATTGGTTTGTGGTATAGGGCTGGTGCATCCAATGAAATAATAATAATAATAATAATAATGATAATAATAATAATAATAATAATAATAATAATAATAATAATAATAATAATAATAATAATAATAATAATAATAATAATAATCTTTATTTCAAGTCGAGGTGCAGTACAATAAAACATTATCGTCGAGGCACTATTCTTTGACTAGAATGAAAGAGTCAAAGATGAAAGAAGAAATAAAAATGAACAGTTGTAAAATTTGAAATGTAATAATCAGGCACACGTAGGTTTCAATATGCACAACTTGAAACCTGTTAAAGATGAAGGGGCAATTATTACAGATATATTTAATTGTCATTAACAAAGTTTTAAAACATTTAAAATTGAATTAATTTTCTAGGCACACCGAAGGTTTTAGCTCTAAAGTAAATCCTTTTTCCTAGTTAAATCTTTTGTTTGTTTACCTTATAATGTTGCGCTAAAAACTGGTCAATTTGTTTGCGGAGACCTGTATGATTCCAAACAGGTGTTTGGTTCTTAGAAAGGTTTTTGTAATTTGAATGGCGTTACTGGTGTCTGACGTCACGACTCGGTGCCAAACATAGACGAGCATTGTTAAAGATCACGACATTTTTTCCAAATATTGTTCGCGGGTCTGTAGAAGATACCAAAATGTTCAAGGGGCTCTTGTATTTGTGGTAAATACATGTAAAGAAGTAAAGGTCATCTTCTGGAGCTGTCTCAGTTGACCACTGCTGTATAAAGGCCAAATATTTTACAGTTATAAATATCTCAAATGCACTGTGAAAGGGTCGTTATTTGCTATGGTTGGACAAATCTGGACAAGACCGAAGGGGATCCTCCTCGGGTCAGCAGCTTAGTACAGAGGAGAAAGTTTTGTGTTCAAGTGGCCACCTTGCTTTATCGCTGCCCCTTAATCCTAATTCTAAGGTGAATTGCCTGTTAATATGGTCTTTGTCATGAAAACATGACTCACAAGAACGGGTACAGGCCAAATGCAGAAAAAGGAAAACATAAAGAACTAGAAAAGAAGATTCGCTTCAAAGCAAATCTGTCTGTGTGCCTTCAAAAGTTGTAAATATTAAATGCTACAGCTTTTATCCTTTGGTACTTCACAATACATTAAACTTATGGCTGATTCAAATTTCAAAGTCCAAATGACCTTGACCTTTGACCTGTACAGGTCACATTTAAATTGTGCAGTGTTACAATACCCACAATTTAAGCCCAACATAAACCAAATCGGATGTAAATTAACCGAGTTATGGCAAGATGAAACTTTTAAAGGGCCAAATGACCTTGGCCTTGGCCTTTTTGAGGTTACAAGTTCTTATAAAAATGTGCAGTGTTGCAATACCTTCAATTTGAGTTACACATGATTAGAATTGGATGAAAATTGGCAAAGATATGACTGGATGAAACTTTCAAAAGTCCAAATGACCTTGACCTTTGACCTTGAGAGGTAACATTAAATTTAAAAAACACGCAGTGTTACAATAGCGACAATTTGAGCCCAACATGATCAAAATTGGATAAAAATTTACCAAGTTATGGCTAGAAGAAAACCACCATCGAAAGTAGCCTTTGACCTTGAAATGACCTTTGACCTTGAGATTAACTCTACCTGAAGTGAACCTTGACCTCAAAAATGACATTTTGGCTTAAAATTGACCTTTGACCTTGACATGACCTTGACATTTTAGATGACTTTTACCTTCTATGATCGAACTGCTATACACTCGGAACCACATATACTATAGTATATAAGATATTAAATTTAAAAACTTTAATTAGCCCTCATTTGCATAATTTGAAAAGCATGAACTCTCATTATAAAAAGGCCAGACTTCATCTATGGAAGTGTAATTGTGCCAAGTTTGGAATTTCTACGTCTAATAGTTTTCAAATGAAATGTCGGACAAATTTGCCTGTAAAGAAAGAAAGAAAGAAAGAAAGAAAGAAAGAAAGTAAGAAAGAAAGAAGAAAGAAAGAAATAAAGAATTATAAAAAAACAATATGCCTGTGTTGGCACGCACACATAAAAAGTGTGGGTGAAATGAGTACATGCAGCATTCGTTTTTCATGCAAACATAGGAACGAGAGAGAGAGAGAGAGAGAGAGAGAGAGAGAGAGAGAGAGAGAGAGAGAGAGAGAGAGAGAGAGAGAGAGAGAGAGAGAGAGAGAGAGAGAGAGAGAGAGAGGAGAGAGAGAGAGAGAGAGATGAGAGAGAGAGAGAGAGAGAGAGAGGAGAGAGAGAGAGAGATGAGAGAGAGAGAGGAGAGAGAGAGAGAAGAGAGAGGAGAGAGAGAGAGAGAGAGAGTATTTTCCTTACCCCTTACACATAAAGGTTTGCAAAGCACACGCAGGTTGCAAAACGTATAAAGCCTGCGTCTCTATTTTTCGACATATTAGCACATGAGGATTATGTTCATAGCAAGTGATAACCAGCAGCAAACAAACCCAGCCCATCTGGTCCATGCTGATATTACAGACCGGGCCCATCTGGTCCATGCTGATATTACAGACCCAGCCCGTCTGGTCCATGCTAATATTACAGACTGGGCCCATCTGGTCCATGCTGATATTACAGACCCAGCCCATCTGGTCCATGCTGATATTCAAATGCTGTCAATCTGTTTTTTATTCATGTTATTACCAAAGGAGCCGTCGATGTTTTGAGAGGAATATCAGTCCGCACAAGTGACTTGAATTCTTATATACAATCAACCTAGCTTTGTCCATGGCCTGACGCATGACATTACGACGCTACTGTGAACCTACCACAAGTCGATGAAAACACGTTAGGGTATGCCCCTAGATGTTATGATAATATTGCTGGATAATAGTGGAAAGCTAACATTAACATTAAAACTACAGGGCAGATGGCCAAGACACTGTTGCAGAATTTGCTATGTCCTGGTGAGATCTGATCTTCTTCTTTGGGTCAAAATAAAATAAAATATAAATAAAAAAGGCAAGTTGTAACCAGACCATGTGTTGCTATGAGATAATTAACGTACTGGTCATTACCATTTTGATAACAATCTGACTTTACGTATAGGTAGGAAAGTCAATTACAGCCAGACTTTTACACTATTTTTTTTGTAATTGGAGAGTGAATGTATCTAAAAATGTATTGAGTACGGAATGCAAGGCCCTATCTCGAGGAATGCGGATGTTCTGTTGAAAAAGAATGGTGCAGGTATATTCAAACTCCGCTCCGAGACATAAACCATATGAATGATATAACAACAGGTTCTATTGTGGTCTTTTTGTCGTGTGGTACATTAAACAGAAACCTCTTTCGTAAATGAGATCCGTTGGTAACATATCTTATATGAATATTGAATATTCAGAAGCAAACTGTAAGTCTAAGATAACTTGGGCTAACATCAACACGGTTTTCTACTTCACCAAAATTATGAAAAAAAGTGAAGTGGCAAAATAATTGTAACTGTTAGTGCAGGCCATGTTTCTCCAGTACGTATGGAATGCAACACGTCAACTGAGCCACACATTGAATTAGAGATATCGTTATTGCAAGACAGCGGCGATTTAACATCAAAAAGATATTTATAAACTTTTCGGGTCATATACGGTGGACACTGCCAAAGTTGAGGAAACAGCCAGCGGACAAACGTGCGTCTTCGTGCGGTACTGTTTAGTATTACAATGTAGTGTCTATGCTGGACACAAACTACGTTTTTATCATTATCCATGTACACATAACTTGAATCAAAATGTTATATGATGCTTTAAACATGTTTTTAAGTATCCTGTCAGGGGTCATAAAGTTATATTGACCTGTTTCCCATATGGTATGGGTGATAGCAGACTTGCATGACCGCACGATATGGCTTTGTACTTAAGTAATGAAAATACCGTCAATCCTCAAGTGTGTTTGACTGTTATGGTTGAGACAGGTACTTTGAACCACGGTCTGTACCGACGATTGTAACAGTACACTGTACCACAGTACACTGTACCACAGTACACTGGCGAAAGGCAACTGTCCAATGTATTATTTGGATCACTTTTTGTGATAACATATTTGATAAAATTGATAATTTCTGAATTCCTTGTGTAGTTTTGCCACCCGTTCTCCGTTTATGTTGTAATAAATACGCCCTTCTGGAGTAGGCTAGCTGCACGTTAGGCTTTTCCAGGCTAGTATTAACCCTTGAGCAATAATCTATTGATGGCATCTTATATCACTGTCATGGATATATACTTGCCATAACACAGGTGGCCATGTATGCATGCTGGCGAGTCTTGGCTTTGACATTGCTATACACAAGTTGTGGTGTGTCCAGCTATGTTCTGTTGATTGACATGGCGATGTCAATTGACAAGGGGCAATATATCAAGCCTTATATGACACAGAATTGGTTTCATTGCATTTCCTGTGGAAGCCATGCGCCTTGAATAGGTTTTCAAATGTATACATTTTCTGTGGGTTGCTTCATGTAAAAACTTGATCTTACGCGCTGATGCCCGTGCCACCCCTCCATCTTCAGCCCATATATAGCGCCACATTACAAACATTATTTAGCTTCCTGTAACCCCATAAGTTACGCTTATAAAATTTGAAAAAAATCCCCTAAAGTTTGGTTGAGAACATGCTGTAAAGGACTATCAAGGTAGTATGGCTTCTTCCAACAATGACTGTGCGAGAACAAGCTGTTGGCATTTGAGTAATCAATACGGTGGATCCCCCACAGGATATGACCACGCCATGAGCCAAAGATTGGAAAAATACAGCAAGTATGAAGAGACCTCTGATGACTAAAATATAAACTAAGCTGCGTTAAGTCCGCATGCGAAGAAAAAAGAGCTGTTGCAGTCAGATTATATGCGTCACTTGTAATTCTTCAGGCAGCTCAATTCACTGCAGTTGGTGAGGTACAGACAGTTTCAGGGTAAAGTTTAGCCAGTTATTAGAGTAGGGCTAGCCAACCTCCATTTTCACCCTTTACTTCGTCTTTATGCCAGACATGCTTCACTCTTCCATCAGTTAACTGTGACTTTCAGCAATATCATAAAATATATCAAACAGATACGTGTGTGGGCCATCAGCAAGATATAGGCTGTTTGGAGACAGAAGAATGCAATTTTATAAACTATAACAAATAATTTTATAACTAATAATGTCGAATAATGATGATGATGATGATAATGATGATGATAATAAATTACATTATTCCAAAAGACATAGGTTCTTTATGATTTGAGCTAGGGATGCTCCGCTTTAGCCGTTTCTTGTGGGTATGTTGGTTGCATTTTTCTTGACTCTTTCTCTAAAGGTCAAGACGGGCACCATGGTAGCTGGAAGGTCTGTCGCCCTGTCAAGCCTGACGGGCAAAGAACCGCTGAAGACTAAAATTCGTATTTACAGATTAGAAACATTCAGCGACTCTTGGGGTGCGTGGTATATTATACATGTAACTGAGAGGAGCATGTGCGTTCCTAAGAATCACAGAAACATTTGTTTCAAATGAGCTTTCCAACTTGTCAATAGGCAAAGCTACAGGACTAGATAATTTGAGTGCCCGCCTCCTTAAGGCATCAAAGTCAAACATAACACCTCTTCTGACTCATATATTTAATTTGTCATTAAAAACGGCTGTTGTGCCCCAGGAATGGAAGTCAGCAAAGGTCACACCCATATATAAAGCTGGTTCTAAAACAGACACTAACAATTACAGACCCATTTCTGTTATTCCTGTAACAATGAAAATGTTAGAGCGTGCAGTGCACGACCAGCTGTATGAGTTCTTAACAGTCAACAATCTCATATCCGACCATCAGTCCGGATTCAGGAAGAAGCATTCCACAGCCACTGCCTTGGCACACATATTAGATCTTGTAAACGGTGAAATAGACCAGGGCAGGTGCTGTGGAATGGTTTTTCTGGACCTAAAAAAAGCTTTCGACACCGTTAACCATAGGTGCCTGTTACAAAAACTCGAAGCATATGGTGTGAATGCCAATGAGTTGAAATGGTTTGAAGCATACTTGTACCAGCGTACTCAGGTCACATGTGTCAACGGACAACTGTCGGACCCAGAGGGAGTAACTTGTGGGGTACCACAAGGATCCATTCTGGGTCCACTATTGTTCATCTTGTATGTCAACGATCTTCCCAATGTTGCCGAGAGATGCACCATTGCCCTTTACGCTGATGATACGGCACTTTTTTATTCAGCTGCAAACGCAAATGACATACAAAATACCATAAACAGTGACCTTGTAAGAGTTTCTCAGTGGTTTGAGCAAAATAAGCTGACTCTCAATGTGAGTAAGACCAAATTTATGCTTTTTGGTACCAGTCAACGATTGAAAAACATGGCCTATGTGCAAGTTAAAGTAGGGGAAGAAAATGTAGAAAAAGTAAAATTGTTTAAGTATCTTGGCGTTTTTCTGGACCCTACTCTTGACTTCCATGAGCACATCAGTCATGTTTGCAACAAAGTTGGCATGAAACTCGCACTTTTAGGCAGAGCCAGTAAATTTCTACAAAAAGAGAGTTTACTGCTCTTATACAAATCACTTGTACTGCCAAACATCGACTACTGTGACATAATATATGACTCATGCCCACAGTACCTAAAAAGTAAAGTGCAAGTATTACAAAACAAAGCACTGCGCATTGTAACAAAAGCAGGCAGACGTGAACATATTCACAACTTGCACCAAGCTTGCAACATCATGCCTCTAGAGGAAAGACGGCAATTCCACTTGGCAGTTTTCATGTATAAAGCTCTCCACAGTATGTCGCCACAATATATTCAGGATAAGTTCAAGTACACAAGTAGTATACATAGCCATAGTACCCGATCAGTAACTGCAAATCATCTATGCATCCCCCTAGTAAAACTTAACGCAGGAAAATCCAGAATAAGTTACAAAGGAGCTGCCAAGTGGAATTGCCTTCCAGTAGAAATTGCAAATTCTGTATCCCTCAGCCAGTTCAAGCGCAATTATATTATACAAAATTCCCAATAGTGTTAACCCAAAGTGATACAGATGTTTATATGGTAGCACAAATTGACAGTATAGTATTGACCCCCTTGTACCATTGTGTATATATTGTATTTATGTTCTTAATTTTACACCTGTGTCTTCATCTCTTTAGTTTATATATCATGTGTCAACGCTTATGTTAACATATTTTTGATTTTATGTCTCTCATGTCATGCATTATATTTATTACCATTGTATCCACCCAGGGCCCAGTGGGAGATCAGTGATGTTCACTGAACTGGTATACCCTGGTAAAGGAATAAAGAATAATAATAATAATAGTTGACCTTGACCTCATTTTGAAGATCTTTCGGGCATGAGGGTAAATCTGGTTATGCTATGGATGCTTTTGCCCATCCATATTTAATATACTGCTGCTATTATGCTATGGGTGCTTTAGCCATCGTGCACGTATACGGGTTATTATGCTATGGATGCTTTAGCCATCGTGCACGTATACGGGTTATTATGCTGTGGATGCTTTTGCCATCGTGCACGTATAGGGGTTATTATGCTATGGGTGCCACCGCATACGCAACACCGCGTCTCCGTCATGCACCACCTCCACATATTTTCACCAAGTCCTGGACGACCTGTGCGGGCCAAAAATTTCAACCCTGCTCCTTTAAAATTGCTAATATTAAATAGAAACTTTTCACTAAAAGTCGAACAATTTAAAAGCCTGTTCCAGTACAGGCACTTTTTTGGTCTTTCATCGCTTCATGTTTGGCACAATTGCGCGACTGTATTCCCTGCACATTGAACGCCATGTTTACATTTTGTTTATAATGTTAAGAAAAAAAGCACATAAATATATATGGATGTTTTTGCTTCCAGGATGCACGGGTCCGTTTACGAAAGACGACAAACGCTGCCAACAAAAGATTGAAAGATGCCTACTCACGTTCATGGGGGGCGATTGAGAAAGCCAGACCGTACCATAAAGCCAGAGTATCGGAGGAGGAGGTTCGTATACAAGAATATGTAACAAGTGGTTCGTTGAGTGGGAAAGATAAAAACTTACCCAGATTACCTTTATGAAATAACACACAACTGATGGATATAAATCATATTTATCTCTTGATTTCTGGCGAAGGCCATTTATTTGAGCTAAAGTATTTCAATATTTTTTTCACAAAAACGAGAACGTATCCGAGCCAAACTTAGAGCCCTTGTGAAGACACAAAGCGTGCATCAGTGTTCTAAGACTTCCCTATTTGTGAGTGACAGTGTTCTAAGATTTCCCTGTCTATGAGTGACAGTGTTCTAAGACTTCCCTATCTATGAGGGACAGTGTTCTAAGACTTCCCTATCTATGGGGGACAGTGTTCTAAGGATTCTCTATTTATTAGTAACAGTGTTCCTAGGCTTTCTGATCTATATGTGACAGTGTTCTTAAAATTGTTTCTGTGCTAGTAGTTTTCTTCTCTCTTCCACAGCATAAGTATAGTGGTCTCAATATTTAAATTGTTAAGAACAATATCAATCCTCAAGAACACATTCACCTACCATTAAAATAAGACAAAAACAATAACAATGTTTTTGGTATGGTACACTACCATGAAAATGTGAACGCTATTTTCACGTGGGCGGGTCTAGGTTACAAACAGAGACGAAAGAAGAGCTGGCAGCCACGGTGCTCACAGAGGAACTGAAAAGTGTCATGAATTTTCTGCGTGCCTTTTTAAAGAAACATCAGAACACTGTATTTTCAATGCAGGTTGTTTCTTAATTGTAAAATCTGATTATATAAACACAAAGATTATGACCCGGACTGAAGTTAAACTTGCTTTGTATATATGTTAAGTATGGATTACATTGCAGAGCTCTGAGTCAAAAGCTTATATTTAACGCATATAACGTACTATGTTTTAAGATTTGCTTTTGATTTATCAGGCCAGGGAAGAACTCAAAAACATTTCGGGACAATTTAGACGAGTTAACCGACAATTATCCTCCGCGAAGGAGAGTGCAGCTCTGGCAGAGCAGGTTCTGTTGCTGGCTCAAGGGAACCAATCAAAAGCAGTGTTACTTACTGATGGCCAGGATCTGTTAAATGACGCAACGGCCCAGGTATCAGAATGCTTACAAGTTGTTCTTTGAAGGTCTTGGACCAGTAACCCCTCAAGGTCGGGTCAACTGATCCCGAACTTTTGATTGAGTGCTGAGTACTGTTGCTGTGTCTATTGGATGTTAATATCACAGGAGCAGAGCATCCCAAATTAAGTCCCACCATAATTTTGGATAGGAAAATACTTATCAACTGTGAGTTTTAGAAAGGCACTGCTACTCTAGAAATATTTCAAATCATTTGATAACTTTGCGTATTTTTGAGACATATTTGGCGCGGAACGGTCAATCATGCAGGTAAGGTACACAAATGCACCTGTAAAAAAATCTAATCACATGACCCCCCCCCATTTTCTTGGTTTTAACTTGCTGCTACCAGTATAAAGTTGAAGTAGAATGCTAAGGAAGTTGTGGTTTTACGTTTCAAATAGGAGCAATAAGCCAGCGAATGTCGCTATTTTAACATGTAAATGCCTTAGGCCTAAGTTGCTGGTCCAAGACCTGAACTATCAACAGATTTAGTCTTTTGTCTGGCGTGAGTCCCCAATTTTGTTTGAAAGTAAGGGAATAAGAGGTCTGTTAATGGCTTTAAAGTAAGGGAATAAGAGGCCTGTTAATGGCTTTAAAGTGAGGGAATAAGAGGCCTGTTAATGGCTTTAAAGTGAGGGAATAAGAGGCCTGTTAATGGCTTTAAAGTGAGGGAATAAGAGGCCTGTTAATGGCTTTAAAGTGAGGGAATAAGAGGACTGTTAATGGCTTGGTGCACCTTTTATTGAGACTGCACGTATCATGTACTTGCATAACAAATTATCACACCTGTTATTCATATGTTGGAATGAAAAGTGTACGCACTTTGAAAAATTAAAGAAAAAGATTTTTCAGTATCAAACGAAAAACACGAGAATATATAGGATGATATTTGAAACACGTAAGTGCAAATTTTACAATCGCTTATGTTAAGAGAAAGGTAAAGTGCAATTCATACTTTAAATGACCCTAAAATTGAAAAATATTTTATTAAAACTGTAAAATATGGCAGCGATAAGTGTGGGATTTACACCAGCGTGCCGAAGATTCTTGTGATGTGAAATGTAATTCTATCAACCTGCAGGTGTATTCAGCACAGAAGGAGGTGGCCAAAATTGAAGCAGTTCACCGGAAGAAATGTGAGGAGTTACAAATCACCGAGATCCACACCAAACAGCTGGCAAATAAGTTGAAAAAATGGATCGATAAATCTAAGTAAGTATAGCGACCTTGTGGCTGAAAAGTACTTGTACTATTAGGCCATCCAGAATAAATAAATATGTTTAAATCAATCAAGTAAATGTTGCCCGAGTATAAAAGATGGATCGATAAATCTAGGTGCGTACAAGCACCTTGTGGTCCAGATGTATATATTGCCTAACATACAATATAAATGGATAAATGTAATTGGTAATCCAGCGGTAAGTGTTAACGAAGTGTCGTATCTTTAATATTTAATCTAAACGTTTTCAGATCAAAGAGACAATTTCAGATCACATTTACAACACAAATTACCAACAGACTATGTAATCGATTACAATAACGTTGAACTTCACAACAGTATAGAGTTTACTGACGCTTAACCCAAGGGTCCCTATGTCACGCGTACCCAGCACATGAAGGCGTAGGTAATTTCTATTGCAAAATTATCATCATGCATAAAATTGTCATTATGATCTTATGTTTGTGTATGCATTTTTGTACTTCCAGTTCATATTTCGAACTAAAAGCCACCTTGCAACGACAAATACAGGTAAGCTTTATGAAATCCAACATATGTTTTAAAATGAAATTCTATTTATTTCACAACAAAATATTTTCTTCATGAAACAACAAATTTTATAAGGGTTTGTTTGCTTTGTATTGTGAGAGCACCTGGCAGGGAACGACTGAATATGAAAGTGTTACTACGCAAGTTAACTTGTTATTTCATGCTTGTTTATGGCAGTTTATTTGGGAAAGAGAAATTGCCAGGGCTATGTCTACAAAAGCAGTTTTTATCAGTGCCGTCAGCACTAGTTAAGGTGACCACGTAGCAACGTGTGTTCGTACACATTGACCATCATTTTTCCAACCTGTTGGTATTTCTAAGAGTTTCTACACTTCATTTCAGTTGGAACAAAACGAAATTCGGGAGTTTGAAAGATATGTCCTACTTGCAAAAAGGAAATACGCCGAGGCCTTCACGGAACTCGATAAATTATCGCGATCGCTGGCTTCTTGCGAAGATGCCACACCGACTCCTAATAATTCCTCAAGTCCTTCTGAATCAGTGACACCCGAAGATGCCACACCGACTACTGATAATTCCTCAAGTCCTTCTCAATCATTTGTATCCGAAGTGCAACGATCTGACCCAACAAAAGTGACAGACGTGACTCCTGAAGTGGAGATTACAATAAGGACTTTTCCACAACCTGCAGATGCCAAGGAATCCGAGGACCAATCACAGGTCAGAAACTATGATAATGAGGACCAATCACAGATCAGACACTACGAGGACCAATCACAGATCAAAAACTATGATACTGGCAGGCCAGAAACATACATCAGCTTACAGGGCGGCTATGAGGGGTCATATTCTTGACCATAATCTGTGAAATTTGATGTTAATTATGAAGAAAAAGTGAACCACAGCAAGTAGGACAATTGGCGGGCCTGGTTACTCACCAACTTGTCTGGTCGAAAGGTGTCAAAACGTAACCGTCAACAAGCGACGCCATCGTATTATTTTGTATCAATCACAATATCGTCATCAGACACTTTAATGAGGAAATCATGCCTTGGTGTGGCTCGCTATGGCAGAAGAGTGCCAGACAAGTGCACGCTAAGCGCCAAACCCCACGGCCACCTGATCCTCACATATATTTGCCAACATGGTTGTGATTCCATGGTGCCCTTATTCCACATTGATGCCAAACAGAGCATACCTGAAAGGGTGACAAAGAGACTTATTTTCCCCTCAAAAACTGTGAAATACCTGATTTGTGGGAGGCTGTAGTACAGTGTGTTAAAAATGGCGCTGTTGGCAGACCCTTCAAGCAAGTGGTCTCCGCCATGTTGACCACTCCAACACTGCTGTGCCTCTTCCGTCACTTTTTCAGGGAGAAACTGTTGTGCGCATGTGTGTTTTCCATTTTAAATTAAAGTGTCATAAGAGACATACTATGCACTAGCTATTAAGTGCAGAACACCAACGACTTTAAAGATACAGGTATATAGAATACGGAGGGCTGTCCACGCTTGTTATAAGTAAGCTCACCGAAACTGTTCCTGCTAATCTACAACGTGATGCGCATGCGCAATGCTTGGTGCACATCTACATGTGTAAAACACTGGCAGCAATTTGGTGGTAGCACATTGTAAACATGTTTAAGTGAGACGTGATCGATTCGATATTGCTGGCAATGTCGACTTGAATGATGAGGACAATGGTTTTCATTTTATACATTTTTACAAAAATAACCCAGTTTCTTTACACAATAGATGTTAAACTAACAGTGAATGCAGGTCTATAAGCAGTGTTCTTTCTACGTAATTAGCAGGTCGAAAGTCATCATGCAATTCAGCTTCATTTTTTAGTGACGAAGGTGATCATGAAGTGATAAGACTTAAAAAGACCTTTGACCTGATGCAATGTGATTCCTTGCCAGTGTAGCTGCCTCTCAGGTGATGTCTTGTGTAATTTTGACTTGGCTTTACGTCTCCGGCCGAAAACGAAGAGTTTTATCTGCTATGCAGGTAAACTGATTCCTCTATTCATAGATATACACATCTCAGATATGTTCAGTCTTGCCGGAATATTGTCACATTGGTAACCATTAGGACACTCTTCATTGTATGGTTCCTAGCGTGACAGGTGATATTGTATGGTTTCTGGTCATGAAGCACGTTTAATGGACAAAAGGCAATGTATTTTTTAAATCGTAATAATGGACAAAAATATTAAGGAAAGTGGTAAATATTGATGACCTGTATGCAAAATTACATTATATCATCGAGATGAATGTGCTTTCTTCAAATTATCGTACAAAGGATAGCAAGTGATAAGGTACAGATTCCGTGACAACGATTTTGACAAAGCCACTTGGGTAGCATGTTGCTGAAGGCAGCTAACAGGTTATTGACAATAGCGCTTCTCGCTGCACTGATGGAGGCAATGAGAGCCCAAAGAGACGTGTAGCCGCAACCTGTACAAATACAGTCATCCCTGTATTTGTTATTCGTCGATAGTATGTAAAGACTTCTGCATGACTCATATTAACCCTTAAAGTGATTTAAGATTGAGTCAACATCTGTTCGGGACACTTTGCGCGCAAAGTGTCCCGAGGAAAGCTGTTGACTAAGACAACATGTTACTTTAGACAAGGCTTGCTGGTATTTGAATGAAAGGTATTTCCATGAGGAATTTGAATCTTTCAATCATTATATGTTTACCAGTAATGAGAAAATGACTATAGCCGTGATTAGTACTTTAAGGTTACATTGGTTCATGGACTCCGTCCCATGTGCGCGGGTAACATGTACATATCAACTTTACATCATCATTGACAAAGAGAATGGAACTGTTTGGTCATATAGACCGTGATTTAGCATTTGACAGCATTCATCAATTTCGTTCAGAATAAATTTCTACATAAAGATGTCTTGCTTTGTTTTAACACTCACAGATGAATCCTGGCCGGAAGTAATCTTGTACTAATTTTGTTTTGTAATTAGAACCTCGTATTGCTTCATCGCGCATGTGCTGCAGGAGTAATGAAAAATAATCATAAGCGGACCCTTGGACGCAACTGTCTACTAAAATACAAAGTTGGATATATGCATGATCTATGACAGAAGCATCAGTACAAATAGTCCAATGACGAGAAAGAAACATTCCGTGGCGCATTAATTTCCATGACCCAACGTTTCTTGAATGGTCTTGCTTGTAATTCTTCCGCCGTAATGACGCTGGTGTACACGTGGCAAAAGTGCAACGCAATATTACAGTAACCCTCACAGAAGTTCTCAACAGCATATCAGATTGATTGCTTGCACAGATCTTAAGTTTGTGTCTTAAGGAAACAACCCCAAATATAAACCAAAATTAGCAACTGGAAATTCTATAAACTGAAGGTGCCCCTGTGGCCACAGAACTTATGTCAATGTCTACTGAATGCTTTCGCCACCAACCGCTGGCAGACGACCAGCATTACGTGCAATACTGTAGTTCTAGAAATTTTCGCGCGTGTTTAATTCCGCTCGAACTCATTTTTTTTCTAAATTATAGAAATTTCGCGCATTTTAATATTGCGGAATCCAATGTCATACAATGTAGTGAAATACAATGCAACTTATTTTCGCGCATATTAATCTCGCGCTTTGGGTGGTAGCTCTTAATTAAATTGAGCCCGAAAATTGCTAGAACTACAGTATAAAATCCGAGCTAAAACATTGGGAATTAGTTAATATTCATCTCCATGCCATTCAAACCATGCTGTCACAGAGGACCGTCATCATTGTTGGTCATGAAAAGTCTCGGCGCAAATGGCTCTTCAGATTAGTGAGATATTTTTCACTTCAACTTCCGTTGTGCTGACGCCGTAGGAATAGATTAGGGTCATCACTGAAATATGATGTGAACATTACTCTTACAGGACAACATCTTTACATGTAATATCACAGTCTTAGCTTAACCAATTCTTGAATTATCGCCCAAAAGCTAAATTTACAGATGTAACCTTGTGACCTTCAGAATTAGGTGAAGGTAGCATCAAGACTACACAGATGTAATCCCAACGCATTCCTGACAGAGGACCACCATCACATGCAGTATCAAAGTCCCAGAATTGTTTTCAAGTTACCAGCCAGAACATCAGCTCAACAGAGTTGCTTTGTGTCCCTGTGTATAAGATCAAGATCAAGATCACACATGAGAACAAAGTTAAAACTTAAGATGCGTTCATGTCGTAAAGGTCTAGGCAACTAGTCAAGCAGTTTCGCTGATGTTTGCGGGCATTTTCTCGTAAAATTGTTAAAGTTTAATAATAATAACAGCAATTGATGCACAACCTTCAAAACACCAACATACAATATCGGAGCATATCCTAGCACAGTGCAGATAGGACAGGACCGAATAGCATGGTATGGTATGAGGTGGATAGGATAGCAGCGAATATAATAGCATATCAAGGCATACCACAACATAAAATAGCACATGCAAAGCATCGAATGGATAGAATCACGTACTATAGCATAGCATACAGCAGCATAGAATAGCATATTCATAGCATAGAATGAATAGGATAGGATCACATGGTACAGCATAGTGTACCACAATATACAATAGCATATGCATAGCATACCACAGCATACAATATAGCATATGAAGAGGATTGAATAGGCAGGATAGGATCACATAGCATAGCATAGCACACCATGGCATAGCACAACATATAATGTAACCAGACCATACAAATCTGTCTTGACTGTCGGACGTTTTTACAGGGATTGCCGGTGAATTGGTCTTATGCAAATGGATCTTGGCAATCACGTAACAGTGTTTGTATCAACAATGTTTTAGCCTCGTATTGAGCTGTTTCACCTTAATGGACCTATAACCTTGACTTTCAGCTAAGAGGCCGTGAGTGTTAATACTCCTGGACCTCAGTACAGGCTCTGATGAACCGGGCAATTCCCTTTCCGTTGACAAATGGCTGGCTAGTGGTAATGTTTGTGATTTATACATAAAAGCACTTAGGACCAACACAAACGACAAAGATTTACAACACATCTTTCCAAATGCAAACCACCAGCAAGAATACTTTTTTATTCAGGGGTCAAACTCAAGAAATAACATTGAATATTCGGGTAAATTATTCTAGAAAGAATCACTACAAGTACAAGGGCTATTTTGTGCACATTCAGAGAGGATTTGAAGAACAATGTGTATCTAGCTGATGATAAAACTGTCTGCTTAGTCTTATTGAGGGTGCTTGACAGTCCTCTGCTCAGCTGATATTGACATTTTTTGGTAAACTAACCCAACTTAGACAAATTAAATGCTGGACTGATAGTTACTTTAATTCCTTCCTGCCTTCTACTATTTGTCTATGGAATGACATTTCCCAACGAGGTCAAAGTGTCTCTTCAAGACAAACTTTGGGCGTTCAAAAACTCATTTCTCATGTATTATATTTTGCCATCTTCACTCTAACTAAAGGAAGATGCTAGTCATTTCCTGCCGTATTGCTCTTTTTACGAACTACCTTCACTTTTGAAATCCTTACAAAAGTGCTTGGTCCTGGTCTGCATCCGAATTTGTTACTGAACCTTGTCGCTAATAGACACTTCAAAAATTATATGTTAGGTGGAAGTGCTGATCTTCCATATAAATCAAAGACCGATATATTTTTGCATTACAGTTGTATATTATTCAGACCAGACGTTGCGTTAACTGGTAACTATAAGTAACTGTTATATCTCTCTTGAACTCATCAATTAAATTAAGTATTGTGTAGTATTCAGTCCGTCTGGTATGTAGTACCTGTCTATGTTTGTATGTCTGAATCTTATCGAGAAGCTACTCCATAGCTATTGGACATACCAGTTTTAAACTAAATGTGTTTAGAATACAATATCCTGTGCTGTCTCAATTTGACATTAAAAGTAATACGCACTGTGACACGTTTTTATTCCTGGGTGGGCCCTGTAGCTGTGATGTCATTCTACAATGTTTATATGATAATCAGCTTTTATTTCATATCTCAATTGGACTCTGGTCTGCCAGTGTACCATGCTGACGTCACCTGGTCTGCCAGTGTACCATTACTGACGTCACCTCATTGATGTGTTTCCCACTTCTTGAACTAACACAAGATTGTGTACACTGTCCTGCCCCATGCATATTAATCACTACATAATTAGCCACCTGGCTGCAGCTGGACTTCATTATTGGCTGTAAGAGATGATCCCAAATACCATTGCCACTTGAACTTCCAAAATGAGCGTAAAATAATATCTAACCATTGACCTTTGCGTTATTCATATTTTGTAAAGTGGTTGGAGAAAAGGGCTGCTCCCGAAACAAACCCTTCTCACCCCTGATTTTTATGTTCACTGGTATAAATGAGTTAACAACTACTAGCCTCCCCACTCCCCGATATGCCACAGTATCTTTCTGAAGCAATTACCAGAGGCATTTTAAATTAAATGCTGTTTGACATTTTCAAAAAAAACCCTTAAAAATCATTGAAAATAGCAAAATGCTATTGAAGTGTTTCCAATTAAACAGACTTGATAGAGACACACTTGCCCAAAACACACAAAGTTTCAAGATGATTAGGTGTATGATTTTGGGAGAGAGCTAAATGCGCAAGCAAATATACCTGTAATAACCATGTACACATATTGTTCATGTATATATGTTGATCATTACGCGATTTTAAACAAAATGCTTGAAATCAAGAAAAGACAGCAACGACGTCCAGTGAATAACCTTGGTACATAACGAAGCCAAGGGATATTTTCTTGTCTGAAAATAATCTAGCATGTTTGTTTTGAGGAAGTTGCAAATTACAAAATAAAATGAAGAAATATACTAAATTGCAATTTCCAAACAAGGTTTCAAGTAGTTTTGGGGCAAATTATAACCATATTCTAAAGAAACCTCTGGAGCATGAGCTTGTTGAATAGACAGACCAGTTGCAGAACCAGTCTAGGTACATCCCCATTCAGTTTAAGGAGGATCTAGCTACCCTAGGCAAGGTATATCCATATTCAGTTTAAGGAGGATCTGGCTACCCTAGCCAAGGTATATCCATATTCAGTTTAAGGAGGATCTAGTTACCCTCGCCAAGGTATATCCATATTTAGTTTAAGGAGGATCTGGCTACCCTAGCCAAGGTATATCCATGTTCAGTTTAAGGAGGATCTGGCTACCCTAGCCAAGGTATATCCATGTTCAGTTTAAGGAGGATCTGGCTACTATAGCCAAGGTATATCCATATTCAGTTTAAGGAGGATCCATTTTTTTCAGGGGACAACATACTCCAACTTTGGTTTGAAAGTTGCGACTTTGGAATCACTTTAAGTTTTAGTCATATTTAATCTCTTCTTTGAGGTATTACAGGATTCTTAAGCTCTTTAAAAGGTAAGCGCTTTTGCCAGACAAACTTCGTCATGCTATGTATATGCTCCATTGTCATATTGAGTATTTTGTTTGGACCGTGTCACCAGTGCTGGCCTCAGTTGTTTGGTGTAGCGGCATGTGAAGCAAAATATCCCTGCTTTTAATGCAACCCGTCGATGCTGCCCCCACGTGGTGATCACAAAAGTTCTTAAACCATACATTGACCATATTTTGCTGCTCATTTTTAGTTCGAGGAATTTGCTTAAGATTTCCTCCATTGTTATTAATCTGAGTGACTTTAAACTACGAATCTTGACAACTTACATGTCAGAAAACAGCGTTTAAGGATTTTATTCAACTCCGATAAAGATGTCTGTAATTTTAATGTTAAAAATATCATCGCTGACAAATCCTACATTTAAATCCCTTTAGATGCCTGCTTTAAACATTTACAGCTTATTAAAAAATAGGAGAGATTAAAACACTTGAAGGAAAAGTTAACTACCAGTCTTTATGAAACTAAAAAAGTCCTTTTTGTGGCAAAAAATCAGCATAATTTTGCTGCTTATACGAAAAGTGGTTTTCATACCTATCTGAATGTGCAGTCAAACGTTTTGTTCAGACAACCAATGCGAATTTAAGTTCATTTGTCTGCAAAACTTGTATGGAAAGGATACCCGCATGTCTACCTTCAGAAACAAATTATGTGTAGGTCTGTATACCTGTATGCTAAGACCCGCTTGCATATAAATGCAAAGTAATTGTGTCACTTCTTGTATGCATTGTAAAAGAGTCAAGACAATATCCGTAGTGTATATTTTATACTTTCATGGATGATAAAATGGTTTAACTTCGGGGTTTTAAGCTAAAGGCATTAAAACATCAACACAGAGCACTGTATAACCTTTAATTGTATAAATAACAGGGATTAACGTATATTGTATCACCACAACAGCACAACATAAAATGTTTCACAGCCTCAATGCTTAACATGTGCAAAATACTGTCACATTGAACATGTCGATGCCCATGCTGTACACATACAATACAAGGTTATCTCAGTCTCTGGATCTAAAGCCAAAGTCACAATCTACACAAACTATCTGACATTAAAACTGATCATTTGTTCGTATCAATGGCACCAAATCCCTGTCACACATATATACAATTCATACAAAGTATGTAGTACTATAACTGCTGGTGCATTTCATCAAACCCACATCAGAGACACAGATAGGGCTTTGATGCTATTTAGAGCGGCGGCCATAAGAGAGGAACTGTGGCAAAATTCATCCTTAGACGAACCTTTTCTACTCCCATCACTCTATTTCCTGCGTCATATTTTGAAGTGGGAATGCAAAGCTACGGAGCCCCAGAGAGGACATGCCAGAAAAATATTTTAATCTTTCGCCTCATAATATCATTCCTATTTCATTTCTTTGCAATTTCATGGCATTGTATTTCATCCCCATGCAAGATCAGGTTGTTCCTATATTACGTTTACACGTAATATTATTTCGTTCACTCGCAATATATTTCGTTCCCACCCACTACAATTTGGAATATATTTTTCATTCTCTCCGGTGGCTACATGATACTACATTATTTGTGTCACGTGTACATTTCAATTTCTTTCCCACAAGATGAGTATTTTGATGGGATGAAACATTATTTCGAAGGCATCGTATCTTTTTCTTACATGTCCCTTCAGGGCTGCGCAGTACACTTACACGCCAACGATGAACAAGTTTTTGAAGCAGATGAAATAAACCTGAAGTATAAATACTTCATGCGCAGCTGTCCTTTGTAAGGCTGCTATCTGTGTTTTAAATACTAAGATGTCAGTGCGGGATAAAGGATATGGAAGGAACGCTTGGCAGCTTGGAGTTGAAAGGATTCAGTCAATGCTTATGGCGTTCCAGATAGTTGTAACTCTGTCAAGGGTCATTTCGGTCTAAAAATACAGGTAAAGCACACAATAAGACAGCCACAGCAGAGACATAGGGCCAGGAGGGCCAGCTGCACGGTCAGGCTCCAGAAGGAGAACAGATACGCCGTGCGGTTACAGTAGGTCGCCGTTGCCGTGGGATCTGTAAACTGCACGCTGGCCTTAGCGCTGTACACCCATACACAGCCTGCAAATACAGCAAATACAAGGCTGACAAAAAACTATTGCTGAAACATTTATGGCCAAAGGTATATATATATATATATATATATATATATATATATATATATATATATAAATGTGATGTGACAGATAACCAATCTAAAACAATACATAAACAAACACAGCCTGTAAATATCACTAATATAATATCGAAAGATAACCGTGGTTGGAGAATGTATATCTAAACACAGCCTACAAATACGATAAATATGATACTCATAGATAACCATTGTCAAGGAGTGATTAATTAACCAAATTCTGTTAGTACGACAGATAACCATTGTCAAAACAGAGTGTACAACTAAGTTTAGCCTGTTGAAGGCATGGTACACTTTTGATAGCACTTCACACAGAAAACACGACTTTGCTCCAAACATGTCCTCATATACACTGAATTTTACACTTAAGAAGATGTAAATTACATTTTTTTAAAGTATATATTTAGACTGAGCTATTAAAAATGAAATATCTGTAAGTGTTAGGATATTAAATTTAATTACTTAATTAAACAACTTGAATTACCTGGGGTTTTTTTTGCAGAAAGACACAATAGCACAAACGCAAAAATGGGAACATTATTTTCTTAAGGTAAATAAAACAATATACTTCTAGGAGCAAAACGGTATTTGAAATTTTGAATAAGGGTTTTGTTCAAAATTTACATGATGGTTAAATACAAATAAAATTTTGAAATGTTAAAAAATCTCAATAGCCATAAAATTAGAACTTATATCTATATTTCCGTTTTGCACAGCGTTATGTGTTCTTTCGTTTGGCAATATAAATTAAATCTCATTATACTTTTAAAAAGTTATTTTAAATCTGATTAAAAATTTAAGAATTTTAATTTAAATCTGATACATGAACAAAGATATTAATATTTTGCTTTCAGTGCCAGAATCAAGCTGTGATTTTTGTTTTAGAAAATATATACTTTTCAGGTATTAGTTGGTAACGACAGAGAAAAATTATACATTTATAAATGAGAGTCATTAAATGTACCATGCCCTTTACACAACAAATAAAATACTGACCGATAACAATTGTCAAAGAATGTTTACCCGAAATCAGCCTCTTAGTATGGCAAATATAATACTGGCAGATAATCATTTAAAAAGTGTAAATATTTAAGTAAATTTAACAAATAATTATTTGGTGCATATTTCGCGTTTGGAAATGAACTATTTTTAGTATTTCCTTCATTCCCAAAAGTTAAAAACCAGAAGTAACCTTTTGTGGTTCCTGAAACATGTTTCATTACATGTCCTGAGCAAATGAAGCAAAACTATAATTCATCAATGTTGATTTGAATCGAACATTTAATATCAGCCTACTAAAAAACTTCTATGGTTTTTATTTTTATTTAAACAGAAGAAACGCTAGTAAATGTAATATCAGATCATCCAATGAGCGCGCGGTAAACATTGGTGTTCCTACAGGGTCCATCCTCGGGACTGCTCTCTTTCTACTATATGTTAAAGAAATATTTCAACACACTAAACAAGGTTCATGTAAGGGATAGTTCAACATTATTATTATTATTGAATTGTGATGAGGGTACTAAATTGCATGACCCCCGTCCCTCCCCAAAATTAGTACTTTAAAAATGTCGATTTTCCAAAAACATCATACCAAAATTCACAAACTTGGCCAAAAATTGACTATCATTTTCCATATTCTGTGAAAGTGTCGATACCCATTTAACCCACTCCCCGTTGTGTACTGTAGGTACTAATTAAAAATGATGAAAATGATGTTGAACCATCCCTAATTTATTTGCCGTTGATTCAGTTATATATATATATATATATATATATAATATATATATATATATATATATATATATATATATATATATATATATATATATATATATATATATATGTATGTATGTATGTATTACAGTCAAACTTTAAAGATGTTGGTATTTGGTATGGAGCAAACAAACTTGTGATTAATGCAATTAGTGTGAGATATTAAAAAGTCGTCGGGATTTTATAAAACAAATTAATAATATTTGTGAATTTAAAAGTTAAAACAAGGCATTTTATCTTACTTGATGGTATTCGAAGTAGGTAGTAGTGATTGTAAATATTGTTTTATGTTTGTATTTTAACATGATAGTGTTTTACTTTTATTGTATATTGAATACTCGCAACAGGCCCTGTGAAAGAAAAGTCATAGACTGAACAGGTCACCCTGGGTAAATATATATTCTAATAAAATATATAAAACTTTTGTTTTTACCATAAAACAAGCAAATAACCAATAAACATAAGGATTTCTATGTGCGCTGTCGACTGTACTATTAAGAACATTTCGGTGATCTGAATGCAGCATAAATCAGATTTACTATTTTCACCCCTCAGCAGAATAAGCCCAGTTACCCCAAATTAGACTTTGAAAATCATGCAGCCTTTGTGTAGAACTAAGGTGCTTCGGTCAATTGTTTTCTAATATTAGGCCTGTGATTTCATTAATTCACTCTTAAAAACCAAGCACATGCCAAATAATAGCTTGGAACTAAAAAAAGCAATACAAAGTACATTCTGTCACACACTACTTTAAAAAGTCATGATATTGAGTAGAAAGGCCGACCTGCTATGAACCATGCCAGCAGAAAACAGTTCAAACAAGCATTAACGGGGTTTGGGCTCCTCAGCTTCCCAGAATCCTCTTCTTTTCCAGTCCTTCTCTTGTGAATTAACGTGCCCATATTCAACAATGCCTTTACAACTCCAAACACTCCGCCCACTATGAGGTAGAATGGGTATGAAGCGCTCCATTGGACAATTGTGGTGATGAATCGCACCTGAATTGAAAGACAACCCACTTCAAAATGCAATGTGTGTACATAAAGCACATTTATGGTTTTCTGTAAGTTTTATTAAAGACGGTACAGATTTGTCGAGTTGGTTGATATCATCATCAATAAAATTTCCATCAATAGTAAAAACAAATATGAAACTTTACTACAGTAATGGAATGGTAAATGAAAAAGCTGTATGAGAGAGAGAGAGAGAGAGAGAGAGAGAGAGAGAGAGAGAGAGGAGAGAGAGAGAGAGAGAGAGAGAGAGAGAGAGAGAGAGAGGATGAGAGAGAGAGAGAGAGAGAGAGAGAGAGAGAGAGAGAGAGAGAGAGAGAGAGAGAGAGAGAGAGAGAGAGAGAGAGAGAGAGAGAGAGAGAGAGTAAGGCTGTAATCTGCATTTTCAGGCTTGTGGTGAAGTGGTGAAAACAATTCTTGGGCTGTCATGTCTGAAGCAAATTACAGAGGACGCGCCCAGACCAAAATAGGTAAGTCAAAATTACTCTGCTGAACAATATAAGGGGCGTCCATGTGTTTTCCTCAGCAATTTCAAAAAGATTCTATTCAAGAGAAGATCGTGTAAAAGCTTGGATAAAATTATGAACACCTTTTGAAACATTATCACAGCACAATCTAGCAAACTTAGTTTCAGCATTTTAACTGTACATAGCTGTGTACGTATCATTACGAATTAATTGTAACACTGCATTGTTTCGTGCTATTTTTGTTTAAGGTATTAGCGGAACTGAACTTTTGATATAATTTAACTCGTTATAGTTACGCTGATACATGCCATGACTAATGTAGACTTCCAAGGTGGCAAAGTAAAACAGAAAAATCAGGATATAGACCAACAGCTGCCATGGCGGCGGCAGCAAAATATATTAACTCATCATGATATATTAACTGAGCATGATATATCAACTCAGCATATGTTAACTCATCATGATATGTTAACTCATCATGATATATTAACTGAGCATGATATATCAACTCAGCATGATATACTAACTCACATGGTTGTGGAGAGACTTGTTATGACTTATGTAGACTAGCAGCATGACAAAGTAAAATAGAAAATTAAGTTACGTACCGATGACTATCATGGCGACGGGGAGAGCCAGCATGAGAAAGATGAACAATGCGCAGCACACTGAAGAATAGTCAAAGATAACATGCAGAACATGAGTACCAATACCGAGAACAACAGCTAAACACAATTTTACATAGAGTTATCAAATGTTGAAGAAGCAAAAATATGCATAAGGAGATGACAGAGGTCACAGTCTGAGTCAGGAAGCCAGAGTTACGGCCTAGGTAAAGTGCCGTATCTAACATACGTTCATGGCCAAAAAGTTCAGCAATATGAGGCGACATGTCTCAAGTTTTTCATTATGTCAAATGGCTTAGAGTTTAGGCGCGTCCTTTGATCACGTGTAACTATCGCAGATATGAAACACTCATGAACAATTCTGTTATTATGATCAGGAAATGCATTTCTTGCAGGCAGCCTGGGCAACAAATTTTGGCGGGAAATCAATGTTGTCTGTAAAGTGAAGTAAAGGCCTGCTGGAAATAAAGTGGCCAAAATGGCACATATTTTGGTCTATTATCTTATGCAGACAAGTATTGTTACCTTATTTGACAGAAGTGAAAATACTAGTTTCACAACGCTCCACTAAAAATCACACAAATAAATCAATAAACAAACATAATATAAGACGGGAAGATGATTGTGGCAGTCTGATAAAAAGGATACAGGCAGTTCAAAAATAGGATTCTCCAGTCACCTTTTATCACAACTTATTATTGAGATTTAATGAAACAAGTGGACTAAGTTTTTACCAACGATCAACTAAGTAACAGAAGTGAGAGCGCCAAAGGGACACGACTCCTCAGTGAGAGCGCCAAAGGGACACAGCTCCTCAGTGAGAGCGTTTCAGTGACACGACTCCACAGTGAGAGCGCTAGAGGGACACGGCTCCAGAGACAGAGTGCCAAAAGAACACGGCTCCTCAGTGAGACCACTAAAGGGACACGCCTCCTCAGTGAGAGCGCGAACGGGAAACGACTCCACAGTGAGAGCGCGAAAGGGACCCGACTCCTCAGGGAGAGTGCCAAAGGAACACAGCTCCTCAGGGAGAGCGCCAAGGGGACAGGGCTCCTCAGTGACAGTGCCAAAGGGACACGGCTGCTCATTGATCGCCAAAGGGACGCGACTCCTCAGTGAATGCGCCAAAGGGAAACGGCTCCTCAGTGAGAGTGCCAAGGGGACACAGCTTCTTAGTGAGAGCACCAAAGGGACGCGGCTCTTTCAACTTATGGCACACTGGGTGATAGAGAACGACAGTCCGGTGTATCAGGAGTTCAAAATGCAATGACATAATACGGATGGGCGGTACTTTGCAATGACATCATAATGGTCAGTTGCATGCTGGAGTAAGGTGGAACTTCGTGTACAGTTGCTCATTCCCCATTACTAGGGGTACCGCCAAGGCACTTCTTGTTCTCTTGTCTTCTTTGGCTTTTTCTTTGTGTGCTATCCAGGTCTTCAAACGGAGACTAAGTTACACAAGTGGTCGTCAATATGTATTCCTGTTTTGACCTATGGTACGGAACTGATCTAAAAAATATGAAAAGTGTTCAAGGGAACCCGATCAAGCAATTCTTAGGTTTGGGCAAAAGGCCATGCAACAGCAATCTTTTAACTGCTCTTGTGATGCCCTCTATAGGCGACGTGTTGAAACACAAAACCATATCGTTATACCACAGAGCTTTCCGGGTGAAGTCCCCGCTTCGCAGAGTTTTAATATCTTTATTGACAAAAGTACAATGATACAGGTTGTCATTACAAATACACTCTGATCTCGCAACTAGTGCATTACGGGGTTTCTCCGGTAACATATATCTTTGTGAAACCTTGCCTGCAGAACTACAACATATGTAGTCCTGGCTCAAACGGCATAGTTGATTCACTCCAACAATTTTTTTTTCGGACAATAATTTTAACCCCTGGTCGGCAGAACGTGCTCACTATTCTCTTGACTAAGGCCTTCTAAGACTATTTTTCTGTAGCCGGGTCCTGGGATCCGGGGGTACTCTGGATCCCCAGTGCTTTCCGCTCTCAGTCCCTGAGGCAGTCTTCATTTCAGTGGCGATGGTTTCATTCTTAGGTCCAGGGATGTCATATTAAGCCAAAAGTTGAAAATGAGTAAAGATGCATTACGACCATTGCTTAAAAGATTAGATCAAAACCGGTCAGATCATATTATATCACAATATACTCTCCGTTATACAACGGAAATATACAAATTTGACACACACACACACACACACACACACACACATGTGTGTGTGTGTGTTAACGCACGATTATTTAGAAAAAAATGTCTTTTATATTTTGCTAAATTGGCCTGTGATCTGGTGTCATATAAAGTGACAATTTTTGACGAAATGTTTCCGAAATTAACTTTTCTGAATCCACATGATACGTTCTTAATTCCACGAGAGGAATTCATTTTGGCATGGTGCCTGTTTTCCAATCGTTTTTTTGAAATGAAATATGTTAAAACCAAATCTTTAAAATGCAAGGCCAGTGGCAAATTTGAAGACATACCTTTCTATTCACAAACAAATTATTATGCAAATAAAACATGATTATATGAGCATTACACTGCACAGTACTGCAGCACTGACTCTTGTCGCTGACTATGCCCCTGTCCACGGTAAATATACGTAATAAAAGGTGATCAGAGTTTCCAGCATCAGTCCTCATACTGGATATGGCCAGGCGCCACGTTATACTGCATACAAATTGACTACCTCGCTGACTTTGCCTGGTGTTTCACGCGGCTTATTAGAATGTAATGATGTCATGGAAATATAAAGGTTTTCAGCAAATAAAACAACTAATTTTACCATAGATTAATATGTATCATGCACGAAAACTATTTATTTCTTACCTGTTCCGCAAAATACAAATGTACAAATACTGCAAAGGAAGTGTATATATCCATCGGAATTTTCCCGAACATCCTTCAGCTTTTTCACAAATTCGTATTTTGGCGGAGGTTCTGAGAAGAGAAAATATACCAATAAGGAATACATTATATCATATCTCTGTCTGTACATGTTGCCTTTCTAGACATCAAATCAACTGCGTACACCTTACTAACACTTTCTGCATTCCACTTCAAGCAAGCGGTATTATATTTGTTCTCGTTCTTATTAAGCATAATGTACTTGCGTGACAGACCTCGGTTCCAGCGGAACCGAGGTCTGTTACGTAAGCAACGATATTTCACTTACAAGATGAACATTTGTGGTAAACCGAATATTTCCCCCTTTTTTCCTGGCGCTTAAGTTTGGTCGTTTTCCCGTATATGCTCTACATAGGTTTAAGAGCCTTTTCTGTGTCTGACGTCACACGTTATGACAGAAGCTGTTGTTGTGATTTGTCTTATGTAAATATAGGCTATACGATGATATTTCTGTTGAAAAACATGAAATATTACAGAGAGACAGTGAAAATTAGTCACGCCATTAGCCATTGCAAATGAGTGCTTTTGTAATCACCAGTAGTTTTCTCTGTTTAAGTTAATATTCAAATATTATCCATTTATTTTTATTTGTATCGTAAGTTTCAACACAATCAATCGGGGAAGGTACCGTCTAGTATACTGTAGTCATCCATACACCCATCACCTGCAAAGCAACCGTCTGCTAATAAACAGTTACAATATAGTCGTTTTGCAAGCAACATACCAGCGATAGTGGGTTTAGTAACTCTCAGAGGCAAGTTATAAATTCACGGTACGTTTATAGTCATACACGTATTACGCTTTGTTTATTTTTTTTATCAGCAAAAGTACAGAATAAAACGTACATAGAATAGAATTGATGAGGTATAGCGTGAAAGCAGTGCCTTGTGCCGCCATTCAATTAGATTGTAAACACAAACCAACACCATATCAAACTAAATCAATTACAATACATTACACAAAATTGTCAGAAATACCTACAACACAAGATATACAAGAAATAAGTTCAACTAAATTAGTACATCAGGACTAACTGGAACTAGTAACTTCTCCACGAAGTAAAATCAGTGAATAAATAGCATTTTGTCCATCTTGCAGCCAAATAATTAATCGTCTTTTAAAGGAAATATCAGAAACAACACTTTTAATATTCTCGTTTGTATTTATATTATTTAGGTCCATTATGTAGAATACTCTGACAAAAGTAACTAGTTTGATGTTGCACTTGAGTTAATTCATGTCTCTTTCTCGTACCTCAATTTTGCGTTAAGTCTCGATGTTGAAAACCAAAATTCGCAGAGGATGTACCATTTAATGCAGAATAAACTGGGAGACAAATATTTAAGAAATATAATTTAGGGAGAGGAAGGATTTTTATGAATTTAAACAAATTTTCAGTATGACTTTGAGGAGGTGTAAAAGTTAGTATACGAATAGCCCTTTTTGTAATATAACTGTTTGACAGGAGTTTCATAAGCTAATACCCAAGCCTCTATACAATACAATTATATTTCATAATGATATTAATGATCAAAGAAAAACATGGCAAACAATTTATGAAGTTTTAAATGAGAGAAAATCCAGTATGAATAATATACGTAAGCAGATTCGTACTGAGTTGCCACATACTATTTCAAATACTGAAAAATTGTAATACATTTGACACATTTTTCACCTCTGTTGGAAACAAACATTTCTGAATCGATAGAATTGAGACGGGGCGAATAGAGTATTTTCGGTTACAAGGGGCCCAGAGCAACAGATTCTATTTACACGTAGAGCCTGTTACTGAGGAGGAAATAACACTCTTCATAAATGGACTTCAGATAAATAAATCTTACGGTGCCGACTAAATTCATCATCACCTATTGAAAGATGCTATGACGTATATTGTAGGCCCTGTAACTGATATCATCAACTTGTCCATTATGCAAGGTCGTAAACCAAACAAAATGAAAGTTGTTCGTGTGCTACCAATTCGAGATACTTCAACGAATGATATTGCATATGCATAATCTACGGTTTTTGTATCAAAGTCCCAATTACTGTTATTCCCAGCCCCTTGACCCAGCCTGAATGTGGTATGTGAATGGCTATGACCCAGTAAATGGTGTGAACAACCTCAGCCTCACCAGTTGACCACGTAGTTTATTTAGCACTTTGATGAAGGGCTGGTTCAGTGTACCTGTGTGTTCCTGTCCCAGGCCAAGGTCATTCTCCCGCGGGAGAAAGGGGTTTTGTGAAATGGCCTTTGAGATGTAGCATTCAATTTGCGACCTTGACAAGTGTAAGGTCACCATGACTTTCTTATGGATAATACGTTTTGGCCTATATCTCAAAAACTTATCAACGGATTTGATAGATGTTACGTTTGTTGCATTGCTCAACTCCAGGGCTAACTAAACAAATTCACATATGCCCACAAAAGATCAAAAGTCAAGGTCATTAAGCGACATGAAGATTTTCAACCCGACATAACTTGCTCAACTTACTTAAGTTGTCGTCCCATTTTCTCCATGTTGGACTTAGAATATAGGAATTTGAACAGCGTAAATTTTGGGGACAAAATTTGAGCTTTAGGACTTAAAGGTAAAGGTCGTCGGCCATCTTGGCATATTCAACTGGCCATAACTCGGTCAATTTTCATCCCGATTTTGCTCTGGTTGGGCTCAATGCGTTGGCGATAATTGATATATGACCTTTCAAGGTTAAGGTCATTGACCCTCGAAACGTTCATTTTGCCATAACTCGATCAATTTTTTTTCATCCCATTTTGTTCAATTTGGGCTGAGAATGTGCGAATTGTATTCCTGCAAAATTTTGTAATTGACATGTGACATCTTAAGGTCAAAGTTCAAGGTCATTTGAATTTTTTGAAATATTCATCTGGCCATTACTCGATAAGTTTTCATCCAATTGTAATCATGTTCATACTAAAATTGTAGCTATTGCACAATTTCGTAATTTACATGTGACCTCTTAAGGTCAAAGGTGAAGGTTATTTGGCTCTTTGAATTACTCATTGAGCCATAACTCCATAAAGTTTTATCCGATTTGGACCATGTTGAGGTCATATTGTAGCTATTGTCACACTGCACAACTTTGAAAACTACGTGTGACCTCAAAAGGTCAAAGGTCAAGGTCATTTGGCCCTTTGAAACTTTCATTGAGCCAGAACTCAGTTATTTTTCAGCCGATATGAACCATGTTGGGCTCAAATTGTAGCTTTTGTAAAATTGCACAAATTTTTGTATTTTACATGTGACTTCTAAAAGTCAAAGGTCAAGGAGCTATAAGGTGAGATGACTTAAGTGGGAGCGTGGCCGGTGGGAGGCTTCCTCTCAGCGATCGCTTGCGATCGGAGATGTGTAGTTCTTCTTCGTCTTAATATAATACAGTGTTTTGTACTTCCCCATATGCATCCAGCCGTGTTGATCATGGCATGTACACACCTTCTCTCCCCGTTGAACTATTCTTTTTAAGAATGGGGATGTAATCAAGCGGACATGCGCTTTTCCTATTTTCGGCCTACACGACAGATGCCGAAGGTCGTTGGTTCAAGACCCGGCCGTTCCGGTTCAAAATATAGGAAAAAATACAATTTTAGGCACAAACACGATGACTCAGTTTGCAATGACCGGAAAAAGGGTATGGAATTGTTCGTTACAGCAGCTCGCTGTCGATTGGAAGGGAGGAGGCAGCCAGTTTCATTGTTGGGGTAGTCTCTGTGTGGAGTCAGGTTGACAGATAAGGTCTGCGGATACACACCGGCTGAGTAGGCAGGCGGCGCCTCGACATCTCCGTCATTGTCTAGCTGAAAGAAGGAAGCAAAGAATTTAACTTATTATTATCATATGAAAAGAATGGAAGTCAACATGAACTAAAGGGAACGACACTCCATTTCAGGAAGATAAAACGGGACAACTTTGCACAAATATTGTTTGGGGAAACTTTGAACGAACACGGATGATCAGGAGCCAACGTACACAGGACTGTAATAGGCACACATTTAGACACTGAAAGATCTATAAGGACGATTTTATCATCATGAATTCACAGTAATACAACGAGATTGCGGCAGATACAGAATGGTCACTTTGTCAATATGGACTTCGAGTAACAAAGACTGTATCTGTGAAACGTGGCTACAGAAATGTGATATGGTGCACATACAGGAACAGACATATCTTAATGACAAGATTCCCAGCTGGCGGTAGGCATATCCCTCACTAATCTACTGTTGATTGCAATACATTTGCCACATAAAGGTTTATTCGGTTACCTAACTACGGCAGACATTATCCCAGACTTCCATAAAGAGCGTTCTACAATTAACATTCTTTGGTCTAGATTCTGGAAATTAAACAATCTTATTTGTTAAATAAAGACTGCCATTAGAGAATTAATGAAAAACGAAGTAACTTGCATGGAAGAAAACCATACAAACACAGATTCTGGTCATATATTTCTCTGGACAGTTATGCACAAAAAATAAAGGGTCAAGCAATTGAATATGTTGCAGAGGTACAACAAAAATGAGTTGCCAGCGAAGAGATACATCAAAATTTGTTTCAACAACATACACACCTGCATCATTGACCGAAATTAATGAATTTAGAAAAAAAGACTCTTAGTGGATTACAGTGGTATTGTTGTAATAAATGTTCAGATTATTTAACTATGGTCTTTCTTGCTGTAAAAGATGATTCCAAAACCCTGCACAAACTATGAATGAGACCAATAATTGCTATGTGACATTTACATTCCTTAGCATAAGACAGTGGTCTATAATGTCAAGTGACATTTACTTTCCTTAGCATAAGACAGTGGTCTATAATGTCAAGTGACATTTACTTTCCTTAGCATAAGACAGTGGTCTATAATGTCACGTGACATTTACTTTCCTTAGCATAAGACAGTGGCCTATAATGTCACATGACATTTACTTTCCTTAGCATAAGACAGTGGTCTATAATGTCACGTGACATTTACATTCCTTAGCATAAGACAGTGGTCTATAATGTCGAGTGACATTTACTTTCCTTAGCATAAGACAGTGGTCTATAATGTCACGTGACATTTACTTTCCTTAGCATAAGACAGTGGTCTATAATGTCACGTGATATTTACTTTCCTTAGCATAATACAGTGGCCTATAATGTCACGTGACATTTACTTTCCTTAGCATAAGACAGTGGTCTATAATGTCACATCACCGGCTTCTCTACGCGTAGATGCACTGCTAAATGCACAAGGTGTTAACCCTTAAAGTGCTGATTTAAGATTGGTTCAACAGTGTCCCGAGGAAAGCTGTTGACTAAGACTACTTTTTGCTTCAGACAAGGCTTGCTGGTATTTGAATGAAAGGTATCTTCATAAGGAATTTGACCCTTTTAACCTATATATGTTTAATGGTAATGAGAAAGCAGCTATAGCAGTGATTAGCACTTTCAGGGTTAATGATAAAAATAAAGGTATTGAAGTGACTCCATAAACTTACGAACTATGCTAGTATATGCAGATGTAATATCACTCCTTGTGCTATGAGGAACAACAATCTGGTCTTTTCATATATAACGTTAAGTACACGAATTATCAGATTCATGTAGGGTTTGACATGTCAACTTTCCTACTTGCCTTCTTATGCCTTTACCGGCTCATGGATGCATAAAATGGGTAAAATATATAACATTTCAACTACAAACAGGTACAATTGTTATCTGTATACAAATTACGACACCGCATGGCATTATGTACAAAGTTGAGCACTATGAGTAGTTCTAGGAGACACTAGCATTTGTAGCCAGTATCATACAAACTAAAAGTACTTTTCAAAATTGTTTCTGAACATATA
This sequence comes from Hermodice carunculata, assembly GCA_964020975.1. Lineage (NCBI taxonomy): Eukaryota > Metazoa > Annelida > Polychaeta > Eunicida > Amphinomidae > Hermodice > Hermodice carunculata. Next base: position 143,212,450 of record OZ026612.1, read on the forward strand.
AAACAAAAGAGGGCTCAAAAGTCACCCTTGCTTTCAACGACAGAATTTTTTAAATATGGCGTACGCCCCCTGGTGTCGTAACGGAGGTTGCTGTGTCAGTGTATATACTTTTTGAAGCAGTTTTAAAACCTGCATACTAGTGCCAGTTTCAGACCATTGATACGATATAAAATCCCTGTTCATAGTATTGAATGCTCACCGTAAGTCGACAAATGTGGTAAATAACTTTACTTGGTTAGAAAACTGAAAATCGGTCAGTTCGTTTAGCACGGAAAAGTGCTTGTTTGCATTGCATCTGAGAAAAGCTTTGTCTTTCGTGGAAAAGTTATTTTGAAAGAATACAGTCTCTTGTTCAGCAAATTAGAAACCATTGTTTAAGACATTTTGTAAAGAGATGCCTCTGAAGTTTTTCGGCTTCTCTCAGAGTCCCCTTTCATCAGTAGAAGAATAGTAACACATTTCCCAGATTTCAGAATTTTATTGTGTTTTAAGAACTGTATTCAGATTTTTTAACATGACGTCGCTTGTATAAAGCTGACTTGTTTTATGCATCACATTAATAATCCCATCTGACCCAGGGTGTCTGTCTGTTCTTAACTTAGGAAAATAATATTCGATTCTTTGAAATTGAACTTATTGTTTAATAAATGTCTTCACCACCCTCAAACCTTGAAACCTTTTGCATCAAAGTTATAATTGAATAATGCATCTTGAGCGGCTGCAACCCTGTAGCAAGAGGTGGATTGTCTGTAGATACATAAAGATAAATTTGGAACCAACAAATCTATTGATATTAGGGTTTGTACAAGAAATCAAAGAACATCAGCTTCAGAGCTGATGTAGAATGGACCGATGGCCACTTTCTATAAAAGATGTAATGTCGTTATATTGTAAAACATGTAAAATGAAAGCTTTTAATCCAAAGTAAACAGGTTGAACCAGAGACCAAATAGTTGGCAAATCATAGGGTAAAAATGTAATCAAATGCGTTTTTGATTTTTTTTTCGGAATAGAAGACCGAATACATTTAAATACAACGTGCTGTGCATTTATACCAGTGAATGTGGAGGTTAACATTTCCTGATTAACCTTCATATTTTAATGCTTTTGAAGCACATGGGGTGAAAAGCTGTGTATTTCTGCGAAAACTTCACGGAAACATTGGATGGGTATGGAACGTCAACACGAACATGGAAATATACATTCGACGAAAAAGGTTTATGAATGTAGAGAATTGGATGAAATTTGCGTTATGACTGGATGAAAATTTCAAAGGTTCATATGACCCTGATCTTTCACCTTTAGTGTCAACATGTGTTACAATGTTGTTTTTTTTAGGTCCAACATGAGCCAAGACAAATGAAAATTAATCAAGTTATTGCAAGATGAAAATTTCAAGAGGCCAAACAAACCCTGACTTTTGACCTGTACAGGTCACATGTCAATTACAAAAATGTGCGATTATAATTTGAGCCCAAGATGATCAAAATCGGATAAAACTGACCAAGTTATGGCTGCACGAAAATTTCAAAGGTCCAGGTGACTTTGATCTTTGAACTTCAGAGGTCACATGTAAATTACGAGCATGTGCAGTGTTACAATAGCTACAGTTTGAGCCCGACAAGATCAAAATTGGATAGAAATTGACCGAGTTATGGCTGGATAAAAACGGTACTCTATATGAGTCCAGTTTTTTTGTGATAATATTTTCAGCAGTGCTCATTATTGTTCCAACCTGTAGAGATATATAGGAAGTGGTATATGAGTTTGTTTAGGTTGATATTGCTTTTGGTGTGGTCCTGTTGATATCATTGAAAACTTCGTCCGCTTCACTTTTTATGATATGATGCTTTGGCATCTAGTCTTTCGTCGATCATGACATTTGGCGCAAACCAAAAATATCTTGTGTTAGCATTATCAAGTCTAATATTTGGAGTCATGTCTTGTGACGGTCTTTTGATGTGAGCATGTTCTTAGGGTTGATGAATGCATATATCCTTTTGAGATTTTGTGACTGAAAGTCCACTTGTTTGAATCGAAATATAAGGGTTGTGATGTATTGCCTTTGGACCGAAATGACATACTTTTTGCAGTTCTGGAACTCGAATTGGACACGGTAATAGTTTGACCATTTGTATATTCCACGAAGTTTTAGACGACAGAGTATATATCATTTCATTCAACCTTTTGACTTTGATGATCACAGCAGCGTTTGTTTATACAGCATTTTAGCCAAGAGTTAATTGATACAGCAAACGTCTTCCTTATTCAAGTCATATTACGTAACATAACCTCTTAGTAGCCGTCACGTGTTTTGTTATTTGGTCGACTCTTTGCTGAAGAGCGTCAACATGAGAAACACATAGCGACTGAACGCCGCTCATACGGAAACCTTCTTTCTTTCTTTCTTTCTTTCTTTCTTTCTTTCTTTCTTTCTTTCTTTCTTTCTTTCTTTCTTTCTTTCTTTCTTCCTTTCCTTCTTTCTTTCTTTCTCTTTCTTTCCCAGCAAATTTATCCGATGCTATATTTGAAGACTATTATATGCAGAAACTCCAACACATGGTATGATTATACTTCCATACAACAAGTCAAGCTTTTTATGAAGAAGGGTGACAGTTTTGAAAATTATGCGAATTAGAACCATTTGAAACTTAACTCTTTCAATGCCACCTTTTCGACTGAGTGAACAGCTTTCTTCGGCGCTGGGCGCCTTGCACCGAAGAAAGCTATAAACCCGGACGCTTTTATTCCCTGTACCTGCAGGCTGCTGGTACTACAATAAAAGGTCTTTTTATTCCCTGTACCTACAAACATGCTGGCACTAGAATAAAGGGTATTTTATTCCCTGTACCTACAGGCATGCTGGTACTAGAATAAAAGATCTATTATTCACTGTACCTACAGGCATGCTCGTACTAGAATAAATTATCTGTTATTCACTGTACCCTCAGGCATGCTGGTACTAGAATAAAAGATCTGTTATTCCCTGTACCCACAGGTATGCTGGTACTAGAATAAAAGATCTTTTATTCCCTGTACTTACTGGCATGTTGGTACTACAATAAATGGTCTTTTATTCCCTGCACCTACAGGCATGCTGGTACTAGAATAAAAGATCTTTTATTCCCTGTACCTACTGGCATGTTGGTACTACAATAAATGGTCTTTTATTCCCTGCACCTACAGGCATGCTGGTACTAGAATAATAAGTCTTTTAACAAGGAACATGAATCCAGCAGCCTTATTATTCAGAGCAATTCGTTTTAAGTCGTTGGATTTAGTTGCAGATGACACTGTAAGAGTTTAACCATGTATATCTGTCATTTGCATTTTATCTTTTTTTTACTATAGGTAGAGGAGCCTTTCCAACTTCAATTCTTAGTTTTATGCTGTAAGCGCATTCAATAAACCATGTCAAATAGTATTACAATTTTAATTCATGCTAATTAGGGGCACTTGGGAAGTTTAAAGGTTAAATATCAAAACTATTATAGGTAACGGGCTCATTTCAACTTCAGTTGATATGTTTTTGCTGTAGCCGCATCCTGTGAACCACCAATAAAAGTTGTAGAATTTAGATTTATACCTATTAGGTGTACATACTGGCATTACAATAAAATGTCATGTATCTATTTTCAAAACCGTTATGCGTAGATATGCCGGTTGGACTCCACATCCTAGGTTTGCCCATCAACAATTTTGTTCAGAGCTAAGCTCTCAGATGACACTACAGTTAGAATCTCGAACAGTGTGTGGCCCTATCAGTGAAGTTGATATAATGCCAATCAGTAGGAACAATAGCAGACACGCACATATTTGCGATAGCTTTGAGGTAAAGTCTCTTTTCTGATGCTTCGTTGATTTCATGTCAGTATAATTAGGTTTTTGTGTATTGCTCATGGGTCGCCCATGCCTATTGTTGAAATATACACACATACATTCATAATATACACATACATACATACATACATACATCAGCATGTACATACAGACACAGACACAGACACACACATGTATATATATGTATATATATGTATATATGTATATATATATATATATATATATATATATATATATATATATATATATATACTGGTTCAGGGGTAGGTCAAATTATGTTTCTCTGAACTTGTACTATACAGTAAATATGTTTGGTTTGACAGATATTCTTTACTTATACTGGAACTCTGCATTTATAAGGACAGCTTCACTTAATTGGTAATGCATTGACACGTTCATATATTTTTTAGTTTTATGTGAGTTGTCTTTGCTGAACATTTAACTTCGACAAGGAGTTGCTACTCAGAGAGACATGTACGGATACAGGCTCCGAAACATGCTCTGAGTCGTTACCCGCTGAAGACCCTTTAATTAATTTGGGCTTATACAGCAATTATAAAAATTCTACAGACGAACGTGACAATAATACTTCCATATGTATATAGGTTGACATCGACAGGTTAGCTTATGGAGTGTAGAGAGTTCGGACTACGGAATAGGGTAAGACTACCAGGAAGTGGTTCTGGATGAAAAGACAGAAATACAATATATATATATGTATATATATATATATAGACACACATACATACGCACAAACATACACATATACATTCATACATACATGCATACATTCACTCATACATACACACATACATGCGTGTAATATATTTCTCGCAGTGGCTGGCAGGACTGTAAGCTAAACAGTTTCCGTGTTGTGACGTCCCATACACGGTAAACCATCCGAATCACATGTGTCCAGTGATGTAAAATGCCTCAGGTGTATTCAGCTTAAAATATTTTCATCTGCAAACCTGCTTTCAAAACTCAGATGTTAGATGAGTTCAAACAACTTCAGACTGTGAGTCACCGTGCTCAATCACCGTGACGCCCTACCAACTAGAAAACTGAACTGAGCGACATACTGGTTACACGACAATTTTGGTTCCTGCCAATCAGGGCCCTGGACCTGCAGGCTTTCATTTTGATCTTCGTACTATACAGTTTCGTCTTTTTCTGTAATCTAAACAAATGTAGTCGTTTTGACCATCGGGGCGGGTGTTAACTCTGGCACACAATGCAGCAAAAGTGAGAGACGTCTAAAACATATGCACATGACCTTGTATGAACCGAATTCTTCACCTAAATACTGGGGTCACAATTCATACCCGCGACTATGTGTTTTGGGTTTTTGTTTATTTATTTACTTATTTATTTACTTATTTTCCAAATGAGGACAGACAAGTTGTTGTTTTACTATACAGTTGCACCGTATACACGTTCAAATGTCCCAAACTGTTTCCACCCAAATACCCTTGTGAGCACGTTGCATATCATTGTTGTCACTGAGAACAAATTTATTTTCATGGAGAGGGGCTGTAAATAATGGATATGACGGACAATTAACGATGTCTTCTTCATGGTGGAACTCAAGAAGTTTTAATTTATGCCAATCGGTGCATTCTTAGTGTGTACATCACTCATCTGCATGGCCATCGTGGGCATTCAAATAAAAACTATCCGATGTGCATGGCAGTAACAAATGCCTTGTGAAAGTGATAACTCACCTTTAAGGGAAGCTCGGTTTCTACGGTATCTTTGTCAGTAGCGGTCGACATGTTGTTGCTCTGCCCTGATTGTCATGTGGGGCTGTAGTCGAGCCTCTGACCTACAGTGACAACACCTGTATACAGACTCTTCGCTCTTCACGAGTTTCCAATGAGACCTGGTCGAGCAGATGGTGGTCGGTTGTTGTACTTGGTCCACGCCCTGCCCCACACTTGTCGTTGGTGGCTCTTGCAGGACACCGTGCGTGCAACTGTGCCACCGAACACCAAATGCTGCTGAACTAGCAGCGGAAAGAGGGCAATGGACCAAACTTGGCCGACATTTCCAAACAGTTAATGGTATTTGGTTTGATGTAGATGACACGTACATAAAGGCATCGTGATACAAATAAACAAGCCAAAAAATTGAAGTGCTGCAGAGACACTGCCGTTGTATTTGAATGGCTTACTGGGCCATGCATGCCGTGTTCAAGAACTCCGTCAATAGCTTTTAGAATAAACTTTATTAAGTCATGCTTCCTCTTCCCGTATATTTCCTCCCAAGTTTTCAGCATATATGGACCAACTCGGTTATTTTTTTCCAACGTATCAAATCAGAGAGGGTAGAGGCAATCTCCATGTTTAGATATAAGCGCGAACGGGAGTAATGCCGGGGTGGGGGTGGGGGTGGGGATGGGGGTGGGGGGTTAGGGTCGGGTACTTTCATGTAGGATTGTAGTGGGTATGTGCCGCGGGAAAGGCCCTGTTTTCATTACTCCCAGGATTAGAAAAGCCCCCCAAAATGTACCCAGCTGGATTAGGATAGGGGTAACAATTGGGATGCAGCCATGCAGCACTCCTTTCAACACATTACAAGATTAAGAAACGGTATTGCATAAAAATGTCCGAGGCACATACCCACCCTGATGTTGAGTATGTACCTCCCCCCCCCCCGGGGGGGGGGGGGTAATGAGACCTTGCCCCGCATACGCCAGCACCATCTATGTGCCAGAATAAGTACTGAGCCGGTGAAAGGAGTGGTGAAAGAAATAAAGGTTTTCAATAATACTGGATGGTAAAATTTTCAGTAACATCCAGGGAGTATAACATGATTAGCATTAACTAATGTTTTCGCACTTAACCCGTAACATCGCAATATGAATATAATGTTGCAACATTAAGCACCAGATTTCATTTTTTGTGTGAAACCAGCCTATTTCAGATAAGAATTTTATATGTACACGGAAACTTAAAATTCAACGTAGGCCATCGATAAGTTAAATATATTGAACACAGAAATACAATATACTAAATTAAAGAACCAGGAGATAAGAACAATAGGCACATTTTCTTGTTCTGCTGTGTTCTACCTAATGGGTCTTCTGTTCTATAATGTTGTACTCTCTCTGCACTCCGGCATCTTCATACGTTTTTGCATTGGCTGAACTAGCAACTGTTTCAGCACCTGCACCTATCTGAAAGTGCCTCGCGTTTGTCGATATCAACTATCGTATATATAAACTGCATTGGTCTAACAAGACATAGACCGATAGTTTCGCGAATTTTATGTTCGAGATAAATGCACCTACATTGGGGATCTGGCCTGACCTTTTTAGTTGAGACTATGGAATAAGTTTCCCAGCACTATTAGAAGGTGTGTATCCTTATCTATATTTAAATCTTAATTGACAAAGTTGCCCTCCTCAGTTTCTACATCTTTCCGAACACCGAAAGCTATCCGTTGTAACTGGTACCCTCCAGGGACAGGTCTGGTGAACGGTCGTACAAGGCAATTGGCGACACAAGGAAATTATAACTAAGGTGCAAAATTAGGAACAATGAGATCCCACAAAATTTGCGCACATTATCCAGAATTAGGCGAAATGTACTAATTTACATTGTTTGAGATCCAAGCAAAATATTACACGCTATTGCACACGGACGACTGCGTTCAAAAATTCTCATTCTGCTCTCCAGTCAGGCTGAAACCAGGTACTTTTAAGTGTCAGGCACGTAGAACATATTTCTAATAGAAATTCTGTATTCGAAACTTACTTGAGCACCTGGAACAAACCTCCCAATAAATACAACAGTGTGCTTTTACGGGACCATTACAGGTAGAGCTGCTTCAACATGCGCGTTTTAAATTGGCTGTATCCAGCTTAATACACTTAACAAGTAGGTCTCTGGGAATCAAGCATGGACTGTGCCTTATGAAATGGTTTATCCCTGACATTGGACAAGCAGGTGTCACTTTCAAACGCTGATTTACAGAGCATGTAATGACTCTAGGTTTGACCATGGACTTATTGTTTTCCTTTATTTTTTTCATCACGTGCTGAGACAAGCAATGATGGCAGTTCTGAAGCGTTCAGGGTGAGGCATGGTTAAGCTGCAGGCATAAGCTTCAAAGATGAAGCATTCAGTGTATCGAGTCTTGCAATTATTTCTGCAGTGACAGGGTTCCGTCAAGGCTCCCCAGTTACATGTTACTTGTTTTGTTTTTGTTTTTAAAATGATCTCATTGGTAGCGTTAAAGCGAGATGCTGCTTGCAGCAGTTTTCCTGGGTGGTTACACAGTTTAATGCTTGTGGAACATCTGGGGAATTTGGCATCAACCAGAACGAAGCGACCGCACAAACTTCATATTTTAAAAAAGCTCTCTGTCTGAGACGATTTTAGAAGCAAAGACGAGATGATTGGCTATAAATTGAACATCGGCGGATCTACGTCTTATTGTGGGTACCAGTGATACGATTTTAAACATTGCGATCACGGGTTAGGGATTCTGATCGGTAAAACTTCGTAACATATAAGCAGGTTAATCTTTCTATATGCGTCTACAGAGAACGATTAAGGGATTCTGATGGGTCAAAGTTTAAGCAGGCTAATCCTCCGGTATTTGTGTAGGATGTCTGCACACAAAACCTGAAAGTATTATGTCCAGGACATCACAAGGGCATCATTGCCTATCAGCATATAGACTTAGAGTGGAGACCGGAAGCTGAACCCGCATGTCTCCTATCAGCACATTGGCTTAGACTTGAGACAGGAAGCTGGGTCCACATGTCTCCTGTTAGCACACAGACTTGGAGTGGAGACGAAAAGCTGGGCCCACATATCTCCTATCAGCACATAGACTTACAGTGGAGACGAGAAGCTGGGTCCAGATATCTCCTATCAGCACATAGACGTATAGTGGAGACGGGAAAACGGGCCAGCATATCTCCTATCAGCACATGGAGTTAGATTGGAGATAGGAAGCTTGTCCCGGGTATTTCCGGTCAGAGGGCGTTTGCTTGCGGGCATGCACAGAACCATACTTGGTTCAGTGGTGTGCCGTGCTACATAAGAGGAGCTCATGGTAAACGTACCTTGATATTTTCCGCTTGTATCTCATGCGTTTAAAAATTGAATGATTTCAAAGTTATTGACGATATCTTGTTTCTTTATCGATATGGTGGTGTATGACGAGATTTAGCAAGAGGAGGTTTGGTTCTGAGCTGGCGTAAATTTGGTGGAATTTTTTGGCAATTTTAGACAAAATATTTGATCAAATTAGAAAGGGATTTGTCTGATGAATATATAGTGATAATTCAGGGAAAGTGTTAGTGGCAAAGTCGGGCTATTTTTAAGAGTCTTTAATCAGAAAGTTGGAAAGAGCGAATATAGGTCACTGAGCGTGGGGGGGGGGGGGGCGGGGGGCCGCCATTTTGAATTGTATTACCGTCGATGAAAATTAACAAACACAAGATCTAGTATGTCAGGACGTGGGTTGCTAAAGGGTAGCAGGGTGCAGGACGAGGGAAGGCAGCAAGAGTGAGGTCGTCTAGAGGAGGGAGACAGGTAGTAGGGAGACAAGTCGAGTTAGGGCGGGAGCAGACAGGAGGGGAGGATGAGCACAGGGTAGAGCTAGAGGGGGTGAGTGGGACGACCACATACAGTGCGAAGGGTGCTGTATGTGGGTCGAGTTCAGTGCTGAAGGACTAGCCTGCTCTCTGAACGAGGCGAGGGAGGAAAGTTTTCAGTTTAGGTGTGGGAACTGCGGGCGGGTGGAGGTTTTAGAGGCACAGCTGGCAGCCCTTAAGATAGAATTAGAGGATGCTAGGGATTGTGTTAGGGCTGCAGCTGTTGTGAGGGTGGAGGTCCAAGATAGGGTTGAGCAGGCTGAGGGGGAACAGGATGGGTGGAGAGGTCAGGAAGGAGGTGAAGATGAGGGGAGGCAGAGAGTGGCAGGGACTAGTGGGAGGGGGAACAGGATGGGAGGAGAGGTCAGGCGGGAGGCGAGGATGAGGGAGGGCAGAGAGTGACAGGGCCTGGCGAGAGGGGGATCAGGAGGGACCTAGAGAGGCAGTGGTGATAGGGAGCACCATAGTTAGGAAAGTAGATAGGGTGTTTTGTATGGCAGGCAGGGAACAAGGTGTTAGGGTATGCCTTCCAGGGGCCAAGTTCAGGGATGTTGAGGACAGGCTTGAAGGCGTGGTGAGCAGTAGCGGGGAGCATCAGAGAGTCATTGTGCAGGACGGCACAAATGAACTCTGGGACAGGGAAGAGCAGGGGCAGGGAATAGGGACAGAGACAGTGTTAGGCAGGTACAGGAAGCTTGTGGGGAGGTTAGCACAGTTGGACTGCGATGCTTTGGTAATGGGGATACTACCAAGGCTTGGTATGGGTGGGTGGAAAGCAAGCAGGATTTGGGGGATGAATAGGAGGTTAGAGAAGTTATGTAGACAGGGGGGAAATAGCTTTTAGAGATATGTGGGAAGATTTTGTCAGGAGGAGAGAGATGTTTGCTGGGGATGGGTTGCACCCAAGTCAGAAGGGAGGTGATAGGTTAGGGCAGGTTTAGAGTAAGTTGGATCAGCAACAGGAAACCTAGGAACCCAAGCAACTACCAGGTCAGTTCGGGAACAGGGTAAGAACCACAGACAAACAGGAAGTAGCAGTAGAACAAGAAGGAGCGAGAGAAAGAAAAACAACAACAAAAAAAGGATATGTTAATTGTAGAGGATTCAAAGGGAAGATAGCAGAAATAGAAAAGGTAGATGAAAGCGAAAAGATTGATATTATAGCACTAGTAGAGACACATATTAGGAAAGAAGAGATAGGAATAGTATCAGGCCCCATAGGATATGATTTGACAGGTAAAGGAAGAGAGAGTGGGCAAAAGAAGGGAGGAGTAGGGTTGCTGATAAAGAAAAGGGTGAAGTGGCATGAAATCTGGAAGACAGATGGGAAGATCATAGTGAGATCAAAATTGAAATACAATGGATGAGAATAGAGTCAAATGGACATTAAGTAACGATAGGTGTAGTATATGTAGGTCGTAAAGGGTTACCTAATGAATGTAATGACCAGATATATGATAGGATGAGAATGAAGATTAGTGATATTTAGCAGCAGGGCTACCAGATTATGATAGCTGGGGATTTTAATGGACACATAGGAAATGGACTGAATGGTATTGAGGGAGGGGATAGTGGGAACAAATGCAAATGGAACCAGGTTACTGAACTTCACAAGGCAATTTGGTCTGAGGATAGTTAATAAGGATGTACGCTGTAAAGGAAAGTGGACATGGGCATCTGGAGAAAGGCGCCCAATGATTGATTATATTCTAGTAGACAGTGAAGTATTTCAAATGACACAAGGATGCGAAATAGATGAGGAAGGTAGATTGGATATAGGCAGTGACCAGAACTGGATGATAGTTTCGATTAACATACAGTGTCAAAGAAGAAGCATGGGGGGGGGGGGGTGGTTAAATGGGTGTGGCATATATAGGAGGAAACAGACTGGACAGAGTATTAATAAAGTCTAAAATTAGAATTGCAGGAATGGAAAAATAGATGGGCGATTGAAGGGGAAGTACAGGAAATGAATGGGAATCTGATCAGGAGGCTCCTTAAGGTAGCACAGGAAAGGAAAGCTAGAAAGAAAGTCCCAGTTGAAAGTCAAGGGTATAGAATAGACCCAGAGCTGAAAGGAGCCCTAAAACGAAAGAGGGCTAAAAAGAGCATGGAGATTAGCCAGGAAAAACAAATACCCCAAAGGTGCTACAGAAGAAGCTAAGAGACAGTATATGAAATGTTGCAGAATTGAAAGCAGAAAGGAGAGCTAGTAAAAAGGAAAAAAAATGACAGAGAAAATAATGGAGAGTGGGGATAAGGGTCAACCATCTTTTGGAAACAGGTTAATAGGCATAAACAGAATAAAGCACAGGAAATCACACACAGAGGGAAAAGAACATATAACAAGGAGAAATACAGAAAGCTTTAAGGTAGCATTGGCATGAAGTTAATAATCCACACTGGGGTAAGGGAACAGTGTCATGGTTTCAAGCAGAATACACACAGGATCAATGAGATCCAGAGATGTGTGGCAGAGTCAGAAGTATAGAAGTTGAAATAGCAGTTGAACAGATGCGATTAAGCAAAGCTCCAGTACCAGATGATATATTGTCGGAATTCATAAAGAGAGGGCCAGAGGAAATTGTGGATAGTCTACAGTTGCTCTTCAATAGGGTTATTGAGAAAAGACAAGTACCAAAGGAATGGAATTAATTCAGGATTTCATATGTTGAAAGGAAGGGCCCAGGAGGCCACTTGGATTAGTGTAGGGGCATTGCCATTTCATCAAATGTGGGAAAAATATTCAGATAATGTACAGGAGACTAAGTAGAATAGTTGAAAGGCTTGGATTTCTGGGGGAAATTCAGAATGGATTCAGACCAGGCGGAAGGGTAGGTGATCACATATTTACATTGACCCTGGTGTTAGAATTGGCAGGGCAGGAACGGAAGAAAGTCTTCATGGGTTTCTTAGATATGAGGTAAGCTTATGACAGGGTATGGAGATATGTCCTATGGGAAAACTTAAGTGGACTAGGACATGGTGGGAACTTTTTAGAAATTCTGAAAGCATTGTATCAAGATGTAAACTGAACAACCTCATTAGGAAAGGTAGAAGTAGAGAATGTATGCCTGGATATAGGTCTAAAGCAGGGATGTGTGTTGTCTCCGATTTGTTTGCCCTGTATATTAAGGAGTTGGGGGACCAGTTAATGGAGTGTAATACGGGAATAAAGGTAGGTGACCTAAAAATCCCAGGTCTAATTTTTGCAGATGACATTGTACTCATGGCGGAGTCCCAGAAAGAATTACAAGGGATGTTGAACATAGCAGGGCAATGTGGGAATAAATGGAGTTCAGAATTTAGTAAGGATAAGAGTAAAGTGATGACTCTTGGGGGAAAACTAAATGGAAATAAAAAAATGGAGAATTGGGCAGTTCCAAATTTCAGAAGGTAGGGGATAATTAATTGAAATTGGGGAGGTTGATGAGTATGAATACCTAGGTGTTAAGATAAAAACAACGGGTAAAGGCATGTTCAGGCATCAGGTGAAGAAGATCAAACAGAAAGTGAAGCATACAAAAGGAATGATTAAAGCTACTGCACTGAACAGTTTCAACAGAGCATACACAGCAAGGGTATAATGGGATAGAGTTGCAATACCAGGGATGATATATGGCTTAGATGTGATTTCAATAAGTGAGGGGGATATCCAGGAAATTGAGAAAGCACAGAATGAGATGGGGAGATGGATACTGGAGCACCACCATGTACAGCAACAGAGGAAATCCTAGGAGAAAATCACAGACAGAATTGCTAAAGCAAAGCTTAAGTACTGGGGGTATCGAGCAGTAAATGACGACAGGTGGTGAGGGGAGGTTTACAATGGGGTAGTTAAGGAACAAACAAGATGGGTCAAACATACATGTATAAATAAGTTGGTAGAGATATATGAATTGAAAGGATAGGATGAGGTTGACGACTGGAAAGTGTATAGAGGTAGGACTGTTACAGAGGGCTGGAAGGAAGACTGAAAAAGAAGAGTCAGGGAAAAGAGTACATTAAAAGCTTACAAGGTACTAGATAAGCCAAAGAAAAGTGTGTGTTGGAATGGAGGGAAGGGATCCAGGCTTCTTTTTCAAAGTAGGGCAGGAGCGATCAATCTAGAAAAGAGAAAACAGAAGTGGATAACAGGTAGTAATGGTAAATGTAAGGTATTTAGACAAGATGCAGATGAGAGAGTGGATCACTGGCTGTTGTGGTGTGATGCATATAGAGAGATAAGAGAAGAATTTTTCAGAAAGTGGCACAGGAAACACTACAGAAAATGACCCGGTAAAAAGTTTTAACTACAAATTCAACATCTTAAAAGAATAAAGAACCTTTGTGTTTATTGTTTTAATGGAACCTACTTCAAACTAGTTGACAAAGTGTTGATGAACAGTGGGCTGTACATTGGGCGCTGAGAGGCCGACAGACTAATGGGTAGTTTCTCATTGACCATCTTTTTTCATGGTCCATTGCACTGACAGGTATTACAAACCTATTTGCACAACTTCAAATCTCTCTCTCTCTCTCTCTCTCTCTCTCTCTCTCTCTCTCTCTCTCTCTCTCTATCTCTCTCCAATAGTTTTGAAGATAAAAAACTGTTAAAATTTAAATTGTCTTCAATGTGTATGAATGTATGTATGCACAGTGTTCCCACCAATTGTCAAAGTTGTCGCTTTTACGGCGTTCGCAAAAATGTACAGCAGAAATAAATAAATGAAGACACTGAGAATGTAAGAACTCCAGGGGAAACAAAATGTCTGTGTTTGCACACAGACCTAACAAATTTAAATGTAAAATATTTTATTTCACTACGTCACACACATTCGTTTAATCACAAAATCACATACAAATAAATACTTTGCCTAACCTCATCTGGAATTTGTCCTTATCGTAATATAATCACCTGAAATGTATGAGCTGATTTTTTCCATTTCATATTTTGTATACATAATTATTGTATATAAGTCATTACCAAAAGAATATTACTCTACTGCGTCTGCCAGGACTCAAACTTTAGTGAGACGTCACATCTTGGTCATTTCCCAACCAGCCCAATTGACGTCACCTTTGGGTCATGCCCCAACCAGCCTAATTGTACAGGATTATCTGTCAACAAACATTCCATCTACCAGGCGGTCGATGAGGATTAACCGTTGTAGAAAGATCACAAAATACTCGTACAAGAAATTCCAAGGACTTCTCTCCTTGAATGCAATCGTTATACTCGTGCTCGAGTAGTACTTGCAATTCAGCTACTTGACAACAGCACATTAACCTTAACATCAGTAACCTACTCTCCGGCCACCCCAGCCATCCAGAAAGTGTAAACATTAACTTACTTAGGACATTCCCTGATAGCGAATAATTTTGCAGACAAGCATGACGCTCTTAATAACTCTGTCTCTTATCACAGAGTTGAAATGGCTTCAACCAAGATATTGAAGTGAGGTTTCAATTGAAACATGGTCATGTCAAGGGTCAATGTTCTCGTGGCCCCAACGCATTAAACGTCTCCGTCGACCAAGTAAATCATGCTGTATAATCTCTGAAATTGTGTAAATACGATGGAGACATACGACACTGCTCTGATTACGTGGTAAATGCGCCTGACAGTCTTTACATGTTTTTTACTTTATTATTCGATTCAATGGTGACTCACGAATGTGCCCCCGTTGGTCTGTTAAACAGCATGCTGTATTTTATACCCAAGAATAAAAAAAATCGCTTAATGTCTCAGAAAATTACAGAGGTATTGCGCTAAGTAGCGCGTTAGGTAAAATTCTGGATTTTAAACTATAATCGTGATATATTATATACATCGAATTTACAGTTTAGGTTCAAACTGGAGAGTTCAACTACTCATTGTACTTTTGGGGTGACGGACTGCATCAACTATTATCGGAAATCTGGATCCTATGTACATGCAGTTTTCTTAGATGCAACGAAGGCTTTTGATAGGGTTCAATATGTTAAATCATTCAAGTTACTTCTTAAAACAGGTTTATGTCCTATTATATGTCGACTATTGTTAAGCGTGTATGTGAATCAAAATGTCAAAGTCAAGTGGAGACATTCTACCTCAAGATTGTTTAGCCGTTCAAATGGAGTTAAACAGGGTGGCGTACCACCTCCAATGCTCTTCAATGCTTATATTGATGAGCTTCTCACTAGACTTCAAGCTACTGGTTTTGGGTGTCATGTTGGAGAAACCTTTGTGGTCGCTGTAGCGATGGTATTGTTTTACTAGTACCTACACTTACGTCCATGTCAAAGCTATTAAATGTTCGCTCCGCTTATTCCACGGAATATAATGTGAAATTTAATCCTGGTAAATCAAGATCTCTATTGATCAAAATAATAAGTTATGCAACCGCAACCTTTCCCCAGATGGGGATGATATTACACATGTTACTAGTTTCAAACATCTGGGAAATATCATAGGGATTAATGTAGCCAAGAAAAATACTCTTAATAAAGTGCATCAATTTAACTTTGAAGTTAATGGACTCTTGGGTCGATTCAAACATATCTACCACCAGGTATAAACTGTTAAAAACATATTGCATGCCTCTGTATAGATATTAATAATACGATTTTTCCCGCAAGGAAGTTCGGTGGTTTTTTACTGCATGGCGAAAAGCTATCAGATTGATATGGCAGCTTTCATACACGCCACAGTAATTTACTTCACCTTATTTGTAGTGATTTGAATATCGAATCGCAGCTTCACAAGCGTTCCTTTAAGATTTTCCACAAATCATATCATAGTGCTAACAGTATTGTAAATATCTTTGCTGCAATTGTTTGTGGAGACAGTCAATCGTCACTAGTCGCTCTTTGAACAATATAGTATCACAACTCGAAATTTCTAAATCACTATTTCTCACCTTCGACTTACCTTACCCGCTGCAATGCATAAATAACAATTACCGTGGTTTCCCCTGCAACACCGAAAAAAAAGCAGCCATGACCAGAGAGCTTTGTGAGATTGGGGACGGCAAATTGCAGTCCTGTCTTACAAAAATTAAATGCACTGAGATTGTTGACTTTTTGCGCACTTCTTAAATTGCTAATGAAGTGGACGATGTGAAAACAATTGGACACTGCATGTGTTTATACCGTCAGTTTTCTTTCTGCTTTTCTTTGGCTTTTTTTGGTCAAACTTTATGTAGCCCTGTGTGGTTACACACATTTATTATCGATACACATATTATTGTACTATCTATGCAAGTACGAATTAAGACACACACACACACACACACACACACACACACACACGCACATACATATATATATGTATATATATGTATATATATACATATATATATTTATATATATATATATATATATATATATATATATATATATATATATATATATATATATATATATATATATATATATATATATATATATATATATATGAATTATTCACACTGACCGCTTTTTTCTTCTGGCACTTTGTTTACGGAGAGTTTCATCTCAGCTCTTGTATAAATGTATTCTTTTGTGAACCTATTGCATTAATACTATGAGTCAGCATTACAGTACATGATAATGTATACAGTATCCGCCATCGTGTTGATGATACTGTGAAACTGATTGGATGTGCGCGGAGAGGAGTTCACATCAGCGCTCTCCACTTTTCTGCAAATCACTTTGGACTTGGCGAAATAAAATATGTTTAAACTGAACTAATTACAAAGTACAGTACTCGCAGGTCAAGTCAAGCTTTGCTGTGGCCTGTCAAAGAGCGACGGTACTCTAAATACAAAGAAACACCCTAGTGTACTGACTGTGGCTTCGACATATATGTATATATATATATATATATATATATATATATATATATATATATATATATATATATATATATATATATATATATATATATATATATATATATATATATACACGAGTTTATGTACAAAAACTGAAAAAGTTGTGTTCTGCCCTCTTAGGTCCGGTGCAGCTCATCCAGATATTCAAGTCGACAGTTGAAAGCGAACTTCAGTTTTTTTTTGGAAACTAAATCTTCCTTTTTGGTTTTATCAATAGTTTAAGCGTAGAATGGGCTTATGGAGAGCCATAGCACTCCCGGGTCCAGGTACAATATAAATGTACACACATAAATATTAGTGTAATGTAAAGGAAGATCAATGTATTTATTCTGGCCATTCGGCAAATATTAGAGTAAAAGTTAAATATCATATAAAGTTATTTCACATGACAGAACACCCGCTTGTAGACCCTTTTCTAATCTTGAAACCCGAAAAAATGTGGCCTTCTGGAGTCCAGATGTCCTCAGACAAGGATAACGATTGTCTGCGAAGTGCACGGTGATTCTTCGGCAATGCCCGGCAACATGTAAGCGCGGTGACTTCAAAGAGCTCCTCCATGCTGGACTGACAGGTGCTCGTCACCTCCAGGTAAACCACAGCTCCCAGTAGCTTGGCTGTCTTCACTCCCTTTAAGCATACAGTTTATGAACGTTGTCAGCAATATATAAAACATGAATTCACGACGGTTGTCCCTGGATCCCCACTAGAATATAGAATTACAATTTTAACCAATTTTATTTGAAACAAGTAAAATGCCATGCACCACTTAAGAGATAAAAGGCTAAGCTGAATATAATATATAATAGCAAAGTTGTTTATCACATTGCTTCTGTTTCTTATAATCAGCACACAAAGCTGAAATAAAAATCATAATAACAAAGTCATTATATATTTTCTTAAGAAAACAATGATACATTCAAGTAAGACATGTCTCTTATTCCTTTCTGCATAGAAGGATGGATTTTCA
The DNA here is from genome assembly GCA_964020975.1 of Hermodice carunculata. NCBI lineage: Eukaryota > Metazoa > Annelida > Polychaeta > Eunicida > Amphinomidae > Hermodice > Hermodice carunculata. Next base: position 143,230,703 of record OZ026612.1, read on the forward strand.
TGAAAATGAGGAATCGCACTTTGGCTTGAATGTACAAAAATGTTTAATACTGTTGGGTAAATTAGATCTTTGAGTCCCCAAGATCATAATGCTCGTGGCAGCATCAATCAAAAGCCGAGACAGGTTGGTCGCCTGCAGCCAATCAAAAGCTGAGACAGTTTGTTCTCCTACAGCCAATTAAAAGCTGGGACAGGTTGTTCTCCTGCAGCCTCTTGAATCCCCTTCACCTTCATGTAAGATCATCATATGAAGTGGTGATGGTGGCATATCGCCTTAGGAATTTACTATACTTGGGAACTTCTTAAGCAGCACCTAAACATTTAAATCAAGCGCTAGAAACAAATTGCTGTAGAGCAAATCTGTCTGTGTGCCTGAAAAATTAATACAATTCAAACAGTTAAAATTTTCTTCAATGATAATCACTTGTGCATTGATCACAGTATTTTTCTACATAGACCTTTTTGTGTGTATTGTCCCATGTCTGATGAAGCATCATCTCTCCAGCTCAGTTTGTATTCCGTGAACGTCTGGCATATTGGACTGTCATAATGAGTTAAAGTTGTGATGCAAAGAGATAAACTGAGCTCAGGTAAACAAGATACAGAACGCTATCCATGCTTTTAACTGATGTAACCAAACATTCACCAGGAAACAATTGACAATTTCACCTTGATTTTTTTCTCTGAGGTTTGGTGCTGGCACAGCCTGTGGCCATGCACTAGAGGCATGGCTTGCCCAGCAATACTAAAGCCCCTGTCGGGGCCTTTGCTATCATGTGGCACGCTGGTTAACCACATTCTACTTGTATGGAGAGCTTCAAGGTAATTAATTTGGACAGAACCCGGACACTCCAGATGTTTTAGATGATGGATTGATCTCAAACAGCACTCAGAAGATCTCGTTCGAGCGGTATGTAATCTCATCTGCACGGCTTCTTTTGTGCTATACAATTCTTCAAGTGAGTCAGCCTGTGGAATACAGCTCAGCTGGAAGGAACGTGGAATCTGAACTGAAAGCTTCGGGGCAAAGACGTTTTCCATTTGAAAATGTACAATTGTACGGTACAGCTGTTCAGGTGACATCAATATTTGTGTTCATTATTTTTCCCGCTTTGCTCTCCCCACAATAAATCAGATTAATTTGTAGAGTATAGACCCATAATTGTTTTTCCATGGATTGTGAGTCAAGTCAAACATTGACTTCTCGAATCCCTCCGCCCCGCACTGTTGGAGGCGCATACTTCCTACCCTTTGGAGGAAACCGAACGGCCAGGGTATAACTACCGCGCATAGTCAGAGTGGTAGACACTTTCTTCATTTGCCTCCCGACAAAAAACATGCATGTGTCTGTCATTATTTTTTTTCAAATCAAGGCATCAACAGCTAAATGAATTAATTAATGGATAATCAGCGGGAAAGAATTAAACATCGGAGTACACTCTGGGAGTGAATTCAAAAGCCTGTAATATCGCTGTACTGAGTGAGCTCGGAGCATGTCCATATTCGTTAAAAATAATGAAAAGTGTTTGTAAGATTTGGCACCGTATAAGAAATTCTGATTCACATGAAATTTTATACGATGCTTACAAATGTAATGTTGAATTGCTGGCATCGAATAACTCGACCAGGTTGAACAATATCAAAACTACAATGTCGCTAATTAGCTGTAATGATATTTGGAACAATGGCGGTGATGAATACGGGGAATTTTCATACAGTTTAATAGAATTTCCACACAGTTTAATAGAAAAATTATTAAAAGAGAAATTTGTACTTCAATGGCAGAGTGACTTCCTTAAACAAGCCTATCCAGATAACAAGTTGAGAACCTATTCGAAATTTAAATCAGATTTCACACTAGAAAAGTACCTAATCGTATTAAAGAATTTGAACGAAAGGAAAAACTTGACCTGATTACGAATAAGCGCACATAATTTGAATATTGAAAAATGTAGACATAGAAGGCCAGTTAAAGTTCCCATTGATGAGAGAATTTGTGATTCGTGTTTGGAAGTTGAAGATGAAATTCATCACGTTGTAAATTGCCAAAAGTTTAGAGAAGCCAGAAATAGATTATTTGATACTCTGAGTGAATTCATCGTAGTTTTTGACCATTTATCGCCCGAAAACAAATGAAACTTATGAAATGTGACGAAATTGAAATTATATGGCAATTTACAAAATTTATCTCGGAAACGGTGAAAATCAGGGGTACACTATAGTACTCTAAAGTCATTTAAACCTACAATACTTTGAGTTTTTTTTGGGGGGGAGCTGCCCCTGGGGCATACGTATCAGGGATTATTGTAATGTACTGTGTTGTATTGTACTGTTGTGGTATAGTGTATTGTATAGTGTATTTAGTTACAGGTTACCATTTATTGTATTTATGGTGCAGTAATAAAGTCATTCATTCATTCACGTGTTTTGTAACGGCGGCTGCCGGTCTTTACCTTCTATATGACAAAGACAAACCATTTAAAGTTAAAGAATGTAACAGCAAATAAGTTCTTGTGTAGAATTTCAAAAATGGTATAATTTTATGAACTAATATATGTGCCAGGAAGGGATGAAATGGCAAAAATCAAAATACGACTTCCTCAACCAATACTAAATCTAATTATGCAACATTAAAATTCAACATACGTTTACCTTTATTCTTCTTTATGATTGAACTTTCTGTAATTACGTATGCACCTGATCAAACTATAAAAAACTTTGGTATAGTTTTGATGGTATAGCTGAACTGTTTCTATCTATTTCAATATTTTTTTGTTTGTTTGTTCATTCGTTCGCTCGCTCGTTCATTTACTTATTTATTGAACTTCCATCAGCACTACCTACACAGGATAATAAGTTAAAATATTCAGAACACAAGAACCTGCAGGACCAATGTTTGGCGACGCAGATGAGGACGAGTCCAGCTGGTGACATCGCACATACCAGCTGACACCTGGTGACATGACACATACCAGTTGACACACCTGGTGACATGACACATACCAGCTGACATACCTGGGTGACGTGACACATACCAGCTGACGCACCTGGTGACATCACACATACCAGCTGACGCACCTGGTGGCATCACACATACCAGCTGACACACCTGGTGACATCACACCTTCCAGCTGACACACTTTGGTGAACAGTTATGACAGATAGGATAATCATAACATGGTGTATGATAACAACTGCAAAAACTAGTAAGTGAAACTGAAGAGGGTGAAAATGTGATTGTGAGAACTTATATAACCTGGAAATTAAGATACCAGTATCCAAGAGTCTGGTACTAGAATTCCTAACGAGTTGTAAATAAGTTTTACATATTGGACACTTGCACATACTAACCCAGCAACATGGATCAAAGTGGACTACATGCATTATAATGTTTCGTCATTGCAAAGTATGTAAACATACTGACAGCGTAGTTACCACCATAAAAAACAGTGTGGTAACACGAGAAAGCGCTGAGCGGACATATGACGTCACAATTTCAGTGACAAAGGCGGCATGCAAGAATGATTTTTATCAACGTTGCACCATTTAAAACAATGGTATTCTGTAGTGAAAGACAGCACAACATATTAACACGCACACGCACAAAACAAATAAAAGTAACGGATTGTCTACAGAGCCGGGTTCGGTACCTGAGGGTTATTTGGCTGCATTGCTGAGAGCACCAGGGATGACGTCACAAAATCTCGCGATATTCTCGTTTCCCTCCCGGGAAGTTCAGTTTTCTGAACATGGGGGGGGGGGGGGGAGGGGAGCAGATGCATCGTTTAGCGTGGGACAGCGTTTTGCCTCATTACAGGCTCTCGTCGACAAGATAAAACAATACAAGCAGACATATTTTACCGAATTATGGAAGCGAGAACAGTAAAGGCAGTACAAGGAAAGACAAAGACTAGAATGCCGGGCCGGGTGTTCACGCAACCGGGCCCTGCTCTCTAGACGATGCTCGCTGTATTGACTAGAGTGTCGGGGCCGGCTCCGTAGACACATTGTCGAACGCAGCCGATCCCGGCTATATAAACAGTCCTCTCTGCACTGGCTCCCGTCTCGGGCCCGGCTATATAGGGCCTAAAGTCCTCTACTTATTGGCTATACTCCCGGGTCCGGTCCTGTAGTAGCGTTCAGGGCGAAACCAGACCCGGTACTGCAGCTGCGTCCTAAAAATAATGCATTTACAACTGTACCACGTATCAAAATGAAATGAATTTAAATTTAACAAACTGAACGTGCCAAATAAAGATGACAGCCGTCAGCAATAAGCAATCCTTTACACACAAACTTATAATTTACCTTTTATTTTCACGCTTTCTTGTATGAATTTGGCCATTTCCATAGACGTCTCTGGATCATCAAGGTCATTAACATTTTGAATGTCTCTTCCAAATTAAAATAATCGAAATTAGCAAAAAATTCTCATATGCATGACATCACACTGACGCGGAAGCATATATGACAACAACACTCTAATCGGCGATGTTTACTTTTTGTATCATTTGCTTGTCCAACTAATTTATATACACCTACTCCCCCTGTAGCATATACAATGAAGACGTGACGTCTGTACTTACGTGTTGATACGTCACCGTTATTTGCTGTCTATCTGCCAGACCGGCAATCGTTTGTATATCGTTGCGCAGGTCACTTTTGCAGCCAATTAGTAAGACTGGTTGTACCTGCCAAATCTCCCGTAGCCATGGATACCACTGACATGTGATGAAGTGTCAGAATTACCATTATATTTCGCCATTTCTATCTTGTGAACCGAAAATTTCATTTGTAGGCTTACAGTTACGAGAGTTCCTCAAATCACACACACACACACACACACACACACACACACACACACACACACACACACACACGCAACGAGCATGAAGCACCCATCAATATTAGAATTATAATTCAGAATTATGCGAACAACTGTATGTGACAATGCAGCATATTCTACTGACACAAATATACTACGACTGTATCTGAGACCCAGGCGAAACGTGACTGGGGTGACAATCTTCGGATTTATGTGCCGTGTTGTATCAGACAATCAAGATAACAATGTTATAATGAATGTCACCATCAACGAGGTAACCCCCATAGAGACAAATTGAATTATAATGTAGCTTTTCTATCGACTTTTATCATACATGTCCTGATGATATTTATCTTCAAAACAGTTTTTGATTGTATTATCTTCTTATATATAGACGTCGTTAGATTTTAGAGTATAGTCAAGAAAGCAGCAATGTTTCAACCGCAAATATATCTACATAGCGGGCAATCTGGACAGGAAGCCTCCATTTGAACAAGTTCTGTTTATGCCTTCATAATGACGATACTTCAGTTCAAAAGTAAATTCAGGAACCGTTACAAGTTCGTTTTCTTTTTCAGAAAGAAAACTTTCAACAATGAACATATTCAAATATTTCACCTTGTGACAGGCATTATGCAGAGATTCCGGACGGCCAATATCCAAGCACAGAATGATGACGTCTGCGTTGATACCTTGCACCGCTTTCAAGTTTTTGCGGACAGCATCACCTATTTCGGATTTCAAATAAAAGATTACGTCACATTTCCTTTAAAAAAATATAATGCATGATATGCTATGAAGTTATAAAGTGTTGCTATCCCACATGCATCTAACTTATGTATCCAGATGTTTTCGATTGGTTGTGCTCTACTTTTAATCGGCGTACACTCAAAACAAACAACAACTGATCTACAGGAGAGAGAGAGAGAGAGAGAGAGAGAGAGAGAGAGAGAGAGAGAGAGAGAGAGAGAGAGAGAGAGAGAGAGAGAGAGAGAGAGAGAGAGAGAGAGAGAGAGAGACTTTGCGAATTCTTGCCACGAAGTATTTCCGTACACAAAAAAATGCAGTTCATTTGTAGTGATTATCGACAATGCAGGATACAAAGAATATTGGGGGGGGGGGGGGGCTGTTTACCAGCTACATTTCTGAGATATCTGAGCCGGCTTTATACAGAGACGTGCATACTGTATGCACGTCTCTGTTTTAAACCATGTGTTGCCACCCTTCCTCTCTGACGCCAATTTAAACGGCTGATTGTTAGGACCTATAAATAAACATAAACTACGTGTGTATTTTAAACGCTGCATCGTTTATATCTGGCAAGTGTCTAACATAATAACAAATTAACAAAAAAAAAACAAAAAAAAAAAAGAGTTTCTCTATAATGTTCGTTAGGTTTAGACGTAAAATAAGGGTAGTTTTTTTTTCTCAAAAATTCAAGTTTTAAGAAAAAAAGTTCTTTTTCCATTGACAAGATGATAGTCAAGCTGTTTGATTCCCCAAACTTAATAATACACAAAACAACGGTAAATATTTGGGGCGTCCGTGATATTTTTGATAAACATGATTTCTTCATCCAACTTCTGCAAAGGGGAATTGTTGCGCAGCAGACACCGATAGTCCAGTCTGCACTCCCACCCGCCTTCCATCCTTACTGCCGTCACGTATTTTATAAATATTGTTATTGCTGTCAAGCACAAATATACATGCGCGTTTTGAACTCATTATGTAGTGAAGTGACGGAAGCACCGCTCTCGTTTGTATGAAGGCGTAAATGATGTATCTGATGCAATCCTGGATGAGTTTGAGCCGAGTCTAACACACGGTCATATCATAAACTTCAATGTAAAAGGTCGTATAAAATGCAGAATGAAGCTCAACTGCTGAACAGATCTGGTCCGCTCCATTTTTACCAAGCCTCACCTGCCCCTTTTCATAAGATTTAATGATAATTTGGGGGGTGGGAGGGGGGTGAGTGGCAACCGACAATGATTTTGAGACAAATACCGGTTCTTTTGCATGCACCAACAGATATTCACGGTCCACGCCAGGGGCGCTACGGGTGGAAAGAACAGAGCAAAGCCAGAGAGTATCAGCGTTTGTAGTGAGCAAGTGAAAAAGATATATATGTAGATGGAACAACTTTGACCGCAAGTTACATCCGAAATAGGTCTCACAGGGTAAAAGGCGAAAGCGCTCGGAGTGAATGGCTTAATCTAAAAAAGGGTGCACCTCAGGGCTCTGCCTTAGGCCCAATTTTGTTCAATATTTTTTATAAATGACTTCCTCTATTTCATGCCAAAAAGACCGACATCACACATTTTGCAGATGACAATACGTGAGCGCATTCGGGAGAACTTTGGACATGAGTCTTGAGGCTTTACAATTTGATGCTTCTACAGTAATGTAGTGGTTCTCAGCATATTCCATGCAAACAAACCCTGACAAGTTTCAACTTATACATATAGGCTGTGACTCTGATCAAAGTATTGACCTTGATGGAATTCATCTCATTCCAGGTCATCTGTTAAGCTTTTTTGGAGTCCACCTGGACTTTCACGTTTTATTGAACAAGCGCATCAGTGAAATGCGTAAAATGGCAGCCTTTCAGCTTAACAAGCTCAGCGCATGTCCAAAGTTCTCAGCAGAAAAGTCAAAATGTTACTTTTCCGGTGTTTTAATTGAAGAAATTGTCAGTACTGCTCCCTCGTCTGGTTAAACTGTGGTAAAGGTGACTCCCATAAACTGGAAAAACTTCAAGAGCGTGCCCTTGGATATGTGTACAATAACTACAAGTCGGCCTACTTCATCCTCCTTAAAACAGCAAATGTTCCAACCCTGGAAACAAGTAGCCTCAGATCCCTTGCTATTGTGGTTTTCAAAGCTATAAATGGACCCCCCCCCCGCCAAACATCTAAGATATGTTTTCTCTGAGGCAAAACAAATACAATCTTCGAGATAGCAGCCGACTTGTGGTGCCAGCCTGCAATACCACCAAACATGGTCTGCTTTCCATTTCATATCAGGTGGCAAAACTATGGTGCAGTCTCCCCGCTGATATGAAAAAGATCACTGACCTTAAGTTATTGGAAAAAAAGCAACACAAAAATAGAATGGACCGAAGTGCAACTGCTCATCATGTAAATATCACAGCCAAAACGCATTGTAAGGACATACTGCATTAACGTCACAGATAGTCATCAGAGCATACATTGTCACTTTCATACAGGCATTCTGCTTTTAACTGTCATATATAGACATGTGATATCCTTTTATTCTTTCATTTTATTTAAAGACTGTGTACTTATCTATTCATGTCGGGGACAAGAGCGAACTGCAGGTCATGTTTATATTGTAAAACTGACTCAAAATAAAGATTATCTGTCTGTCTGTCTATCTATCTATCTATCTATCTATCTATCTATCTATCTATCTATCTATCTATCTATCTATCTATCTGTCTATCTATCTATCTATCTATCTATCTATCTATCTGTCTGTCTGTCTGTCGGTCTATCTTTCTATCTATCTATCTATCTATCTATCTATCTGTCTGTCTATCTGTCGGTCGGTCTATCTATCTATCTATCTATCTATCTATCTATCTATCTATCTGTCTATCTATAATATAAAACTAGACAAAGCAAAGAGTATCGGCGTTTATATTGATTAAATTAAACAAATAGAAAAGAGATATAAAACAAGACAGAACAAAGAGTATTGACATTTGTACTGAGTGGATGTATTTTTAACACACATGGGGAATATAGGATTAATTGAAATCGATCTTCATCTTGTGGACTTACCGTTGATATCATAGAAAGTCAAGTGGACAATCTGACCGCATGGCTTCTTGTATGTGGCCACGGATGTACCAATGCCTCTCTTAACGGGGATCTGGAAAATATCGCAGGTGATGCCATAAGCAATGTTAGCCACAATGAAATTATTACAATTTTTACTCGGGAATAATGCTCAATGATATTTTTGGCAAAGCGATTTTGAATTTATCCACATATAGCTGAGACAGCCAGTTCTTTGTTGCTCTTGACCTCAGCTGCCGCCGGATCCCCGTGCATAAACTCCTGCGAGGTCGCCAGTATGTTTACATGATCACAATTGAAGCTCTTCGAACTCAGAGCTCAGAATAACTTTATTTGACAACTGCTATAAAATGAGTACACTTAATATAACATTAAGGATAAGCTGTCATAGGCAAGTGCATGTCTTATTTTCAAAAATTAAGGTTGAGCTGTCATAGGCAAGCGTATATATTATTTTCAGGGGAACCCAGGACTCGATGCCCGCCTACACTGAGGCCACCCTAAAATGTTTTCATGCGACATTCATTTTGGGGAAAAGGGAGTGAGAGTCCCCGGTAAAAGTTATAGCAGTGATCAACATTATCTACGATGAAGAGGGAGATCTACCGTCTGCATATGTAACCATCAGGAATGTGCAGGTATATAAATACCACTCAATAAAATATGACTCTGCATATTTGGTAAAGCCAGGTAAAGAGTGGGTATAAATGTTTTTAAGCAGCACCGAAACATTTATTTCAAGCACCAGAAAAAATTGCTCGAGGGCAAATCTGTCTGTGTGCCTTGACAATTGATACAATTCAAACAGTTTTCAAATTTCGTTCAATGATAATCAACTGTATACTGATCACAATCTTTTGAATTGAAATTGTCACTTCAACTTTAATAGGTTAAAACGGTGAACATTAAAATCTTAGCATAATTTCAAAGTTTACAAGTTAAAATTCAATTTCATTGGACACACCAACACGAAAAACCGATGAATTGATGTTAATTTTGACACCTCTATCTACAATACGCTTGAAGACAGTTTTGGAAAAAACGACATAAATATAAACAAATCAGTATGTGTGTCCATATGGTAAAATATTACTGGTAATCATGCATGGACTCGTTTGAACACCGGGAGTATTTCAAATCTTAAATAGCTTCAAACCTATTGCAGAGAGAAGTGTAATTCCAACTATTGCTGGTACATATATGCAATATGTGCATGTGATGAAGGACATAAACTTGTAGCATTTAATATCAGGCCAATCAGAGGCATTTTTGAAGGTGATTAAAAAGTGCCCCCCCCCTCAGGGAGGTGCCCACGCCAGAAAAAGTCAGCCCTTTGAAGTATGGATGAGTATGTACATGTAAATTATTTGTACGTCCATGGACAAATACATGGTATTACGATCCAAGGAGAAATGGTTAATTGTAAATATTAACTAAATAATAACCGTTTTTGTTTGTTTGCTGAAAAGAAGAAGAAGAAGAAGAAGAAGAAGAAGAAGAAGAAGAAGAAGAAGAAGAAGAAGAAGAAGAAGAAGAAGAAGAAGAAACACAAATGCAATATATTTTTATATACATTTTCTAACACGTATGCCACTCAAGCCACGTCAAATGTTGACATTTTCGTCTTGCTTTCACTTCTCTGACGGCTGTCTGGTCTCAAACTGTTCCTCGCATCGACTCGGGAAAGGACTGTCGCGCAGCAAATCACAAGCCTAACCTCCGTTGGATTATCCAGTCAGTTGGAAAACTGATCGCATTAAAACAAATCAAGGCATTGCTTTGGAATATGGAAGCAAGCCCGTTGCAGTCTCATGCCCCACAGTCCATGATTGGATCAGAGAAACTGATCCCTCACCACTTCAGAAACATTGACACTGGCGCTATCGTTTTCTGCCATGAATTTGAAATTTGAATGTGATCTGAGGTCAGTTTAATTCAATCCTAGATATGTAATTGCCAGATTTGTTATTGAACAATCAACACTGAGCAGCCGGCAACACTCCCATCATTTGTCTGTGGCATTTCAAAGTTATAGCTGTTTGGCAGTGAAATTATATTAGTATCAGATATAAAAACATGAATTTACCGCGCAATGACAGCTTGAATGCCCTCAGTATTTACCAGACAATGACAACTTAAAAGCACTCAGTATTTACCAGAGAACGGCAATTTGAAAGCCCTCAGTACTTACTAGACACCGGCAATTTGGATGCCGTCAGTATTTCACACAGGTACCTTGGCCAGGAAATATTGGCGAAGGAAATGTTGCAATCCTTCAACGTACTCTATTGTTTAAATAGCCCCGTGTGACACATTTTTGTTTTATGATGATAATGATTAAAATACAAACATTATTTTATGTCCTTTAGATCCAATACTGGCAGGCTTTTGCATTTGTCCAATGTCGACACCGACGTTAAAACTATAATCTATAACACTGACTACACACAAAACACATAAATAAGTAAAAGTGAACTGAAGCGAGTCTGTAAGTTGATGAGAATGGCAGGACAGATGGTCAAATTCAATATATTTAGTAGCAAAGTAAAACGAGATAAATGTCGTTTGTTAGGCATAATACCACAAGACAAAAACTGTTCTTACAATTCAGATAGAGCAAACATACATGACATGAAACAAAATATATCACAAAAGACTGCAAATCAATTAAAGTGGAAAAAAGGCTCATGCTAATTTTTGAATCCCCAAGCACGTTCAGTTTTCATTGGGACAGTTTTTGTTGTGCGTTTGCAAAATTGCACTGTCAAACATGGTAAGGGGTCACCTCATTATGCCATAAGGTCCATGGTAAGGGGTCACCTCATTGTGCCATAAGGTCCATGGTAAGGGGTCACCTCATTATGCCATAAGGTCCATGGTAAGGGTCACCTCATTGTGCCATAAGGTCCATGGTTAGGGGTCACCTCATTGTGCCATAAGGTCCATGGTAAGGGGTCACCTCATTGTGCCATAAGGTCCATGGTAAGGGGTCACCTCATTGTGCCATAAGGTTCATGGTAAGTGGTCACCTCATTGTGCCATAAGGTCCATTTTCTTCTTTCAGGCATATATCCTCCCAGACACTTTTTACAGTTTGGGAAACTGTGTTGTAAATGCATGAGAGACTCTGGTATTTGTGGCAAATGCTGTGTTAACCCTCTGAATCCGGACAACCGACCAGGAAGTTTATTCCTTTTAGCATAAATATGTCCACTGTTTCAGTTTCACGGAGAGAAAACATCTTGATTAAGACTTATAGATAGGTCCCTGCAGGAGGTCGCGCACGAGGTCATGTGTTCTCAAGGGACACATGAGAAAGCGACTTGCTCTTTGCACGGTGTGTGTGTGGATGTGACATGCTACTTATGAAGCACAATTCGCTCATCTGTTGGCTTACTGCACTAGACCCGGTCCTAGCAGGTGTTCTGCAGAGCATAATACAGCATTCTATTGGGACATATCAAACCAAGGCAGGATGGTCCTCGTAATGTATAAAGACAAGCTTATCAGTTTTTTTAAACAGTAATATAGGAGCAACTGTTGTGTACGTGTACCTGGGCATGCATCGACGGAAATAAAGGCAGGAGAATCATTAGAAAATGTCAGCAGAAAGAAACCTGTAATGAGATCCCCCGTTCAATGGATGTAAACCCACGGCCATTGCCCCAGGCCTGCGCTTACACAAAAAGGATCATTTCACGACGTTACGTTTATGTCACTGTTAAATTTATTTCTAATGTCACTTTAACTTACGCGATTTTCATTTTATTTATATTTATGTATTGCATTATTTTGACTTGGGAGGAAGAGAGTTTTGCTTTCAAAAGTTCACCCCGGATTAAGACATATACCTATGACACATAAAGCAAGCAAACCAAAAGTAAATGAATGCATGAATGAATGAATGAATGAATAAATAAATAAATGAATGAATAAATAAATAAATAAATAAATAAATAAATAAATAAATAAATAAACAAACAAACAAACAAACAAACAAACAAACAAATAAATAAATAAATAAATAAATAAATAAATAAATAAATAAATAAATAAATAAATAAATAAATAAATAAATAAATAAATAAATACAAGATATACAGATAAATAGACCGACCGAGTTTTGTTTATACAGACATGATTTACTAAAGGTATATAGGTACATACACAGTTATGCTTATTATGATGAAATGAATTCCGGTATATAGGTACATAGAGAATTATAATTATTACGACTTCGCAAACGCCAGGTATATAGGTACATACAGTTATGGTTATTATGACGTGCAAACTCTCGGTATATAGCTGCACACCACACAGAGTTATGGTTGTTATGACGTAAGAAACCTCCCGTACATAGTTATGGTTGTAATATCGTGTCTCTATCTGTATAGTTATGTACATAGCAATGATTATTATTATAAACGTTTTGATACGCGCTTTTATCATCTATGTACAATGGAGGTGTCTGGGAAGAATGAAAACATTTTGATGTATTTTCCTGCAGTCTTCCCCACTCCAGCGTCAGGTCTTCTTTGACATACCTATCCATACAGCTGTCTCATGGCCCACTTGCTACGTACCTATGCGTAACAGCTGTATCATTGCCCACTTGCTACATACCTATCCATAATAGTTGTCTCATTGCCCACTTGCTACATACCTATCCATACAGCTGTCTCATTGCCCACTTGCTACATACCTATCCATACAGCTGTCTGATAATTACTGACTCAGTGGTGCAAATATATCTTATGTTTTGTACATAAAATATTTGAGATGCCTCCCCCCCAAAAAAACAAACAAACAAACAAACAAAGAAGAAGAACAAACCAAACAAATGGGCAAATAAAGAAAAAATAATACAAGCGACATCATTCGAATGGCTTCTAAAACATACGTGATGATGGTGTTCTGGATCCTTTACTGTTGGTTAACGCAAGGGTCAATGACAAGGTAGATGTCGAAGTGTCCAATGTGCATGTTTAACAAACGAGACAGCAATGAGAGAAGAAGCAAACAGCGCCACAGTTATTTGAGCATGATGGGGTCAATGAGGTATAAGGCTCATAGACGTGCTTTAACAATTCTATCCACATCTCCATCAGGCTAGCCAGACACTGGGTGTCATCAAGGCAGACTGTAGACTGTAGACGGAGCTTGACGGCTTCAACTGGAGAAACATTGCACCCGTACGTCTATCGACAGAGTATAATATGACTGGATTACAAATATCAAACATTGGCTGAAGCACGTGTACCGACAGACGTGTCCTTGTGACCACCCTAAGCACATTGGCTGAAGGCACGTGTACCGGCAAACCTGTCCTTGTGACCACCCTAAGCACATTGGCTGAAGGCACGTGTACCGGCAAACCTGTCCTTGTGACCACCCTAAGCACATTGGCTGAAGGCTCGTGTACCGGCAAACGTGTCCTTGTGATCACCCTAAGCACATTGGCTGAAGGCACGTGTACCGGCAAACCTGTCCTTGTGACCATCCTAAGCATATTGGCTGAAGGCACGTGTACTGACAAACCTGTCCTTGTGACCACCCTATGCACTTGGCTGAAGGCCCGTGTACCGTCAAAACCTGTCCTTGTGACCCCCCTATGCACATTGGCTGAAGGCACGTGTACCGTCAAACCTGTCCTTGTGACCACACTAAGCACTTAAGTCATTCATATAAGGTGCACACAGACCGCTGTTTCCTATGTTTATACTGGAGGCAGCTTAGCAAGCTGGATACCTGTCTAACGTAGAATTCGACGCCAGTCAGCTTTCCTGGTACCAGATAATAATAATGTTTCCTTTGGGGGTGTCTTGACGGATGATCAATGATTGCATTCGCGTTTGATCACACAGTAAATGCCCAAGTAATTTGAAAAAAAAATCATATACCAGGGATTCCAAGATGAGATTTTCAATTTTGTTTTGGTTTAAACATACTGCATTAGCAACAAGCAATAGGCCGAGAGGCTCACCAGCTCATATAAAGGGCTTCTTGTACATTTATCGATTGTGCTTTAAATTTTATTACGATTAAGATATTGGAAAAGAATACTAATGGTTTGAAACACTGTTGACACATAGGGGTCTTGTCCAACATAATTTAACTGATGTCTCCGAAATTCACATACCAATTCAACTGCACATCAAACTGTATAGAAGTACAAGCTGCCATGGCACGATAGAATAAATAATTGATATCTTTAACATTTGGACAATCTAATTATTGTGAAATTACCTTTTATATGGTTTTCGGTTGTTCATCTTTTCAACAGATGCCGTAAACGCAAATATAATGCATATCGAAAATGACAATTTCATAAGATATGTGGTGCTTCGTTCGCAGACACGCGTAATGTGAGCATATTCCATCCACGTATTTGCATAATGTGTACTCTTTTTGCTCTTAGATTAAGACCGACTCAACAACTTTCCTCCGGACCAGCGGCTTTCCTCGTCTAACTCACGGCAAGAAGTACAGCTGGCAAACGGCACACATTGCTAGTAGGTCTCGTTTGAAGCTTACATCCAGAACATTTATATTAGTCCAAAATGATGTAAGAAGATTGCGGCATACAGTATTGGGCACACGAGCACTTCTGATTGGTTGAAGGTAAAGCACAAAGTGCAGCTTCAAAGGAAGAATTACCAACATCTGTTTAATACTTTCCCTGACATCTGTGTGCCTCAGAGAATGAGTAATAAAGCTGTGGTGTCTCCGTTCCCCGTTGTAATGGTCAGGACATAACATTTAACCTGTGTGGCACGGCCTTCACAAGAAAACTCGCTCAATCCATCTTGATCCACCGTAAACGTGTCCCAAATAGGGGAGTCTGGCAAAACATGATTCCACTTCCTGTCATGCGCAGATTTGAAGGGGAAAAACCTTCGAGTGCTAATGGTTATCCATAACCATTTAACATCACCATTTTTTTATGTTCGAGCCATTTGTGTGTGTTTTTCTTTCATTTCTTGGCACCGAAACCCTTTCAGTGCCAAGCGCGACTAAAGTCGATCTTCTTCAGTCAAACTAGTCTGAATTATAATAAGGATCCTAGATTTGTATTCCTCACAAAAAGACCTTTCATTCAAGTACCAGCATGCCTATAGTTCTCGAGAGAATATCCCAGGTCAACAGCTTTTTTCGCCACGCATTGGGTGCATGCGCCCAATCCGTGGCGAGGAAAGCTGTTGACTGACTCCAAAATTTGGCACTGATAGAGTGGAAGAAACGTGTTGTCGGGGTATGTCACTGGTCAACAGTTTGCAAACTGAGTGCCGAAGACAGTTGTAACAATGGTGGCAGTACATTAGGGCAGCCAACACGTCTACGCTCGTCAGGCCACCTGCTTCAAGACGTTGAGATAATCTTTGTGAGGCAAAATACTTCATGAAATAAAGAAATAAAAAAGTTACAGTCTTTGTCAGACCATACGTCATTTCACCAAATTGCCGCAATGTCCAATAATTCAGGTAAAGTTGATGATTGTCTCATCGCTCTGTCGCTGTTATCGTGTACGACATTCCAGTCTTGTTTGTTTTGACACTTTCAAGCCTGCGTATTTTAATATCTTTTCCTGACATACACCCCTGCCAACGGAGGGTACAACAGAACTGACTACCTGTAACACATCGAGTTTGCAAATTTTACATCTTGTACATGAACTCTTAAAATGTATTTCCGAAAATAGGAAAAAAAAACCTAGGAACAGAAGAAACGGCTTCCTGAATTTATTGGAACGATGAATGTATTTTCACAAAGCATAACCGAAGGCATGGAAAAGCCCCGTAAATAAGATGGTCCATCAAATAGAGTTTGCTCCTTGCCGTAGTACTACAATTAATGAGTCATTATGCCATTCTAACAATCGCAAGCTAGGAGACAGATACCTGCTCTGGCGATGGAAGGCCGGTTTGTTAATTTAGTCCATTTTTTGTAATCATTGGAACGTAACAAAAACGTGTCACTAGTGAAAAACGCTATATGGACGCGGCTAAAGGCTTGTGCGTTTGAGAGTTGTTCTTGGAAGGAAAATAATGTGAACCCCCGGTTACAGGATACCATTTAACATCAGAAAATACCTAGTTGTGTATTATTAATGTTGAATGTTGACAAAATTAAGGGTGTCCTGATACGGGCGGCCTAGCTCTGTCAATAATAGAAATATCTTTATTTCGTACTCAACAGGTACACTAAAACTGAAGGAAAAGAGCATGTCTTAAAATGCATGCATATATACATATATACATATATATATACATATATATATATATGTATATATATATATATATATATATATATATATATATATATATATATATATATATATATATATATATATATATATATATTTGTGTGTGTGTGTGTGTGTGTGTGTGGGTATAGTTATGTCTTGGGTGGTTTATGGGCAGAATTGTGATCCTAAGACGGTCTTGTGGGCAGTTGTTCCGTTTATCGGCAGTTGAAAAATGCACATAAACCATGTTTGCATTAAATTCAATGCGCTACCTAGGGGGGTTCAGAAACGTACAAATTAGCAAATCTGCCCAGATATTATGGGAAGCTGTAAATGCCCAGAAATTGTGGTAAGCTTTACATGGTATATACTGCCCACGGTCCGGCTTGAGTATTATAATTGAGCCGCAGACAATGGTCATTGCCCTACAAACCAGGTGTGGGACCTATTCCATTGTATATTTTTTTGTTGGCAGTGTATAATTGCCCATAAACCACCCAAGACATGTGTATGTATATATATATATATATATATATATATATATATATATATATATATATATACATACATATATATATATATATAATATATATATATAATTTTACAATCACTGGGACTGAATATAATGCCCCAGCTTGTTTCCACTTCAGTTAAACATTGGCGGATGGTTTAACTAGGAAAAGCTGTCCAGCTAGAAAGGGTACATTTTGGTTCAGGGGTAAGTCATATTGTTCTTATCTGAACCTGTACTATGAAAATTTGGTAATTATGGTTTGTTTGACAGGTATTCTTCTTTGAAATGAAGCTCTGCATTTACAAGCAAAACTTCACATATTTAGCTAATTCATTAATTGCCACGTTCATATTTATTCATTATTATGTGGGTTGTCTTTGCTGAATATTTAGCTTAGGCAAGGAGCCGCTACTCAGAAAGACGTGTACGGGTAAAAGGCTCCGAAACATGTTGAGTAGTTACCCGCTGAAGACCCTTTAATTTATTTGGGCTGATACAGCCTATGTCAAAATTTTACAGAGGAACGTGTGCAATATAGACAATAGTAATTCCATATATATACAGGTTAGACAGGGACAGGTTAGCTTATGGAGAGTAAAGAGTTCGAACTGCGGAATAGGATATTGACTACTAGGAAGTGGTTCTGGGCAAAAAGACACAAATACAATATACATGCACACATATACAACTGCATGTCCATATGTTCAGTTCCTGTAGTTCATGTGGTGAGTTCAATATTCAATAGGTTTTCAAGATTAAAATTATAGGGATCAATCCCATATGTAGATATGGACTTTAATGCGCTTAGGTCATGATGGAAGTCATAGAGTCCCCACAATCACTGCAGGGGGAGTATTAAAGTCTATTCTATCATGGCTAGACTTAATTCAGCTGAACTCTTATAATTACCCCCTATGCAGCACTTTTTGCACATTAGGCTTACACAGGTCTACTAGCCACCTTGCTGATCTCCGGGTAAAGTGGCACTTCATTGCAATATGCGTGATGCCAAATTACAGCTGTAAATTTAAGTGTTTGTAAGTTAATGCAAGCAACCAGTTTCATTGATTCTAGCAACCTTAGAGAAGCACACACACACACACACACACACACACACACACACACACACACACACACACACACACACAGAGAGACACACTGTTGGACTGTGGGTAAACAGTGTTCAATTTTAATATCACATTTGGAATCGATTAGGAATGTCAAATTGTGGAAACAGTAGATCACCCGTTTCGAATGGAAGTCTGCAATTCTGTCAATAGATGGCGCTGCATTAATGTAACCAAAGCGTTCCGGCCTACCGCGAAAAAATTTAACACCCCAAACTGTTTGTTTTCAAATTTAAAGCATGGAAAACCAAAATTATAGTTTCTTTTGGATAGATAAACGTTATTCAGCCTCATAAAGCAAAAAAAAAAAAAAAAAAAAAAAAAAAAAAAAGGAAAGTTCACTATAAATTGCATCATGGAGCCGTGGTTAATGCTGATACTAATACTAGTCAAAGATTAAAATGCAGCCATGTGGTTATCTGTTTCTCGATGCCCATGATAGAATATAAAATAGTTTAATGAGTTGCAAGCATCTGATTGATTACCACTTATTATTAAGTTACCACATGTCTTAGCCAATATGTTATTGCTCATAAATGCCTTACATATATGCAAGTTTACACAACCGTTTGAACCGTGGTATCTCTATTGGTATTTCAGTACATACGAAATGAAGCAATAGATTGTGGCTCCTGTAAGGAATCTTCCAGACAAATCTAACAGCTTTGTGCCACGCCGTGTAAAACGTTTTTACCTCTTTACTAAAGAGTTCCCATTGATGGCAGCCATACAGCGGCATACAGAAAGTTTTGTTTTATCTATGCATGCCATAAGGGTATGCTGCTGAAAATTGAATCATGAGAATATTGAATTCTGTCAGAAATTGACTTATGAATTTGTTCATACAATCCTTGTTTGAATAGCAGCGACAAGGCTACCAAGGCGTAGACGTTGATGTAACTGTTCAATAGGAGATGTATCAAGGTGTAGATATACGACAGGTTTATTCTTCCGAAGGTTAAATGTTGGCTTTTACTTGGCTTAAAAATTTATTTTGTGATCATGACCAAAGTCAGAACAGATGTTCAACGTTTTTGACATACACGATATAGTCGGTGCCAATACGACAAGGCCATCTGCATATGCAGGGACACCCATAAATATGACTTGCCTAATATCAATGTTCACTTTTATTCAAGCGTATTGGTAGTCGATATATGAATAGACCAAATAATGTAGGGGACATAACCCCACCTTATTTTGCACCATTGCGGCAATTAAATAATTCCGTGTATGTGTGACCCCACACAACCGATACTTGTTGATTCAGATTCATATTTAGTAGAAATATGGCAACAACAGGGCACATGTCTCTTTTGAGAAGACAATGAAAAAACTTAATATATTCTACCCGATCGAAAGGTTTTGTTGACGTCAAAGAAAACAAGCTAAGCATTTGTATTGTGCTTATTGTATTTAATTTACATTCTGATAACACCAAAGTGCATTGGGTTGTGAAGCTGTTCTGCTTGAATCCAAATTGTAGTTCTGAAGAGTTTAGGACATGATGATTGTCATCTAATATAACCCGATAAAGCAATTTTCTCAAGATACTACTCAAAGCAATCCCTGTACATTTGTCAGAATCACTTTAAGTTTTTTTTTGTTTATTTGTTTGTTTTCTGAATGGGATGGAGAGAAATATTATGTATTCCATCTGGAGCAAACCCATGTTTCAGCATAGGTTAGTTCGCGCAAGACCTGATCGGAGTAGTGACATAGGTCAACATCATGCTGATCAAGTTTGTTTGTTTTCATAGCATTAAAATAATAAGAGTAAAATAATACAGGGGTTCATACTTATTTGCAAACACATTAGCTATGTCAATACAGTTTGACTTGTTATCAACCATGATTGATTTTTGAGAAGTACTTCTAATTTTCTAGACCGTGCTCCAAACTTTAGTTGGCCTGCTATCAGAGAGTCCTTCTGCCAGCTCGTTAGACTCACATATTGCTTCATTATTTTTGACAAGGCAAGGCACATAGTGATACTTTGATCTGGTGGAGTTTCTTATATCTGCCAAAATTCTCGATCGGGGTTGGGTGGGGATGGGGGGGGGGGGGGGGCTTTTGCAGTTCCAAAACCTATCGGCATTTTGTATCGAAATGGATGGGTTTCCTCAAACTTTGTTCGATATGTATTGATTCAGTGATCTCAGTTTTTATTGTTTTGCTCTTTTTTCAGAGTTTCAAATGATATCTTCAACATAAGCCTATCAGCATATGCCGCTGAAATGGCACATAAAAACTTTTGCTCAGCCCAAAGCCAATTTTAATGAATTTTGAAAGTTTTGATGTCCTTTTCAAAAGCTGCGTGATGGATTTCCTTCAAACATATTGCTGATGTACTTAACTTTAAACGCTCTTCTGACATTGCACAATGATCAATAAGTCTCTTAGCATGGTTAATGTTGGGATAGTCATGTAACTGTGTATACATCCAGTGTCTCCAAACCATTGAGCAGATCCTCTTTAACGCTGGTGGTATTTACCTTGGGTATGACTATAACAGGTGCATTCAATAGGCTACGTTTGCGTGGTGTTGTTTTTTGTTAATTCATTACGTTAATCAATTGAAAAAGCTTTAAATCTCGACCCGCTTGAATAATTACTTTGAATTAAAACACGAAATATTTAGGGACCTTTAACCGTACTTTACTAATAGAGGTGACTTTTTCTTAATATGCAAGGTAACAGGTTGCCTGCGGAATTTATTTTTGGGGATAAGAAGTCGAAAACTATTTGTTCCAGGAATTTGAAATTGGACAAGATGATGATACTTTACAGAACTGATAGAATTCAGGACAAGAAGATGGCTGGTTATAAAAATTGTGATAGTATTGAATCCTGCTGATCTTGGTTTAAAGATATTTTATTCCTCATTAGAACAGTATAGAGATACTACAGGCAGTGCTTATCTTTAGAAAAGGACATGATAAGAAATGATGATGATGACGATGATGATTATAATAATAACAAAAGGTTTATATACGCCTGCTGAGTTAAGGACACTCTTCCCGTAGTATCTAAAGAATAAAACAATCGATGACAGGCAAAAGGAGACAAACTGATAATGTTCGATCTTTGGACCTGTAAGTTGTTATAAGATGCTGAAATACCCTTCCGGTGTTGGTCTCATAACATGAAGAACAAGGCTAAAGACAGTCAATGTATATATATGTTTATGACAAGATGAGGAAGGCTAAAGACAGACAATGTAAATATATATATTATGTCGGTATGTAATCCTGAAAGATGACCAGGTAGCAAATAGACACGAGGCACACAGAGGAGCAATGGGTGTCTAAACAACGAATTGATTTTGAGGAAAGGGCAAAATGTTCAGACGAAAAAACCATAGCTAAAATATAAATGTGTAGAAAAATAATTGGCAATGCTTGGAAACGTCGAACAGGTTTTATTGTTGTATTCAACGTATCAAATTAGATTTGGTTGACCATAATATGAAATAAGAAACTAAAATTTGAAATTTGGAATTTGGTCTAGCTCGAAGAAATCTATTCAACATGCTTACGCTTTAATGACTTAAGGTGGCTTAAATCGGTCAGACTCAAGGGTAAAATTTTGTGCTGCCTCGGAAATTATCTTGTTGTCAGCTTCTGAACAATTTCTACTTCAAAACAAGAAAGTATTAATTGCAAATGGAGCCAGTGGTATAATTGTTAACTGTAAACAATTCCTGTGAATGACATACTTTAAACATTCAAACAAATAATGATACGAGGTTTAATTCGACCAACCACATGAACATTCTGGCAATCTCCTAATGCCTATTCTGTGCAGGTCAAAATTCAACAGGATGCACCGCATCCTGATCCTGGCATGTTATATGTTGGCTTCTCGGTTTCCTGTGTAAAATAATTCATTTAGTTTGGGTTTGTTTTTGTTAATATTCAGCCAAAAAGATTCTTAATCTAATGAATTTGCGTAGACAGCTGTAATTTATTCCATTCCTTAATTGTGGGGGTTAAAAAGAGTTTTTGGTAAGCACCGTACTTGGCTTGGGTTCAGTGATGTTTGCTTTGGAACGAAACTTGTAATTTGTACTAGAAGATAGAGCTGGAGCAAGTAATTCGCTTAAACAGTTTGGAGAACGTTCGTGAATCATTTTATAGAGATGTTCTACTGAATGATTTTCCCTGCACTTTGATAGTAATTCCCATCCAGTTTCCCTTTAAAGTTCATCGTGGCTAGTACGACTGATAGCCCCTGTAACATTGGCTAGTACGACTGATAGCCCCTGTAACAGTGGCTAGTACGACTGATAGCCCCATGTAACCATGGTTAGTACGACTGATAGCCCCTGTTACAGTGGCTAGTAGGACTGATAGCCCCTGTAACAATGGCTAGTACGCCAGATAGCGCCTGAAACAGTGGTAAGTACCACTGATATTCCCTGTAACAGCGGTTATTACGACTGATAGCCCCTGAAACAGTGGCTAGTACGACTGATAGCCCCTGTAACAATGGCTAATACGACTAATAGGCCCTGAAACAATGGTTAGTACGACAGATAGCCCCTGTAACAATGGTTAGTACGACTGATAACCCTGTAACAATGGTTAGTACGACTGATAGCCCCGGTAACAGTGGCCAATAGGACTGATAGCCCCTGTAACAGAACGGGCCGCAGCTGCTTGGACACTTTCCAAAAGTTTAGCATCTAACTCTATGCATCCACCCCAGACCACATCACCATACTGTAATATAGGCGTAACATAAGCAAAGTAAATTAATTCTAACGAACGCCTGCTTAGCTAATACGGTAACATTTTTATAACACCAGTTGTTCTTTTTTGCTTTACTTACTATGTAACTGAAATGAGTGACCAGGTTAGATAAGAATTTATTATAAAATCAAGGTGTTTGTGCTCAGTGGCATTGTCAAATATACGTCCTTAAAAATATGTATGATTGTCGGAAGGATTTTGTACTAATGAGCATACCTTTGGTTTTAATACTATTTAACTTAACCAGCTACTCAGACGAACATTATTCATTACCCTTTTTCCAATCCAAGTAAAAAACAAAAACAAAACAAAAACATGTTCCTGGTGTAAAACTTTAAAGGTTAATTTAGTTTCTTGGCTCTCAGCAGAACGTAGGCAAAGAGCCACAACGAACTTATTCATTAGTAGTTGTAAAATGGGGAAAATACGGAGATTACCGTAAGTTCAAATAGCTCACAGGTTAGAGTGAAAATACGCTTGAGATGTTATGTATGATTTCTTCTATGTAAGCCTTCACACACAACATACACATATTATATGTGCCACAGATCAAAAGAAAACGGGTAAAATTGGTATCAAGCGCACATGCATTCAACTGAACGAAAGCAATCACTCGCCTTGCATAAAGGTGATCAATAGAAGATGAGGAAATAAAGGTGATGAATAGAAGATGAGGAAATAAAGTGCTTATCCCTTGCGTGATAACCGCATTGTCTTACATAATTTCGTTAAATAATACCTTGCCACCAGTCCCTGTGCTGTGTAAAGAGTTCTCTAGCAGCCAAAGGTTGATCGTAAGCGGATGCAGTACACTGTTAAAGACCACTTATAAGTGACATGGACACACCCAACCAATAATTGATTTATCATAGCACAAAGTCTGAATAGCCTGAATTGCCAGAAAATACAGAAACACAACAAATATTTATATAATACCTGGCGACGTAAATGTTGACCATCACCAATCACCAGGAAAATAGTGCCGCGGTTCGATTGTATCAAAATGTTTTGTCTCTCTGAGCCTTATTTTCTAAGCACACTGCAAAATGTCTGGACACCATCAGAGGCAAAATGTGCCTGTAATCTTCGCATTCATTATGAATCTGTTTCTTGATTGATGTTGCGCTTGTAGAGGGTTTTGGAAAATAATCATAAACATGTTTTAACCATTGCAAAGAAGACCTTTACACATCTACTAACTGATCTGACCTCACAATTATTAATTTTACTATAAACCAATTACTAAATTTGATTGCATGAAATATCTGTTCCTGCTGATCCAAAAAGAGAGGTACACTTTTTTGAAGTTTATGAGTACAGGTCTATTAATCAATTATTTTTTTTTGCTTTATTTCAAAAAGTGCTCCGGACACATGTTGTACCCCAAATTCAGCTTTCAAGCAGATAAAAAAAACCTGTTATTCTAACCGGGTTCTCCAAGAAGTTGTTTTCGGCCCACCTTAGTTTCTGCTGCATATTGATGATATCGTCGACCTTGTCCGATTAAACATTAGCCTATTATCTGATTGTGTAGCCATATTTCACTTTCACGGTCTTGTGGTCGCTGATAAAATAATAATTTTTGGGCCTTCTGTTGTTGATGAATTGGCAAACGACAGAACCTCACTTCCGCTGACCCTTAAAGCCTGATAGCATGTTAAAACGACAGCTTCTTATTTTTCTATGCCCTTTAAACTGATACTATGTTAATTTGATGTACGTTCTATGTTACTTACCTTTTTACCCTTAAACCGTGTAGCATGTTAAAATGGTAGCATGTTAAAACTGGTAGCATGTTATAACTGGTAGCATGTTAAAACTGGTAGCATGTTATAACTGGTACCACGTGTTACATGCCTGGCCATACATTATAGAAACACACACGTCACAAAACTAAGGAATAACCTTTGATTTTGACTTGAGATGGATCGATCATATCAGGTTATTTTCTCTGTAACAATAAAGGTGCATAACGTCGTGACAAGCTGGATGTAGCACCTTGACCACCAAACAACAGGAACTATTAAGTCATTCACTGGGCCAATATTCGAATATGGAATTCGTATCAGGGATGGCAGCACAATCTCTGACACTGATAGGCTTGGAGGACACCAGCTGACAGCCGCTCCACCAGTCACGATTGCAATGCATGGAATAGCACATAGTAAAATACACAAATAAATTGAATGACAGACCTAAGCACCTTAGGGAAACTCCAAGCTAAAATTAATGTAGCATGTAGTCAACAGGTTTGTTCTAAATTCGTTATACTATCCAATTCTCAGTATTTAGAACACTGAAACTCAAATATATTGAATTAATTTTCCAGAAAATGAGCAGTTCTGTCTTCCTAATTTTACCCTCCTGTCCCTTCTTTGGCCTTGGTTGTATGAAATGTGCAAATGGTCAATGGAGATAATTACTTAAATTTGTCCAACTCGTTGCTCCCTAATGAAGGACAGACACAACAATATGCAAAATATATTAAGCAGCACATACTGTGGTCACATGTGTCGTTGATCCCTCAAACTCCCTTTTTGTTTAGCATTTCACAGTTTGTTTGTTTGTATATACTTTTTCCAAGGCCCTTAAATACCTTTTCATGATATTTGGGAGTATGCTGAGGCTAAGGAACCTATTTTTGCTATTGATGGGGCTATTTCTGTTAGAGTCTGGGGATGGCAGCCAGTCGTTACACCAACCTTGTAAATCAAGAAGACAAGCCATTGTGACTTCATTACCGTGATGACGGCTCTCAGCCGACGAGACAACACTATTGTACCTTTATCACCGCTCTCAGCCAACAAATTAACTCCATTGTACCTTTATCACAGCTCTCAGCCAACAAATTAACTCCATTGTACCTTTATCACAGCTCTCAGCCAACAAATTAACTCCATTGTACCTTTATCACAGCTCTCAGCCAACAAGTTAACTCCATTGTACCTTTATCACAGCTCTCAGCCAACAAATTAACTCCATTGTACCTTTGTCAGAGCTCTCAGCCAACAAGTTAACTCCATTGTACCTTTATCACAGCTCTCAGCCAACAAATTAACTCCATTGTACCTTTATCACAGCTCTCAGCCAACAAATTAACTCCATTGTACCTTTATCACAGCTCTCAGCCAACAAATTAACTCCATTGTACCTTTATCACAGCTCTCAGCCAACAAGTTAACTCCATTGTACCTTTATCACAGCTCTCAGCCAACAAATTAACTCCATTGTACCTTTGTCACAGCTCTCAGCCAACAAGTTAACTCCATTGTACCTTTATCACAGCTCTCAGCCAACAAAATAACTCCATTGTACCTTTATCACAGCTCTCAGCCAACAAATTAACTCCACTGGAGCTTTTTTACAGCTCTCATTCAACAAAATAACTCCATTGTGCCTTTATCACAGCTCTCAGCCAACAAGTTAACTCCACTGGAGCGTTTTTACAGCTCTCAGCCAACAAAATAACTCCCTTGTACCTTTATCACAGCTCTCAGCCAACAAGTTAACTCCACTGGAGCTTTTT
The DNA here is from genome assembly GCA_964020975.1 of Hermodice carunculata. Classification (NCBI taxonomy): domain Eukaryota; kingdom Metazoa; phylum Annelida; class Polychaeta; order Eunicida; family Amphinomidae; genus Hermodice; species Hermodice carunculata. The sequence continues at coordinate 143,257,517 of OZ026612.1, forward strand.
TACAGCTCTCAGTCAACAAAATAACTCCATTGTGCCTTTATCACAGCTCTCAGCCAACAAGTTAACTCCACTGGAGCTTTTTTACAGCTCTCAGCCAACAAAATAACTCCATTGTACCTTTATCACAGCTCTCAGTCAACAAAATAACTCCATTGTGCCTTTATCACAGCTCTCAGCCAACAAGTTAACTCCACTGGAGCTTTTTTACAGCTCTCAGCCAACAAAATAACTCCATTGTACCTTTATCACAGCTTTCAGCCAACAGGATCACTTCAACTTGCTGTTATCAGCTTGGTGTCAGACATTCTTGGTGAAAAGATATGTGCGAGTTTTTGTATCATTGTCACGTAGCTATTACTTTGGATTATCTCTTTCCAAAATGGGATGTTTAATATTCATCATGTCAATGTAAATGTGTTCATTTGTGCATGGGCTTGTTGAGCCCATCCGCATCTGCTGGAAGTTAACAAAAGCTACACTTTTTTCATTTTCGAAAAATATTATATATATATATATATATATATATATATATATATATATATATATATATATATATATATATATATATATATATATATATATATATATATATATATATATATATATCTTAAGGGCTTATACATGTGATGATATGTAGGGTAAAAACTGTCGCAAATGCATTGTCATTACGTAAATATCAAACATTGCAATTCATGTTCATTCACATTGCCTTGTGTTTCAACCTGTCATGATCGAGACATTGCAATTCACATGAATATTCTGGCTTGCAATGACATCTTGATCTTCACATGCGTAGGTTTCACTAGTATTTCAGCTGTCAGGACTTTTGAGACATTGACGTTTACATCATGTGCTGCCTTGTGTCTCAAATTCTTATTGCTGTGATACAGGTATCCATAGGCATGTTTTGCATTTATATTGACAAGTTATCAATGAACATGCCTTGCATTTAGACTTTTTTTGCTCATGACTTCCACGGTCATGAAAACTAATCATAAATTTGACACACAGATATTTTCATGTGTGTGAAACCATTTCTATTTTCATTGGCGAGTACTTGTAATGTTTGGAACTCTATCTAACAGAATTCTATTGTCAACAGTACAAATACTTGTAGTGCCATCAACAAGTTACAGTCCTCCCAGGCTAGTTGTAAGGACGTATAGCATAATAAATATGTAGTTATGCCAGGACAATGTATCTTTTTCTGTTATTTATACTTTGCTTGTCAATGTATGGAAGTGAACTTCATGTTATTTGGAATAAGCGGTTGTGGAGTGTGTGGTTACTGTGCTGTTCATGTTGCGTAAGTTTCTTTGAAAAATATATCACATGTCTATGACGTGTACCTTGTTAGGTATCTGGTTTGTGCCAATTAAATGAAAATGCTTTTGTTGAATGTACTTATAACAAAAGTAGTGCCAACACATATTATTCTGTATAAAAAAATGATTCTGTATGCAATGGTGGACTTACGCACAATATATTGAAACAAACAACCTCTAGACGTATAATTTGGAAATTTGGACAACGTTGGACTCAGAAAAATTGGCTTCACCCAGGCACCGGGAAACGGAAATCCCTTTCAGAACCTTAAATGTTAAACCCTTGCCCCCAATATAGGATATTTCACAACGATAAATGGTACATCAATGACTATCTTTTGGAAATTAACGAAAATTGTATGGAACTGCCGCGGACGCTATTTGTGTTGAGTCTTGACTTGCCCGCTACAATATAACACTTGTCACATATTTGATAATTCCCATTTCAGGGCCAGGACGGTTGTGTTTATTTCTTTCACCCATCAACAATGTGTCCTTGGAATCATTTTATTTTTCTTCGTGCATGTTCAAAACTCGCCTTCCTTGTCCGTATTCATATAAAAAAATCCTTAAAAGTTTTCATGCACCAAAGAAATGAAATAGAGGGGCGTTTATATAGCACAATGAAATAGAGGGGCGTTTATATAGCACAATGAAATAGAGGGCGTTTATATTGCACAATGAAATAGAGGGCGTTTATATTGCACAATGAAATAGAGGGCGTTTATATTGCACAATGAAATAGAGGGGCGTTTATATAGCACAATGAAATAGAGGGCGTTTATATTGCACAACTGTTAGCGTTTGAGCAGCAGTCATTAGAACCCGCCCTCTTTAAAAAGTCAGTTACAAGTTCCAGCTGTAAGTGTCATGACACTTACGACGATGCACACCACCACGTTCTGATGTCCTCTCTTCGTCGCTGCATATTTAAGTTATGTACAATTATCTCAAAATATGTCTGTTTCTATCTCCTCACAGTCCTATATGGTCCATTCGAATTCATGTGTTAAAAATACCCACCTTTTTCTGCAGCATTAGGTTATATTATTCAACTCTCTTGGTTTTTACAAATGGAAATGGGCTAAATATTGAATGCTAGAGAATGCTTCACATATTATACGTACTGCCTGTTTATTCCCCTTGTTCCACTACCAGCATGCAACTCTTTCGCGCATCGCAAGTGTGCCCATTATTTCGTTTTGTTGCATGATCAGTCATGAGCCCTGTGGCATTTTTGATGAGGCAGCACGCGAGTGTGTTGTTTTGTGCTTGTATTCTTTTCCTTACAGAGGGAATCAACATCGCGCTGATCTCTTTCCTGATATTCCAGATGAACAAAACCTACTTGTATGCCAAAATATGTTCAAACCAGGCATGCTGACCTTTATAATTCCTGATCTTCAAATTTCCAAAAAAATGAAGCAAAATAGCTGCCATTTCCATATTACTAATTTTTGATGAAATAACTATTTGATAGAAAAAAAACCTCTCCGCATACATAATCAGGTACAGCCACGTCTCATTGATGAAAACATTGAGATAATATCATAACAATAACAACACTCTACAAAAATCGATTTCCACTTTGTTTATATATGTATGGAAAAAGCTTAAAAATATGGACGAAGGCAGAAGATACGTTGTACTCCTAAAATCACCTGCTTTAAAGTGTCAGTAGGATGGAGAAACGCTGACTTACCTGTGGTATTTCCAGACCCCCAAACTGTTGTAGTAGCGTGCTTTTGCCTGTTCGTCTGTCCCCAACAACCATCACGCTGCAAGGCACCACTGCTGGCTCCAGGCGCTTGTATCGGGGACGTCCCCTGGGGCAGAGGGGAAGGCGCATGCTGCAAATCTGTGCTGGGGGTTAAAGGAAATCCCTCACGTTTACCCTCTTGTGGTACGCTGCCAAATATCTCAGGGATCCAGAGCTCTATGTTAAGCAGGAATATTTCATTGCATCAAGCCAACAGTATGGTTTCTCAGAAGCCTTAGGATCGATGCATTAAATTACGACTGTCAATCAGAATTGTGCTTATTGTCTGTATAAGCGCTTCTCGAGTTTTATATTTAACCGCAACATCTCTGTTCAGCGAATTTGACATTCAGTCTTTGTGTCCTGAGTTAATTTGTTGTATCTTGTGTTCGTTCACAGAATCAATTGAACGATCAGATTCCCCGAATTAAGATATCCGTCTGACCGAGAAAAGGTGAAGAAGTCTGGCAGCAGCAAGCTGAACCGTTCCGGCTGATTGGAAATGCAGGCACGTGCTGAGAATGTCTAAATAATTGTCTGCACTCAGAATTGTCTTGATGGTGATTCAGACAGATTATTATGTAGATGAATATCTCTTGCTTGTGAATATCAAGCTGCCAAAGGCTGTCAGTGTCGAGTCCAGCACCGGACAAGTCGTGTGTGTGCAAAGCCGAACATCAACGTCGTGTGGGTTTTTTTCCCTGCAGACAAAGCCGTTCTCGTGCAGCAGCTTGTGAGTTACGGGCGCATAGCCAGCTGTGACAGAAGACGTCGGAAATACAGTCGTTCACAGTCCCGCCGCCAGCAGCGGCAGGAGACGTCAGAAATACTGTCGTTTACAGTCCCGCCACCACCTGGGGCAGACAATGTCAGAAACACTGCGGTTTGCAGTCCCGCCGCCAGCTGCGAGAGACGATGCCCCAATAACTGCAGTTTACAGTCCCGCTACCAGCTACGAGACAAGGACGGACCTAACAAGATATCGCCTGGTGATTGACTTTTTGAAATTCCATTAAAGGCGACACACTCTTCGTCTTCTAAAGGTCATTCATTCACACACTCGGCGAAAATGGAACACGTCGTCTTTATCTCGACCTGAGCTTCAGCGGACATTGCATAACCATCATTGTTTTTATTCCCCGATCGCTAACTCTTTAAGTAAAACTTGTACCTCAGCGAGCGGCCCTTGGTTCACTTACGTTTATCTTGACCAGCCAAGACGAGGTTTCAACTCTTCAGCACGGCTTCATAAATCTGCAAGGGAAAGGGAATGTTCAATAATTGAGTAAGAGACGCACGAAGGTGGGGTATGGTGCACTACCAATATTTTAGGGTGGGTAGGCTCCACTGAGGGTATGCAACTCCCACCCACAGGGAGCTGAACCAATAAAAGAGAGAAGTGTTCGGGAGCTGGTATTGACAAAGGTACTAACTACCATAGGCAAAAGGTTTGCAAAAAGACGTTGTTCAAAAAAAGCCGTAATTGAGCCGCAGTACAATTTTTTGAGTTCTAAAAACATGGGAACTTTAGGATCGGTGGTTTGAAAAAAGGGGGATATTTGAGAGCGATAAGTGGTAAAAAAGCGTTTTTTTCCGCGGATCCTACCCGAAAAGCTAAGTAATGGGAGTACCTCCCCCCCTCCTCCCGTGGGTGGGGGGTTGGACTGGGGTGCACTACCATATCGGCAGCAGTATTAATTTGGTGATTCCCGGGAACCTCCAACCTATTGGAAATGAAAGTAATACTTTACTTGTATTGACGGGATTATTTTGTCAAATTCGCTTGATTTTCGTTTATATTTTTAAGTAGGTCCCTTGAGTAGAGCGTTGCTTTTCACGATATTAAAGCCCAGTCAAGGTTATAAACCTGCAAATATAAATATAAATATACGTGGTGATGGGGTTGGATAAGGTATTTACACATCTTTAAGCTAATATATATACTGTGTGATCTTTCAAAATTATATGCCTATATGCATGTGTTTATGTGTTTGTATATATATATATATATATATATATATATATATATATATATGTGTGTGTGTGTGTGTGTGTGTGTGTGTGTGTGTGTGTGTTATGTTTATATTAAAGTGTCCATACAGCATAGCCCACGCTTCCCGTTTTTGAGGTTTTTTCAGTTCACCATCAAGTGGTTATCACAGCGCTTGTTTGAAACATATTTATTTAGCAGTTAGGAAGCAAGGTAGCCCGGTACAAGTCCTTCCTGCAGAAGAGACAAACATAGGACGAGATATGATGACACGCATTTGAGAGGAGCGTACCACCGCGAGGTTCACACACTGTGGTACACACTCCAAAGACGCACACAGGAGCGCAAACAATACCTCGAGGCAAGCCAGATAGCGGACTTGCGATTGTCTGAATATAACTAGCATTATAATCCATAAGAAATATGGGTTAAGAAGAAATGTTTGGTTCTTTATTTGGGCACAGCGCTTGATTTTTCTGGTACAAAACAGACTTTGCTAGGCAAACTATGATGCGATTCGAAACTGCAACATGAAAGTGTCGATTTTATGAGTTTATACAAACTACATACATGTACAACACTGCTCTGATGTTGTAATATATGTCACCCAGTATACCATACCCCGCGAGTCAATGCGTGTTGGTCAGTGGAGACCGTTAGCACCTTTGCCGTTTGAACTATAAATCGATGGGAAACATGCCGAAAACATGAACTTTCTCAATTGGCTCATTAAATAAATAATAAATTATTGAAAGTAAATTACCCATAGCTAAATGTTATATAATCACCTCATTATACTCATACTCAAAGGGCTTAAAAGTAAAAGTCCAAAAGTTGCAGTGCGTGAATAGACCCTTTACAGACCAATGCTGTTTGAGGCAGCGAAAAGACCCTTTACATACCAATAATGTTTGAGGCAGCACGAGAACCTTCCCTTAACTCCTTAGCTGTCAATTTCGACAAAATACGCTGTCCTCTGAATTGATATTCCATTACTAGATTCATATTGTTTGTGAACCGATCTTTCGTGAAAGTCCCAGCATGCCTACTGCAGAGACCGTAAGAGGGGTCGAGGTTAACAGCCTACTGCAGAGACCGTAAGAGGGGTCGAGGTTAACAGCCTACTGCAGAGACCGTAAGAGGGGTCGAGGTTAACAGTCTACTGAGAGACCGTAAGAGGGGTCGAGGTTAACAGCCTACTGCAGAGACCGTAAGAGGGGTCGAGGTTAACAGCCTACTGCAGAGACCGTAAGAGGGGTCGAGGTTAACAGCCTACTGCAGAGACCGTAAGAGGGATCGAGGTTAACAGTTTGAATCCAAAGCGCACTGATGCAAGCGATTGAATCTTTCAAACCTTAACACCAAAAGAGTTAATATCTGTTTTATACCCACGGATTTCCGGGTTGTTCTTGCAAAAGATAAAATTTGTTTTTCATAATTTGGGAATATTTGTTCACTTAGCTTTCTGACGGAAGACCCTTAAGTCATATTTCAAAATTAGAGACTGCGGTGATTGGACTAAAGCATGTGATAGCGGTTCGTCTATGACTACCTTCCATACGTTCATACACAGTAACTGGACTAAAGCGTGTGGTAGCGGTTCGTCTCTGGCTACCTGTCATGCGTTCATGCACAGTGACTGGACTAAAGCGTGTGGTAGCGGTTCGTCTATGGCTAGCTGTCATGCGTTCATACACAGTGACTGGACTAAAGCGTGTGGTAGCGGTTCGCCTATGGCTACCTGTCATACGTTCATACACAGTGACTGGGCTAAAGCGTGTGATATCGGTTCGTCCAGGGCTACCAGTCATACGTTCAATATATTATACACTGCGCAAATAGGTTTGCGTCTGTGCTTTCCTTTTGTTTTGGTTTAGTTTGTTGCAAAAGAATTGGAAAGGCCAATGATGCACCATAGAGTGACCTGGAGATGCTTAGCCATGTTATGCGTGCAAAAGGCCAACCACGTGCACGTGTGTTGTATTTGGCAAAATTCCTTTTCTGTGTATTGAAGGTGCAGCTAATAAAGATTCATTTATTCATTCATTCACGCGTTTTAAAAGAAAATTCCCACCGTGAAAAGCTTAACGAATTGTTGGAATATATACTAAATAAAACATTATTAAGAAATATCATGATCATGTTTTGCGATTTACCGCTGGATTGTGCCTTCCAAACAGCGCACTCCGCGTTCAAATTCACATTTCCTGCTTAGCGCCATGCTTGCTGCTTCACGCCTCCAGTCACACTGCATGGACTGGAAATGGAGAATCGCGTTTGCGCTTGTGACGTCAGTCTAGACAACTCATTCTGAGCGCTTACTCTGTCATGTGCTGGCAGTTTGGTATTGTAGACCCCACAACGCTCGAGCGACAGGTGAATGTTTACCTTGTGGGGACCGTACCCAAGCTTCAAAGCATGCCTCAATACTCTGCTTACCAACAGCCAAAACTTCGTTCCGTCCGATTATCGAAAGTTGTGTGATGAACATTTCATGGACGCTTGTTTCACGGATTACATGGCTGTTTCTCCTTGGCAACAGCCAAACAGGAGACAAGCTTTAAAAGAGGAGATCCGTACCAACAAAGTTACAAAGACAAAATGATGGCACGTGGATCGTTGGAAGCCCAAGCATCCAGGAGACTGTTACCATCGCAACAGAGTCCGGGCTGAGTCACTCTGCACGTGCAACACGGACACGCGTTAACCTATTCACCTGTTCACCTCCAGTAACTGGAGGATCAATTTTGATTTCTGGTTCATCCTGCCAGGGAATGAAACCGACAATACTCTCTTTATTGTTGATGCGGTGGCACAGCCCGTATTTTTCTTCTTCCTGACAAAATTCTTCGTCTTGGCCGGAGGTGGTGGTACTTGGTTGCAAATTCATTAGGCAGTCTCTTCTATTTCAAAAATCGGTACCCCCTGAGAGTTTCTAGTGCATTTATATGATTTTAAAAATGTATATAGTGTATAAAATCATGTGCTTTATGTTGTATATTTTATATTGTATGCCATGGACCCTGTATGGGGATAAAAGTGCAATAAAGTATTTAATATTATACATTCGCAGGGATAACCAGGGAATGTACAGCGATATTATACATGAATATGGCCATTTAACCGGGATTGTACAGCTATATTTTATAGACTCAGACCTAACCACGGCATGGATATCCAGCGACATATCACAAACACAGGTAAGCAGCTCGTGCGCAGAAACAGCATTAGTACACGTGGTTAACTACGGCATAAACGGCAACATTATCCATGCTCAGGGCCAGCCGGGGCATATACATATCTCCCGCCTGTCACACACACACACACACACACACACAAGGAAATTAACGTTATTTCGTTTTATTTTGTTGGCTAATAGAGCTGCTGAGTGATTATTTTCATTGACTGAGAGTGTTTCTTATATGCCTAAAAAGCAGGAGATGCGACAAGATTCAAACTTTTGCTGGGTGAGCACACCCCCGGCCCCTCAGCTAAGCCTTTCCGGTGCCCTTCCACATTCTAGAACATGCAGGAGAGAGATCGCCTCCTTTCAGACGGGGCCAGGCTGGGGCCTCTGATATCTATCTTTGTTCTGTACAGGTATGGTATACACGTAAATGAAACAAAACATACTTTAAAAGAAACACGCAAATAAGATTGGTTGCACTCTCAAATTAATTACACATTTAGTAGATTGCTTTCAAAAGTGGCATTCTCGCATATATGCATATATATATATATATATATATATATATATATATATATATATATAGGTAGGTGGGTGGGTGGGTAGATGGATAGATAGATAGATAGATAGATAGATAGATAGATAGATAGATAGATAGATAGATAGATAGATAGATAGATAGATAGATAGATAGATAGATAGATAGATAGATAGATAGATAGATAGATAGATAGATAGATAGATAGATAGATAGATAGATAGATAGATAGATAGATAGATAGATAGATAGATAGATAGATAGATAGATAGATAGATAGATAGATAGATAGATAGATAGACAGACAGACAGACTTTCAACAGACCAAAAGCCACCATTCTACAACACGGAGCGATGAGATGTTGCCTCCCGGCCGCGGGGTGAGGGGGTATTTGGATGACCTTTATGATGATAAAAGTACGACATGCAATTTTTACATAATTAAAAAAATGAAACAACAAACAGAAATTGATGCCTAAATTCGATAAAATATTCACACTTGGACTTATATCAACATTAGACAGAGGCAGACCACGAGCAAATAATCGCAAAATGACAAGGGAAAAAGCACAAGTGTTCACATTGACATTTGTCACGGACTTACCTTTTTCCTCTCCAATAGGCAAGAGCCTCAGAATTCCAAGGGTTGTCCGTAACACCCCTTGTTTTCGTCGCAACTCATGACAAGGGAACTTGAGCCTATCTTGGCGTTAAGAGGTTTGGAGCCTTTAAATAAAAATGTGTTGTTTTATGCAATCGCACAACATATTGCAATCACTTGAGCCTTTGAACTAAGTCCAGCAAGAGCATCGGGAATAGGGAAGCAACTTAAGTCCGTGAATCTCCCTTCAATTCAATACCTGGCGCTTATTCTAATCCCATTTGCAGCAAGCGACAGTAGGCATGCGCAATAGAAGGAGGAGCCAGGGACAGGCGCCAGTCAACATATGCTGCATCTCAAAAGTCCCGTAGAATGGATACAAGTCATTTTAAATGGCAGTTGGCCTACAGTACGGTACTGTAAGGGAAAGACAATCGGCAGTGTTTTATGTCTCAGCGACTGGAAAGTTTAGCAGTATGTTACATTACTAAAATGTGCGTGAAAACAACAAAATGGGAAGAGCCTAAATGGAATTGGTCATTTTTCTTCTTACGGAAAGTATAGCACGGTTAGCGACCGTGTCTTCAGGAATCACAAAGAGCGACCGTGTCTTCAGGAATCAGTAAACATCACTGAATGCTATAACTGACCTTTAACAAGTTACCCACAGAAGTGAATCCTGTCGCCCTCAAACTGACAGTTGTAGTCAGTCTCAGAGTCACTATCTAAAAGCTAACGTTAGTTGTGCCTCTGATTGGATTCAGCATTGCCTGGACACGTCAACTGAGCTGTGATGAGCATCCCCGAGTCTGACTCGTATTGCAGTTACGTCTGTTGTAATGTATTGTGGGTTTTTTTCATGTGTATTGTATTGGCATATTGTGTTGTATCGTATTGTTTTTGTGTATTGAATGGTGTTATCGTAATAAAGTCATTTATATATTGGTTAAAACATATTTTATTGGACATTACAGTACATATATATGTAATAATAAATGATGACAATTGGGAAAGGGGACAAGGCCCTATGTAAATCCCTCTTGCTGGAAAAGACAAATGAACAGGACAAAACCATACACACAGATACACGCAAAAGACGAATGGCACCAAGACGAAAGAAACAGCGGGGCAAAATGACACCTAGACGAAAGAAACAGCGGGGCAAAATGACACCTAGACGAAAGAAACAGCGGGGCAAAATGTTTACCACCAAAGTGGTGAATTAGACCGACCATAGATTTTAAATAAGAATACCTACAAATGAAAATTTATTCATTTATTTATTAAAATGTATTTATACTGGGTGGCCGATATATATATATATATATATATATATATATACACATATATATATATATATATATATATATATATATATATATATATATATATATATATATATATATATATATATATAAGTCCATGTTTAAATATAGATGCCAAGACGCACAGCTTCTAACATGAACATGTATGACTCTGGTCCTTATGTCTGGGAAAAGTATTTCGTTTTAAAGTCTGATAAGTCATCGGTTTGTCAAGTGTTTCTGGGAGGCTATTGCTCGAATTTTTCAGTGCGTGGTCGCGGGTTATGAAGATCGCCATTCAGGCTAGTTCTGGTATTGAGGAAGTGAACTGTATTTTTCTTAATACATTTGGTTTGAGGGTAATTCGGAGCCATTTCGTTTAGGCATTTGTAAATTAAAGTTGAAATATGAAATTGACAGCGTTCAGCTAATTTGGTCCAGCCTAAGTTTTGCACAAGTAAAGTTGCACTGTGGGTAAAATCGAAATCACCTGTGATAATCCAAGCCGCTCTATTTTGGAGACGCTGTATTATCAGTTGCTGGAATTGGAACAGTATCCCCAGACTATATCACTGTCATCAAACAGAGGTTGTATTATACTCTTATAGACGGCAAACATTCAATCTTCATGGGAATTGACAGAATGAAAGATTAATCAACCTGACAAAGCTCGTGTCACCAGCACCGTCTTAAATGCTTCATCATTCAAAACTTCTTCTTTTAAACTTTTAAAGGATTTTCTCAGTATAAAATTACTTAAACTTTTATTGCATTTTTCCCGTACGGGCTCACAGCAATATACAAACTTTCGGCACATTTCGATATGCTTTTATTTGGTGATGCTAACAAGTCGACAGGCTGGAATCTAGTTATTCGAAAGAGTACTAAAGTTTATACTTAACTCTTTATCTAATCTTTATATTCCATATTAGTGTATTGTCGTGAATGTGTAAGAAAGTCGGTTTCCTTGAGATACTTTGTAACCATGAAACCATGGAGAGGGATTCATAAAGGCTCCACAGCTTGTTTTCCGATCCACATTACATATGAAATAAAATGTTTAAACCAGTGGAATATCAACACGTAGGTAAATGTTTAAACCAGTGGAATATCAATACGTAGGTAAGAAGCGGCTGCTTGACACAAATGCATTTGTACACTTCGCAGCTGTTTAAATAGACTACATACAAATTTCCAAAGTGGACGTGCCACATCAGCCTCAGTGGAAAAAACAAGGTCCATACCTAGATTTGGTCATGCCAGCAAGGAGACAGGATTCTTCATAGATCATCATAAGCGTCACAAGGAAATGTGCTTCGCTCTCAATAGCTTTGCTCTCGCAGTAAAGACAAATCCTAGAACCCAAACTTTCATTCAAATATCTGCCGACTTCAAAAACGCAAACAATGATTACTGAAATGCTACTTATACATAAATACGCGGGATTTGAAATTTTGACAAATATTCAGTAATATTCCATTTTGTACAAACATTGGAAATTTCGGTACGATCGCAATTTGGAAGCAGATCCACTGCTAGCTTTGTCCGTGAATAGTGATGAGAAAGATAAGATGAAATAATTTTATTGGAATTACCATACCCCTTTACACCGGGGCATAACAGGTCAGGGTACCCCCATGAGACATCCAAGATAGATGTATGTACTAAAAAGACACTTGACAATAACAAAAAATATGATATACGCATTACATATAGCTATGTACAAACAGTGACATACAAGCTCGTAATATATACATATTTGGCCCCATCTACCAAAGACTTGGGCGTCACAAATATTTCGGTGAAACCCTTTGTAGCTCAGCTGGCTTATCAGCCAGCAGAGGTTATGCCGTCGCTCTTCGTCCGCCCTTAGGCCTGCAAATGTTGGAGTGTCTTTATGGGATGACCTACAGCTAAATGTAAATGAAACTAATAGCTATGGTTCAGGAAAAATTATAATTATGGATGACTTGAATGCATATTCCAAAATGTATCATGAAAGACATTTGACTTCCTTTAGTCTTCACAATAACTTTAGTATTCACATTAACAAACCCACAAGAATAACCGAACATACCTCAACTTGTCTTGGCCAAATACTAAGTAAGACACCTCAACATGTGCAAGGTAGTTCTGTATTGCCTGCAGTCACAGAAAATGACGATTGTACCATGTCAGGGGACTTATTTTTCTAAGTAAAACGGACAGGTCACTTGAAAGGTTTATATGGCAGTACTCAAAAGTGTATTCTGTGACATCACCAAGGCTTTCGATAGAGTACATCTTCCAGAGTTAAAACACAAACTAAAAAAACGCAGGCATCCGAGGTCCACTTACTTCTTGGTTGGAGGATTACCTTATGCTAGAACCCAAAGAGTAGGCATTCAGGGCCAGGCATCAGGCATCGTCTTAGGGGAGAAGTCAAAGCAGGGGTCCCGCAAGGTTCAGTCTTGGGCCATTATTGTTTCTTGTGTATGTAAACGACATTGTGGATATTGTTAGGTCAAAGGTTCGACCTTTTTGCCGACAACACGACACTCTATACTACAGTTGGTAATCCGACCGAAGCGGCCGAGATTCTAAATCATGATCTGGAATCAATGTCCCGATGATCACATCAATGACTTGTCTCTTTTACTCCCCCCCCCAAAAAAAAACTAAATCCTTACAAGTAAGAAGAAAAAAACATTTCTATCGATCAACCCAACTTGACTTTCAACAACCAAAATCTTGAAAAAAGGACAGGTGACAAACACCTTAGCGTTTTGCTTTCTCCTAATCGTTCATGGTCAGTTCATCTTAATCACATTATTGCAAAATCAAAACACAAAACAAAACAAAACAAAACAAAAAAAAAAAAAACCAAAAAAAAAACCAAAAAAAAAAAACACCCCCCCCCAAACTTGCTGGTGTCCTTAAACGTCTACAGTACAAGTTGAACGGACAAGCTGTTGAATCTCTACTTTTTCTTTGTACGTCCTTGCCTGGAGTATGCCAGTGTGGTCCTGGATGGATGCGCAAAGCCTGACATGGATAGGCTTGAAACTGTTCAGCTGGTTGCAACCAGGGTAGTGAGGGGGGCTTTAGCCCACACTGGTCTCAACATATTTACTCAAATACTGCTTGAAAAAATAGCTGAGCGTAGAGGGAAACAAAACTGGTACTTCTGTTTAAAATTGTTAATGGAATAGCCACAGTATACCTTTCCAGATTACTTCTAGGAACTTTTTCAACACGGACAAAGTAAATAAGAGTCATTTAGGCCAAGAAAACCACTTTAAATAATTCCCCTTTCCCATCAACCATTAGCAAATAGAATTAATTACCCCGATCAGGTAGGATCACTGAGCGTATTGACGAGTTTAAACGGCAACTAGACAGATACGGTCCAAAACGGAACGAATTGTATTATTTTGGAGAAGAGAAAATTGCCATAATCTATTCTAGAATGGGCTGTATCCAGCTAAACAGGAATCTGCACAAAATTGGCGTTGCATAGTTTCCATCAAGATCATTTGGAGCCAATCGGGAAACTGTTTATCAGTTTTTCTTTGAATGCAACAAGTATGTAATACTACGGAATGAATTTCAATGTAAAATAATACCGCTTGGTAATTTTTAACTTCGAAACTTTATTGTTCGGAACAGAAGAAAGATGAATTTTAAGAAGTCAAAATGAGGACATTTTGATGCCGTCCATAAGTATACCAAATTGTCTGGTAGATTTAAGACGTGATTTAAATTCGGTAATCTTGTACAACTATTTGTATTTTTACTTATGCACACCCGCACTAATCCCTTCCCCCTTTCTCTCTCCTTGTTTGTGGTCCTGTGAGTGACCTGTCTGCGTATTGGTGCTAACAAATTCACTGTTGTCTTGCTATAAATGCACAAAAGGACCTTATATAGACTGGGGAGCCTGTCAGCCAATTCTGTTTTGCTAATAAAATATGTTTAAACCAATGCCAAGAAAACGTGCTACGCCATACTTGATATATACTGCCCAAGGTCCGATTTGAGGATTATAATTGGCCTGCAGACAATGGACATGACACGCAAACCGGCTGTAGGTCCTGTCTAATCGTTTATTTTTTGTGGGCAGCTCATTAAACCACCCAAGACGGTTCTGCATTTTAGAAAACAAGTATTTTTTTGTTTGTTTGTTTGTTTTTTGTTTTTGTTTTTTGTTTTCTTTTTTGGGGTTCTTCTTTTTCTTCTTCTCCTTCTTCTTCTTCTTCTTCTTCTTCTTCTTCTTCTTCTTCTTCTCCTTCTCCTTCTCTATCTTCTTCTTCTTCTTCTTCTTCACCTTCTTCTTCTTCTTCTTCTTCTTCCTCTTCTTCTTCTTCTTCTTCTTCTTCTTATTATTATTATTATCATTACTATTATTATTGGCTTTGTTTTTTGTTTGTTTTGTGGAATCAGGTGAATTTCAACCGGTATATGATTTTTAAATATATAAATAGTACACGCTAATAAAAAAAATATCAGAGCATGTATACTATTAAAGTGCATTTTCTTGTTGAAAATCAATAACAGGTAAAGCTAATCTGGCTCAAATGACCAAGTCAATAAACGCGCTAAGTATTGCGACTAAATCCAAGCCGACAGCTCATTACCCGAAGATTTGGACAAGTTGAAACTAAAAGCACAAACAGAATAATGAGACATACTTCATATAATCTTGTCATTTATTACAAATATTAATAACCCATGTTAAGTAAAACATGAGTAATCAAGAATAACAGAGTCGATATTGATCAGAAACATATGCAACAAAGGGCATAAATTATGCCACTGTTGCCCTCTTTTGTGCCTTGGATCACTGGCAATATAGGTAGATACATCGGTGAATACATTGTTGCAATATAGGTAGATACATCGTGCAGCATCTGGCATTCAGTTTGGTTGAAACATATTTGTGACCTGGATTGCCAAATGACCCAGGTGAAGGCCTATAATCTGGCGGGTTTTTCCAAACAAACGAGGCGCATGTAATAATATATACAAGTACTGGACTTGCAAAATATATGCTGTTGTCCAAGTTATTTTACTCTAAATCTTCGGGTATTTGTGTCTTTGAGACTTCAAGCGCCACTGTCACGTGACTGTGATATTGATGGCAAGGAAGATGACGTTATCTAACACTACATTCGTCAAGTTATCCAAAAGGGCTGAACTAAATTTTATTTATTTATTTTTTTATTTTTTTTTATTTTTTTTATTTATGAATATATTTATGCTGGAACACCCTTTCAGAGTAAAGCTTACCGTGCACTTGTTTAACATGGCTTTATGAATAATTGTATCATTCGGTAACAAGGACATGGCGTTCTGTTATTCCAAGATATATATATATATATATATATATATATATATATATATATATATAAATATGTGTGTGTGTGTGTGTGTGTGTGTGGACTGTGCGTATGGGTAATTCAACCATTCATAATTAACTAGAATGTAGTTAATTAAATCACTTGGATTACTTAAATATAAAAGTTATGATGCTTCCGTAATAAACAGTACACTTTTAATCGTAAGCATGCTCCTATATGAAGAAATGTGTCTACAGACACCGTGGTGAAAACACGTGCATGTATTTGAAAAAGATGCCTCACACAAACAGACCCATCATAAACGAGGTCATGGCGTCATTGCAACAATGTGTGGAACATCTGACATTCACAGAATAATAAATGTAAAAGTCATTCGTGATTTTGTCGAGAAAATAGCAAATACAAACACACGCATACAACAAGGGCATATTACAAGGAAGGATATGTTCATGCTGGCTGGAGTGTGCATATTGATCAGTGTACATATACATACATGTATTCCTCGTCAGTTTTACAACACCGAGTTTGTCTCCATTTCTGTAACTAATAGTGGGTGCGCTCAACATAAACACTGAGTGATACTCCTACGTTACCAAACCGACAATAAGTGAACACAACTTACGTGTTTTCTGCTTAATACAGTGCGTATCGTGGGCGTCATACATTTCATCCGACTGGAATAAGAATGATTATAGTTCTAATTTAAATTCTCTGCCCGGCAAAAGTATTGCCACAATAACAGCACATTACCACCACAGAGACGAGGATTCCCAGCTGGTATGCCAACCTGATCTGCTACAGAAACCATAGAAGTATCATCCGTATGATACCTCTATGCAGAAACAATGAGCGTGATATTACTTCAGTGCTGGACACTTGGTTTCTTTAAAAAATGATGATTCCAGCAATAAAAATAATAATGATGATCATAAAAAAAGTAAAAAAAAAAAAACAAAACAAAACAAAAAACAACAACAACAATAATAATAATAATAATAATAATAATAATAATAATAATAATAATAATAATAATAATAATAATAATAATAATGATGATGATGATGATGATGATAATAATAATAATAATAATAAAAATAATAATAATAATAATGATGATGATAATAATAATAATAATAATAATAATAATAATAATAATAATAATAATAATATCAGTGACCACCCAATAATGGGGAAATGAAATGCAACCGAAAAAAACATCGTTTGTGCTGTTGAAGGAAATTCGTGGATTAACACAATTGATAATAATGATGATAATAATAACGATACCAGTGACCACCCAATAATGGGGAGATGAAATGAAAAAAAAAAATCGTTTGCGTTGTTGAAGGAAACCCGTGGATTAACACAGTTGCACGAGGTGATAAGAGCCCACAACATTAATGTGACCAGCCGACAAGGCGGAGGTAATAACAATCCACAACAAAGGCATCAGCTTGCGGGGCACGAGGCACAGTGGGGAAATAATAAGCTCGGACAAGGGGAAACAGGAATAACCAACAGCAAGGTCATCACTGCTTGGCCCAAAGGAGGACGGCAGTGCAGATTTTACAAATGATAAAAACAATCGTGTCTGTAAGCAGGCGAGATCTACATAATGTATTTTATGGAACTCTTGCTTTGCTTATCAATTATGGTCAAAGAAGAAAAATGTTAATTCAGAACTTTTCAAAATATAAATTTAAAAGGGCGCATGATGTTTACATCTAAATGCCTCCAAATATGCTAACTTGCTAAAACATTCCCGATGAAAAAAATGAACGATTGAACATGCTTATCGAGATAATGAATGAACGTTTCGCAGGTTCAAGAAAATCCTACATTGGTATAACACTAATTTTTCGAAAACACAATTGTGATAAATGTGCAATCTCTAAATTATGCCTATTATGTATATATATATATATATATATATATATATATATATATATATATATATATATATATATATATATATATATATATATATATATATATATATATGTATGTGTGTGTGTGTGTGTGTGTGTGTGTGTACATATACGTTCGGTGTAGTGTTTACCTTCTTTGAGGGATTCCAAAGATGTTTTTGCTGTAATTTTCCCTAGTTTTGTCCAGTGGTGTATTTTTATGCAAAGCAGTACCACACGATTCCTTCTACAGTGTGAGCCTGCACTCTTTAAGTGGAAGATAGCACGTCAAGAGAAGTACCCGTTGTATGGATAATAAGGCCCTTTATGACTCATCAGGCGGGGGTTGCCTCAACCATACAGTAAGCACTATATCAGGTCCGACGTTTTAACAGAGATGACTGAGAGATTTATTAGTGCAGCAAACAAATTGGATCGATAGCCAACTCTGCACGGTTCCGTAGGCATTTTCTTAAACCATTAATAATGCATATTAGTGATAATCTGCCTATTCCGAAGCGGTGGCACATTTAAATATTTTCGTTTGATTTTGGAAGGCTGGAGCAACTGTCGGCCGAATGAGCGTAACGTAACGGAGTAATAAAGCTAGTTTCTACCTTTAGCCACTCCGTTGCTACATCTGCTGCAAGCGACCACGTGTATGTAACATATATAACTTCTTGACGTGACTTCGGCACAAAGCATATGGTTTGTGAGCATTCATTAGGAAATTCAGGTCTTACAGTCGACGTTTTCAAACTTCTCTAATTGTTGACATGTGGTATCCACGGTTACCTCATATAAACACTTAATTAAAACTAAATACAATTATACAGACGCGCAAGTACATATATATGGACATATATACACATACTTATATTTTTATGTATTAAGTTGTTTCCATTCGGAAGTAGTAATGTATTCTTTTTCGCATATTTTATGAGAGTGTCTTTTTCTAATAATTGCGAATTCTTGTCAAACCACGTTATAAACATGAAACGGTAACATTGCCGTAACCGTTGTATCTGTAACCATTTGTAATACTCGCATTACATAATTTGGTTTATAAAAAATATATAATTGCCCTGATACCCATAACCATTGCACCAACTTTGTCCTTCATATGACAGGATTATCCAGAATAGACTATCACAAAATAAATTTAGTTGGATTTGAGACACTGTAAATTTATATAAATTGAATTCCATTTCATGATGAAACTCTTTTTTTTTTTTTGGATATGGAACTGTCGAGACTTTTCTGAGCATGTCTGATTTAGATCCTGGGCTGGCGGGATTAAAATGTTTTGAATTCTTGGCAATAATGGGGGTTTACCAAAAGGCCATCTTAAAATTGAATATGATTCTAATTTTCTTTTGTGTTTTCGGGAATCCAGTATGCATGCAGACCAAACTCTTCAGAGAATTTTGAGTCAATGCAAGTCGCAAAAAATAAAGGTCTCGCACGGTTCATAGACAACAAATAAGAACAGAGTTTGAAGGTCGAAGAAACTATTTGTGACTAATGAAAAGAGTGCAGACCAATTGAAGTCAACATTGGTGGCGGTTATGCTCCTTTATCTATCAAGCGAGCTCAGCAACTTACAGCTGTTTCGATACATCGTAGAACTTCTTCTATCAACCGACGTATTAACACTGATAAACTTCTTAGGCAACCTTAAGATTGCAAAGTGATCTCGCTGTCTAAAAAAAGGATGTCAAATCCGTTTTACAAATTATGGACGACATTCATGTTGAAGCAGCCGATACTTTTAATGTCTTAGGCCTAACACTTGATTAATTAATATTATCGGCTAGATCATTGAACAATTTTAAAGAAAGTTAAATATTGTCTTCCCATACATACTAAGCGCTGATACTTCTTTACATTAACTTTGAAATTTTGAATCGGGTTTCAACTTGAACAAAATATAGAAAGATTGCAAAGAAAATGCCACGATGGATAACATGTGGTTAACGCAATGCACACATGCATGAGTTCACTGTTAACCCCATCCGCTTCAATTAAGACTGAATCAACAGCTTCCTTGGTCTGGGTCATGTTATCATGATATGTATCCACGACAAATCTCATTCAAATGGTTTTCTCTACTGTTGAAATTAGTAAAACATTGATGCAAACGACATTTGACCACAAGCCGATTTTGTCCGGTTTACGGTGTAGAGAATTTCAGATATCGCGTCATTGAAAGCAAGGTATGTTTCGTATTTAATTTTTTACTTCAATGAAACTAAGTTGTTTTCAAAAATTTCAAAGCATAAATCTTCTCCGAAGCAATTTTATACCTTTTCTTTCTTTTCCTTATGAATCAAGACGAGGGACGCAACTGTAGCCAAACAAATTTTGAAATATTATATTGCTATGGTCGTCAACAATGCAACAGAGCAGAGTGCAGACAAACTTGAGCTTACATGGTACTTTGGGTGGCGCACGTGAGAGGGATATAATGATATAATAACGTCAGTCCCCATCATATTTTGTACCTGATTCATTATGACACTACTTTCAGCATCAGCTATCTGAATGTGAAGCTCAATCTGCGTACAAATTGGCAACCGCACTTCTAGTTATTTCTGAATAATTGCTTTTGCACCATCCGCAGGTCATTACCATACCTACTGTAACTTGCTTTTTAGTGCACGTGGCCATGTCCCATCGTCATGTCGAGAAGATAAATCTAAAGAATGAGGCTTTAAAAAGTTGCTCAGTTTATGGGGGAAGTGGAGAAAGAGGTATAGAATGAGGTATGAAGGAGTTGTTCCGTTTATGGTGGAGGTGAGGTGAGAGGAACAGAATGAGGCTTCAGGGAGTACTTCAGTTAAAGGCGGAAATGGCATAACAGGTACAGGATACACGTCCAAAAGTCATCTTTTGCTGGTCCTATTTGAATATGTTTGTGGAAGTTGTACTGTTCAATAATTCACAAAACCCTGAGTTTCGTTCACAAAACCCTGAGTTTTGCTAACAAAACCATGGGTTTCGTCAGCAAAACCCAGGGTTTTGCTCTGTTATTGAATTTGGGTTTTATGTACAAAACCGTGGGTTTCATGAACAAAACCCAGAGTTTGGGTACGAAACCCTGGGTTTTGTAGCCAAATCCTGGGTTTTGAACACGAAACGTACAGTTTAAGAGCCAACCTCTGAGTTTGGATCACAAAACCCTCGGTTTTGACAGAAAACAGTGAGGTTTGTAACACTTTGAAATATCAGAACGAAAATGTGGGTTTTGTGACGTCACGAATCCCAGGGTTTTGAAAAAGTGCAATACCCAGGGTTTCATAACCATCCAATCATGACAGCTGTTACTTGGTAGGCCTTGCTGGGCTACTCAACTTATAATAGCGTCAAACTACAAACTTGTGGTATAGTTTTTGTGATCAACCGTTATTTATTACCAGGCGCATACGGTATCTCTTTGCGACTCGATGGGAATATAATTAATGTATTATTATAGTTAAAGAACGAGAGGTTGTGCGTTTATTGTTCAAAATAATCCACAAGCTGTCGCGAAGCGCTGCGTGGCCTATTCTCTCAATGCAGAGCCTCGAGCTCTTTAATTTGCGTTAAACATTCGTTCCGTTGTAAGTAATTAATTTATCGCACGATATATGATTGAGCCCTGGAAATTTGGATTATCTAAATAGCGTTTTGGGTCCGATTTTTCACGTACACAATAGTTTCCCTTTTGTTGAAAGAATTGAAATGTCAATAAAGCCAATGTTGTTTGAATTTAATATGTTGTAAGCATAGCATAAGATGCGAGCGGCAGCATTACAAAGTAATAGTTCTGTGGCTCTCCGCGTTTGTGCGGGGGTCCTTTGTGACACAGGTGGCCTAGAAAGTAGACGAGGCAGAGAAAAGCCATGGTTATCCTAAATACAGAGGTGTCAAGTCTCCCGATTTTGCGGGTGATCTCCCGTTTTTCTAATGATATAAATCACCCAAATTTGTCTATCTCCCGCTTTTTTACCGGTTTCCTCCATTATTATATAATAGGACTCCCGCTTTTTGCAACATTTTTCAGCTTGGGCACCCGTTTTATATGTTGGGCAACTTGGCACCTCTGTAAATAGCTTGTGCTGCCATGTTTCCCAGGACCAGAGCCGGGGCACAAGGTCCACCACAGACTCTCTTACAGCAGTGGTGGGCCCCTGGTCCTGGATAAATCCCCTTACACTCCTTGCTTGCAGTCCTCCCACCCCCCGCCCAAGGGGAAAAACATCTTTCCATCACACACCCTATCATTGCCTCTAAAGCTCAGACATTTGCAATTTGAGACCCCATGGGAGCCCTTATAAGGGCTATTACCATTCCTTTTCTACCATGTAGTCTGAAATTCTAATTTACCCTGTTATTATCTAACTTTATCTATTCATTTCTCTTCTGCCAGCACCCTACCAGGTAGTCCTGTACACTTTAAGTGCCTTTCCTGCCTCCCAGAAAGCCACCCTTTGAACATAAAACCCATGCTACACGTTCGTCTTCGTCTTAACACTGAACCTCTTCTAGACCTTTATTATAGTCTTCCCTGTGCCACTTTCTGAAAAAAATTCTCTTATCTCTCTATATGCATCACACCACAGCCAATGATCCACGGTCTCATATGCTTCTTGTCTACATACCTTACATTTCCCACTACTACCTATTGTCCACTTCTGTTTTTTTTCTCTTTTCTAGTTTGATCACTCTTGCCCTACTTTGAAAAAGAAGCTTGGATCTCTTCCGTCCATCCCAACACACACTTTTCTTTGGCTTTTCTAGTACCTTGTGCACTTTTAGTGTACTCTGCTCCTTACCTCCTCTTTTCCAGTCCTCCTTCCAGCCCTCTGTAACAGTCTTACCTAGTCTTAAAGTATCTAGAGGGGCAAGGCTGTAGTACCTTGAGCAGCCGAACGAACCCATCCGTCGTATAGCCTTTTTTTTTTTGTTAGACAATGTTCCACCAATTTAAGAACTGTGCCCAAGATCTCTATATCCCCATTGAAATAGTGTGGTAACCTGTGGCAGAGACATAGACGGTACGGAGAGTGAGAGTGTTGGAATCTCGTACGACGACACCAAATCTGAGAGTCCATTGGGAACATGGCGCTTTTGGGCCGGGGGGGGGGGGGGGGGCTCTGAGGGGACATAGTGCGAGTTGCAATCTGTTAGGCTTCCAGAAGCGACCTGGGCCAAGTTTCTCAAACTTCTGAGTAATTAGTCATTAAGTAATTTCTCAGCACATCTTGCCGTTGATTGGTTCAGGAATATGAGCCAGCCAATCAGATGTAAAGAAAACCAAGAGATTGAGAAATATTCTCAGGTCTGAGTAATTACTCACTGAGTAAATGTTTTGGGAAAAACCGGGCCCCGGTCCCTGGTGACTGCAAACATTAATTAAGGGAACACACAACATGCGCAACAAATGTTACATACTTTGCGATTTATAGTTAGGTTACCTTCACAGCTGTGAAGTTTGTCTTTTAGGCGGAAACCCATTTGCCGCCCAAGAAGCGTGTTTGCCAGGCCCAGGTTCCAGCGAGGTGTTGACAATGCGAGTTCGTTAATCATTATCATGCAATACACTTTATCGACAACGTTTTCTAAACAGACATGAATTATTGACATAATTTCAATAAAGCACGGTGAGTTTGAGACTTTGGTGAAATTACCCAGGATACATAAAACTGAAATTACCATGCATAAAAAAAGGCACTGGCTGCATGCATGTACGCAAGCGCAGTAGGGGTTGACGAAGAAAAGTTAGACAATTGACTACATACTGAGTAGTCCTCTGATTGGATAGTTTACCGTTCTGTTGTGTCCTGTATTAACATGTGTTTATGGAAAGAGCTCGCTGACGCTCGATATAAATACATACAGTCGATCTGGTCAACAAGGGACTATGAAAACTCGCTTATAGAATAGCCCATTGTTGACACATGTAAAAAGGACGATAATATGACGTGGTGTGTGTGGGAGTAGTGATGACAGGGAATCTACAGCTTCCTTCGTACGTAGGGTCTTCAAATAGTCGGAGGACAAAGCAGCTCACTTGTGATAGTATTACGAGTGTCCAAGAAATCATATGTGTCCAAAAATAAAGTTCTACTCTAAAGCTCTAGTGCAAAACAGGTAAGCAAAGTTCGAAAGTACCAGGGTGTGTCTACCAGTGTGAGAGCCGCATATCATCTTACAGCACAGAATAATGATTAGAAGCAGGGATGTCAAATGTGTTAGTGGAAGCATTGTATAGAAAACATCAGGCTTTTTCAAAACCGCAAGCTGCATTTGCTTCAAATTTTCTAGAAATATGGCTTGACTTCATGTGTGCTACGCTAGTTCGCCAGGTATCACTGTGACTATTTACTGATTTTGAATGTTTTTTTATTACATAATAATGAATAATTATACATTTTATACAAGGATACCAGTGTTAATGCATATTATATAACTCTTTTTCTGAGCCACTTAACAGATCCTGCTCAATTTTGGGACGTAGTTTGGGTGGCGCTCTATAATCAAACCTGTCATACAGGGTAGGCTTTGGAGGTTACGCTTCAACCATTCAGGATTTTTAACGATACAGTATACTGTTTCGGGTTGGGAAAATCGTCAGAA
Organism: Hermodice carunculata; assembly: GCA_964020975.1. Lineage (NCBI taxonomy): Eukaryota > Metazoa > Annelida > Polychaeta > Eunicida > Amphinomidae > Hermodice > Hermodice carunculata. The sequence goes on from OZ026612.1 coordinate 143,282,088, forward strand.
AGGATCTTTCAAATTGGCTGCCCCTTAAAAATATCAAGTGGACCCGTAGTTTATTTTTAGTGTTAAAATTCCCTTAGCCTATGCTCTATGATACTGTAGGAGTTGCGATATGTAAGGCCGATCATGTGCATTAAAAGGCTATCACCAATGTATCACACACATGCATGTATGCAGTCAAGACTTGAACAAGTCATTTTGTTGAACCGAAGGCTCATTTTATTTGTTCACACAGGTAACATGCAGTGCTTTAATAGGCCTTATATGTGCATTACAAAAGCCAATAGTCCAATTGTATATTTCAATAAGTTAATTTGCACATTCCAGTTCTGTGTTGCTTTCACAAAGACAATTCCGCTTGCTAGGGAGGCAAGACTGTCCTCTGCCCTTGCTACTCCATTTTGCAGTAATAGGGGAAGGCGCGAGGGAGGTGGGTGGGTGAGTGGGTGGTGGTGTTAGAGTATTTGTTAGCTTTATTCTAATTGGCTGATTATGGAACAGGTATGCAAGATGTAAAGTGCCCCTGACGCACTCCATCCTTTCTTACGGTCCACAAAATACTAAAATATTGTAAATGTGCTAAATGTTACCATTAACTATACAAGCGTTTTGATATTCCTACTTATGTGCATCCAATATACATTTCATATTGTTTGACACATGGAGGCTAACCTTGTTCACATAACATATATTTGACATTATGTGGGTTCTGGAGTCTCAGCTTTCTACATGCGATATATATTTCATATTATTTAGTTGAAGCTTCAACTGTACAATATGGCTATGTTATGTCATGTGGTGATCAGAATTCAAATACCGCAGCACATTAATCTGCCCACCACCAATAGGAAGTAGGTCTCAATAGGAAGTAGGTCTCCTGCGGAATCCACCTGTTCAGACGTACAATTTTGTATTTATTTATATTGCTCAAAGGCACACATCTGGAGGCACGTCTCTCGTATAGTGTTTGGGCTATAGTTCAGGTACCATCCTGTAGTTTCAGATCAATCTGAAACAAGTGCTGCGCAGAATACAAAAATGCACCATGCATTTTGTAATATCTACATAAATGACGTACTCATCGTGTAACAAAGGTTCAAAATAAGATGATATCTGATGAAGTAGTCATGAATGTACGATCTTTTATTAATACTGCACAACTTACCATATTGGTATTCTACACTTACAGACACTGCAACATATTGACCCACAGGACACACACAGACGCACACACAGACATACACACACATCATAAAGCACATACAACTATACCATGCATCACAATAAAATGAACTTAAGTTCAACAAAATGAGAATGCAAAATAAAGATGACAACCGTCACAAATCACAATAAGTTTAAAAAATCAATTCTTTATATAAAAACTTGTATATTACCTCTTATTTTCATGCTTCCCAGTGTCGATCAGGCAATTTCCAAGGATGTTTAGGGATCATTAGAACTCATTAACATTCTTGTTATGGATGTGATGTTTTTTTTTTTAGTTTGGAGAAGTCATTGTAATCATTGAGTGTGTGTAGAGTCACTATGTTGACCTGTTTAGTAGGGGTGACTCTCATGACTTTGTAAACAATTAGAATAAGCTAGAATGGTGACCTATATTCATTTGGGAAAGTCCACATAGGTCACAGTGAATCGGGATGTGTGACTTTTTTGAAAACCCGGAATACTGGTGAGATTTCCAAGCCTAGAATATATAAATCAGCTCCTTTATAACGAACTGAGAGTGTGGAAAATTCTGAGATCTGACAGAAGCTGTGTGACTTGAAACCAGTGGGACTGTAAGCCATTGTTATTGCCAAGGAGAGACTCATTTATACATTGTACATATGGAGTGTGGACAGTATCTGTAAGTGGAGTGGTATATTCGGTGTTAATTGAACCACATGGGAACCAAACTGCACTCTGTGGGATTTGGATCAGCAACGCGCCTTTGAGTACCACGTTGGAACCCAACCGTACCTCTGTGGGACTTGTACCAGACCATTTGGCACCTGCCATAGGACTTGGAACTGTGGCACAGTACCTGTGGATAATCTCTCACCAGGGATTAGGATCTACCTACAGACTGTTTTACTAACTGAAATACCAGCCTAGCTAACTGTATAATTTCATTTACCTACTTTGTACCGGTTTTTGATTGTTACTATATTGTTATTGTTAAAGTTATATCATTGTTGGCATTCTTTGTTGAGTTCTGCTGCAATCTACAATATTCAGAAGGTGGGCATCGTAACAATTCTGAATTTTTCTTTCGAATTGAAACTTGTAAAATCGACCAAAACATTCTAACGTGTTTGTAAACAATTTTCCCTGCTTCCCTCAAATATCTTGCATTCAGTAACACTATGGTTGTCACTTTTCAATTTCTTTAAAAGTACCTACCTATCACATATCTCTTTCGTGTTCAGGAATTTACTATGGTCTTCCAACCTCATTATCTAAGTTATGGGCAATAATTCTTAACTTGGTGAAATTTGTTTTTAAATTTCTATTTTTAAAACCATTCAAATTTTTTCCTGTTGAATTTTGCGTAAGTTCGTTGTGTTTTGTCTGGCTGAGATTGTGATACAAAATCAAGTTCCACTGATTTTTTTTTCAATATGTTTTGAACTAATGTTTGAGGGAAATCCCATCAACACAATGCAACCACAGATCTTGGCAACCAACTCACATAATGTAAACTATACATTCCGTAACTAATCGCATTCATCTAATGACATCAGCTCAGAATTACATTTGCATGCGCCAAACATCAATTTATTGGGACTATATTATGTAATTCTGCACCAATGTTTGCAGACACTTTTCAGAACTCAGAACTAAGACACTTTTCATTCGACAGTATCAGAAAAATTGAATGCAAGATTTGCAACAGATATGTACTTAATCATCATCGACAAAAGCTTATGAGAAATATATCAGGATGGCCTAAGCTAAGGATTACGATCCGCTATCATTGGGGCCACCCACAAGGAGTTCCTTTTCTCAAGCACCTTGCTTCAGAGTTTGTATTGCATACGCGAATGCTGCTGTCTCACTAAGTACTGCAATATTACAAGCTTTAAATTGACCCCCGCCCCAATGTATTTTAAAAAATGTAAATAAAGTTTATGAAATTTAGTTTTGCAATACGCAGTAGGTACGCACCCCATACCTCGCAACCATTTAAGAAGATTGCAGCAATCAGTCATCAAAAAGCCCAGATACAATCTAATGTCAAGTTTCTCACTGAATAGAGTACCTTTTAGCCAGCCGAGTCATTTATTTGCTTTTTTTTTACATGATTTCTGTACTGCTCCAGAAATGTTTCTATTTGCTGTTAATTCATTGTCAAGATAAGTATATTTTCGTACATTTTAACCTCGTTTGCAATAAAATATATGTATTATTTTCTTTCCAGACTTATTCAAGATAATAACCTTGGAATTTTCTACATAATTTTTTCAAGTTTCATTCCTTACAATGTGTATACAACTTGTCTTAACAACACTGTAACCCATTTTCACTCTCAGAAATGAAGAATAAATCGTCTGCATAAATTAAGCTGTTAATTTTTTTAGTATATTGAGTTGCTGGTTGACATTCCTCAGTGAAAATAGGCGTCAAATCATTGACAAATAAGTAAAATAAAAGTGGGCTTTTCAAACATATCTCGTCAGATAATTCTCAAGAAATTGTTATTATATGGATGATTTGTCATACATACCCCTAAACATTTTATATGTTAATACCTCTATATCATAATTCAGGCATTTATGAAATAGACTGTAATGTCAATCTGTATCAAAACCTCTTGGTAAATCAATAAGACATACATGTAAGAATTTATGTTCCCCTGAAATTTTGACGTATTTGTCTATGAGAGTTCTAAGGACAAAGATATGGTAATTTATGCCTAAATTTTCCATAAAACATACCTGATCATCTTTCATATGTTTGTTTATACACCTTTTTAATACTGTGAAGAATAATTTTGATGTATAAAAAGAACTCCCTTTGTGTATTAGAGATAGTAGACTTATATAAAAAGAACTCCCTTTGTGTATTAGAGATAGTAGACTTATTTTCCACAAACTTAAAAAGAATCAGGTTTTCCAGGTTACACGAGCAGAGGATTTTGTATTTGATTTTTTCCAATGCATAGCCACAATGCATGAATGTTTTATCTCACGTGTGTATCATATGGCATTTTACCTTCAAAACTAATTGGTTCAAATGACCTAGTATAAGATTATAGTTCATATTGACATCAATGACTCTTTGACCCCTAAAAGTGCAGTCATCATTCGCCTTGGTCAACATCCAACTGGCCTGACAGTGACAGCATCCCACTGACCTGGCAGTGTCACCATCCCACTGGCCTGGTAGTGACAAAATTCCACTGGCCTGGTAGTGGCAACATTACATTGTCCTGACAGTGACAATATCCCAATGGCCTAGCAGTGACAACACTCCACTGCCCTGGGGCCGTATTCACAAAGAAATTACTTTTGTGAATGTATTAAAATTTATGGCTCTGTATTTTGTAAAAGTATGTCACAGTTAAAACAAATTTATATTCCGTATGAGGTATTCTTGTTTTGTATGGTGTTTGCTAACAAACATCATACATGTCATATAAAAGAATGCGAGAGAATGCCACATGTCATTATAAAAAGGATGCCAGTGAATAAATCATTGATGGTATAAAGAAAGCATTTGTGTCGATGCTTTTAAAAAAGCTGACAGTTGTATACAGTAGGCCTATTTGGACAGGCTTCACTGTTCAGCAGGCCATTCCAGACAAATAGGGCTTTGGATATAAATGACCTGTAAAATGACCGACATGGAAATACTGCAAACTGTGAAGCCTGTGTAAACTGAATACAAAAGAAAAACAAAGTCAATTTTAATAAATGTGAAATATCTTTTGTTTGACAATTATTCAATATCAATCATTCATCCAGGGATGTGAGTCCTGTCTTCATGTTGTAGAATGGTAGTAATCCCAATCTTTAAAAGCCATCCTTAATACACCACAATATGACATTTTTATAGTGGCAAAACCCTTTGTAATTTGTGACCACTACAGTACACATTCCGGGAGATCGAAGTGTCAATGAAAAGTCGAGTTTAGTTTGGGGGGGGGGGGTCTGACCCAAAACGAAATTACTTTCGTTTATTTGTAACCATTGAACTTTTGATGGCTTCCCTTACAAACTGATGCAGTGACTACAATCTAAATCGTAATATTTTATTTGAATTCTGTTTGAAAATACATTTCCTCCATCCTAATACCAACATGTATACAGATCTACTAGTTTCAGTGTATGTATGTATGTATGTATGTATGTATGTATGTATGTATATATATACATATATGAGAGAGAGAGAGAGGAGAGCGAGAGAGAGAGAGAGAGAGAGAGAGAGAGGAGAGAGAGAGAGAGAGAGAGAGAGAGAGAGAGAGAGAGAGAGAGAGAGATTGATTCTTGGGCTTAGGACTTCGCAAATTTTTGCCACGAAGTATTTCCGTACACATAAACATCGCAGTTCATTTCTTGTGGTTGTCGACAATGCACAATACGAAGACAATTGGGGGGTGGGGGTGGGGGGTGTTCACCGTGTACATTTTAAACGCTGCATCGTTCATATCTGATAAGTGTCTAACATTATAACAAATTAACAAAAAAGAAAAAGAAGAAAGAAAGAAAGAAAGAAAGAAAGAAAGAAAAGAAAGAAAAGAAAGAAAGAAGAAAATTAATCTCTCTATAATGTTCGTCATGTTTTAGACGTAATTATAAGGGTCGATTTAAAAAAAAATTCAAGTTTTAAAAAAAATGTTTTTTTTTTCACTGACAAGATGACAGTCAAGCTGTTTGATTCCCCAAACTTAATAATATACAAAACAACGGTAAATATTTGGGGCGTCTGTGATGTTTTTGATAACATGATTTCTTCATCCAACCTCTGCAAAGGGGAAATGTTGCGCAGCAGACACCAATATTGTCCAGTCTGCACTGCCAACCGCCTTCCATCCTTACTGCCGGCACGTGTTTTATTACTATTGTTATTGCTGTCAAGCACAAACATATATGCGCACTTTGAACTCATCATGTAGTGAAGTGACGGAAGCACCGCTCTCGCTTGTATGAAGGCGTGAATAATGTATCTGATGCAACCCTGGATGAGCTTGAGCCAAGTCTAACACACGGTTATATCATACACTTCCATGTAAAAGGTCATGAGAGACGGGGGGGGGGGGGGGGGGGGGGGTCTGAGCCCTATTTGTCATATGACGCAAATCGTGGCCATTATCGCCTGTATCTGGTTTATTTGACCAGGGACCACGTCCCTGATTTGACAGAGACTAATTACCCAGTGCGGTTAGCTTAGCTCTAGGACACAGTTAGTGCCTGGCCGACACACCTTTAGTATTTAGCCACTTCTTGCATCAGCATGCACACTGTCAGTGGTTCCAATAACTATGTTTCTGTGGATAATGTTTTCCTCCATGTTTATCAGCAATAAAAATGAATAACAATGTATATAAATATGATATGTGAGAAAATTGTCGAAAATATCTCGCCATTTTCCGTACATTTCACCTTCACTCATTTCGGGTATGAGGTTATAGCCAAAAAGGTCAGTTCATGGCAAGGTCAGGGGTTATTTTCAATTTGTGTGGCTAGTCAACAGATTGCCACACACTAACATCGGATCCCAAAGGAGAGTTAGATGCAGTTCAGGTGGTCTAATGATCGCATGCTCTTATTTCAGCACACCTAACATTTGGTTTATATTGGGACATACACGTACATACTACTAATGTACAATTACGATTTGAAAAAAAAAAAGAAAAAAAAAGGTTGGGAAACCTGAGTTATCTACAGTACCATTCGGTCATCAGGAATTCAACAGTCCAAGGCACATGCAGATTCAACGCATGCACAGAAATGATGTTCGGGTAACCTGTAGGCCCTAATGGGATTTTTAGTGCCCATATCGGCTAAAAGACAGGAAAAAAGTTTTTTTTTTTGGCATGTAGGCCAACATTAAATCTCAGTATGATAAATAGAACCTAGGATCAGATCGATGCAGTCATGATCGAGTGTTAAGACTCATCCCCCCCCCCCGAACAGAATACGTGCTCTTGATCATATAGCCCTAAGCTGCGCGCGCATCACCTGGGCATCGCATTGGATCACACTCGAGCACGGTGACACATCATACATTTAAGCTAAGGAAAATCCCAGGAAAAATTATGAATGCGTTGGCCATATGATTCACTGGTAAAGCGTACCACCACCAAGTAAGCCAGCGAAATTTCAAACAAAATCTGCAGACAATTTTCACTAAAGACAACGGTAAGTTTATTGATTTTAACAGTGAATTATACTTCGGCTTCAGTAGGGAGGGAAAACTCAGCCCTAAAACTTTTCAAGTTTGACCGGAGAAGCACCGTGAGGGAAGACAAAGTGAATGCCTTTCTCCTTCTACTGGTACACAAGGGCATAGATTTGGGAAAAATGTTGACCTTTTTGCTGTCAAGAAGCCTCGGAAATGCTACTTCTTAATTCTTTGACTGCCGAAGTGTAAGAAAAGCACATTATAACAATAATTTACTGGTTTCCTGACTACCATTAATTTATTGTAGACATAATTTTGTTCAGAAGTCCTTAACTTTTTTGTCCGCTGTAACATAGTAAGCAGCAAAGTACACTAAGGAGCAAGTGCCTATCAAAATACATAGTAACATGCCGGCAAACTTGACACCGGCACCAGTAAACTTAACAGTTATACTGCATTGATTGTTTTGCTGTTAAGTCAACATACAAACAATATATTTGAAGATAACCTTTTTGTTTCTTCTATCTTGATTTTACAAGACCAAGGTACAGTTTTCCAGACATAAACTGAAGTATATATATTCTCATCTAAATGCAAGCTGCTTAAAAATCTAACTGTTTGTGATATTTATACGAATCTCCGATGATTCAGATTCGTATAAAACTCAAAATCTATGGTCGCTTCCGGTATATATACATATATATATATATATATATATATATATATTATATCCTCCACCTGCGAAGAGTTAATTAGGCAAACATTTACGATGTCTTCAGTGAACTAATGATCATTAATTCGGACTGATATTTTATTACCAAATGAGTTAGAATGCAGTACTCGACATCTTTATTTTCAAAATCTTCCGGGGAGGGGATGACTCCTGACCCCCCCCCCCCCTCCATGTTAGCGCCCCCCTGTTTCACAAATCCTGGACACACCACTGAAGTTTCCCTCTTGCTCCGAACTTTTTAGTTAGGCAGTATGTGTTTGCATGTAAATGTATCACCGTTGTTTTGTAACAGGTCACCAGGCCTACATATCACTTGTTCTTGTTTGACCCAGCCAGCAGCCGGGCCTCGCCCCAAGTTTCTCCTTTGTATAACGTTGCCAACGCCATTCTTGCTAACTTGTAAAAATTCACACTTCTTGACACAACAGTCGTAATTGAAATACTCCTTCTAGTATTCAAATGCATTGGTCACCTTGCTTAAGTCACATATTTCTGAGGAAGTAAATATATGTTTGTGACAGCCTGCGTCCACGCAATTTCGTGACGGATGTATTCTAAAATGCTTTTCCCGGTTGATGCAGTGCAGTGTTGTATGATGTATTCAGGCCTGCATGATGTAAGTCTACCGCGATAGGCTACGCGGTACAGTTTGTAAAATGCAGCGGGAACCGCCAGTAGTCATTGTGAAATTGTTTAAGTCAGTGACCTCAAATCTTAAGCTATACTTCCATGGTAACACACGTATAACCTGAACAAAATTGTCTTTTTGGTGGACTCAGGTTGATCTAGTATTTGAATATGCAAGGCTGCCCCTCCGATTCTAGTAACGCATATGAAACTCGTAAAACCAATGTTGCACTTTATGGATAGCAACTGAAAACTTAATACAGATAAACTTTGGAGAGGATTAGCAAGACGAAAACTATTATAATATTGACATGAGACCATACAGAACGGAAATTTTCAGAGATTACCATTACCTTTTCAGGGAACGGCACAGCGTATTAGATAGGTGAATTTTATTTCTCTGATAGATTCGACTACATGAAGGGAAAATATGTATCCCTGTGTCCAGAAATTTTGTGGTGGCTTTCACAGTTACATTTTTTCTTCTTTTCTGGTTGACGGACCATCCTTAAATACTACAAATACAATGTTCATGGTGGCACATGGAAGAAAGTGTTTCTTATTTTCCTGAGTCATCACAAATGTCCTTCCCTGGCATGTCCTTCTTGTATTATGTTCGATGTTATTTGATGGTAGCACAGCTTTTTAAGTTCCCTAATTTTTGTTTCGTAGCGATGCTCATCTTCTGTTAGAAATGAGCAGCTATTTAAAGTTTCTCTGTCTAATGGTATGACAGGCAGTGATTTGAAAGAAATAAATTTGAACTTTGTTTCAACTTTCTTTACGGTCACACACACAGACATAAGATAAGCCTGAACACTTTGGGATCAGCCCAATTACATACTATCTGCGATGCATGCAAAATTGGCAAACCTAAGTGGAACACAGTATAAGATATAACTGACAAAATTTCAATCCTGACATGGTTTTTTTAAATGGGCCATTGAAGACCATGTCATGATTGAAATTTCGTACATTTATATGGACCATACAAATATTTGAAAAAATTACAGCGATGGGGGAACAACAACAAAGCATCTCTTTATGAGGCTAAATCCTCATCAATAAACTTTAGATTTCAATGAAAAAAGTACAACACGACCATTAATAAAAACAAGGTAGTGTGAAGTAGCTAGGGAATCAACTGTTCTGTTTTATTGGTTTGAAATATAAAAAGTTAAAGAGATTTTTCTCGATTCATCAGATACTGGCATATTTCTCACCATTTTATGTGTTATTTAACCCTTTCCCCCTCAAACCGACCAAAACCGGCTGGTGGTCAAATGTCGTCTGCTTCAGTGTTTTCAATTTATTTCAACAGTTATGAAAAACAGTTTGACTGAGAAATGAACATGAGACTTATCAAGATCACATGCCCAAGGTCAACATCTTTCTTTGGCATGGGTTGGGCACTTAGTGCCCAACCCATGCCAAGGAAAGCTGTTGACTCAGTCTTATTTCAAGGGGAAAGGGTTAAGAGGAACCAGAAGCAGATATTATTTACTCGATATGTTTTCAGATAGGTAGGCACAGAAAGACGTGCATCAATAATGAACAGTATTGTTACAAGAGATATTTCAAGTTGGATTCTAAAAATGCGGGCGGTGTCATTTTGCCCAGCTCTTGTGGACATAGGGTTTGGTCATGCTTATTTGCCTAGATGTTGAGCCAATGAGGTTCCACAGTGCCTCATTTGTCTAGCTGTTATGGCCAATGGGGTTTGGTCCTGCACTGCTGTTCTGGCATAAGGGTCACCGTGCTTTATTTGCCCTTTTCTTGTGTGAATTAATGGTTGACCCAAAAATTGCCCAACTACCGTGCCAATATGGTCTATGCATAAGTTTACCAAGCTGGGAAACCCCAGCGGAGATTCCGATGTCAGAGCCAGGCGCGCACAGGTTTCTGGGTAATTTGCGGGCCACTGAGTCTTACCGCACTGGATTCAGCGCTACTGAATCCAGCAAGTAACGAGGAGTGAAACAGGGACCATGATTTCTTCAAAAGACAGAATCTAGGGTGGCTGAAAAAGTGTTTGAAAGACAAAGGAATATCAGTTGATGGAAGGAATAAAGCAGCACTTTTATTTTCGATATTTTTCAGTTTGGCGTTTGGTTTAAACATATTTTTATTTCTGTAAGGTTACAATTGGGAAACAGGGCAAAGCCCTATATAAATCCCTCTTGCACATGAAAAAGATTAAACAAGAGGTGTTACGTATCACAGGGTCAGAGACAATTCACCATAAGAAAAAACGCCACAAGACGAGGACAGGTAGAGTGGCGGTGCCACACGAGCATAAGTGGAACGACACAAGACGTCACAGATAGAGGGTAGGGAGATGAAGTCCGCCTTCGCTTAACTTTATACACAGATGATACATTTATGGTTTCAAGATTTTGACCATAGTATGAACTACGTCACAGCTCCCAGTCTGCCTGTTGTTTGGATAAAGTTATGGACTGCGTCAAAAATAATTTCATTTTGCTTGGGGGTACATGTTTTGGACCCATATAATACAGTTGAAACCGTAAATGGTGCAAAGGACATAATTTGGTTCTGAAGTGTATTTCTCTGGGTTGTATAAAAAGGACACTCACAACAATAATGAAAAACATCTTCGTTTCCATTTCCACAGGCACACTGAGGGGAGTCTATCAGACCCTTTTTGAACAGATCTGAGTCAGCTTGCTGCATCCCATACGCAACCGTGAGTGGGAAACAGCAAGCCTTCTGTCACCTCTGTAGTATAGCTTGTTTGCACCTTTTTTCCCTTGGTCTATTTTTTTCTTAAAAGATGTAAGGTCTTCGGAATTACGCACATCAGTAGGCAAGTTATTCCACAATCGTACAACCGATGGAAAGAAAGAAGTGTTAAATCGGTTTGTTCGTGATCGAAAAACAGAGATTCGTACCAGATCTGACATTGTACCTGTTTCTTTCATTGACCAGGTTAGGCATGAGGTTGCATAAGTATGAAGGGGCTACACCGTGCATGATATTGTAAAATAAGATCAGCTTGCTTTTTTTACGGCGCCGAGATAATGTTTCAAATCCTGTTTCTTCATAAATTAAATCATGACTAGTCCTAGAAGTGGCCCCAGTAATAACTCTGGCTGCTGCCAATTGGGCGTTTTCAAGTTGTTGCGACTCTTGCAGCGTGCAGTTGTCCCATACCACAGACCCATACTCCAAGAGAGGTCTGATAAATGAGAGATAAAGAACATCCAAGGATTTCCTATTCACACGAAACTGTATATATTTAAGAATATTCACCATTTTCATTCCCTTGGTTGTTATACTTTTGATATGGTTAGACCAGGACAGATCACTGCGAATTGTTAAGCCTAAATGCTTGTGATCAGAAACTTCGGGTAGCTTTTCATTAATAAAAACTAAATCGGGGTAATTTAAAGGATTCCGCTTCTTGGAGATGACCATACTGGTAGATTTCGCAGGGTTGAATGAAACAAGCCATTGCCGCGACCAACACTCGACTGCCTGCAAGTCAGTATTGAGAGCATTGGTCGCAGCAAAGGCGTCATTCACTTTGATGAACAGAGTTGTGTCATCGGCAAAGAGCCCAATGGATGAATGAACTATATCTACTATATCATTTATATATATCAGGAACAGAAGTGGTCCTAATACAAAACCTTGGGGGACGCCTGCTTTGACTCGTCCCCAACGCGAAGTCGCACCCTGGACAACAACTCTAGCTCACGTCCGTCTAGGTAATTACCGAACCACTGCAGCAGTGTGCCGCTTATTCCCGCTTTTTTTAATTAATGTATAAGTCCCGGGTGATAGACGCGATCAAAAGCTTTCGTTTTATTTGACGTTTCTTCCTGGTATCAACATTAAAGCCCACTACACAACAGTCAGTGGTGGTTTACCATGATAATTCGCCTTGTCACTCAGCATTCTAATTATCAATGTTTTCTGCACTCCCTCCGCCAACAATTTACAATGGTAAACTTCTATACACCTCCTGTATTTGGTCTATTTCCGGCTTTTCTGTTCATGTTGACACATTCAAGATTAGTGTCCGCCATCATGCATTATCGTGACCACTTTTGAGAAGGTGCACAGCGTGCCATCTGGTAGCAAAAAATCAGCCCGCATGTCTCGCTTTCGTAATGGGACACCGGCCGGGGTTTCCCGCTTGGTGAACTTATGCCTAGACCGTACTGATAGGATTTCCGTCACATCTATGTGCCCACTTGTTGTGACATTATTTATGGTTCAATGGCATGCATATTCGCCCAGCTGTTGCGCAAACAGATTTAAAACATGCTTATTTGCCCAGCTTATGTTTTTTCAAGACGGCTCGGCCTTGCTTATTTGTCCAGTTGTTCTTCCAATAGGACTTGTCCATGTTTTCTTTCCCCAGATGTTCATCTACCTATAGCGTCAATTGTTAATGACTGCTCCCTCGCTTGGTGCCACATAGGTTCCAGAGCCAAATGTGGTGCTGGTGCCAAATATGGACACACGTGCTATACCCTTATCCAGATGTTTTGCCAATTGGTTTATAGTCACAGCATTCTACTTGGCCAACTATGGCACCAATAGGGTTGGTACCCATGCATATTCGCCCAGTTGTTGGGCATTAGCCAGTTCCAAAGATGTTTTGTAGAGCTGATTTAGAATATTTATCGAAATGATTCAATAGTATCATGAAAATAAATTTAGGTTACATATATCTGTTGGACACTTATTAAATGTTATCATATCTGTTGAATTCCTTGCGAAGACCACAAATAGTTCAGTTTGTCCTCTGAGGCACAGAACATGCATCAGATTGCAACCTTTAAGATATTTGATATTTAGGGGGGATGAGGCCCTTCCTGGATCCCAGTTCTGTCTCAGTGGCCACAAATTCGACCCCTCCCTTTTTCCAACTCCTGCATTCGCCCTTGTTAAGGATATATTCCTGCTTAGCAGAGGTGTCCACAAAATAGGCCATAAAAACAATAAACTAAAAATAAGTCCAACAAAATATACATTTTTGAAAAGTACATAAAGTGGAAACTTTGACATTGTCATTTGTGTCACTTGTGTTTATATGATAGTCTGTTGTGTTGACACCTCAGCTAGGCAGAAGTTTTTCCTTATAAAGTCGGTAAGAATTGTGGGCATCATATACTCACTTTTGATCACACTGATAGGTTCAAAATTTCATACACGCACATATATATACGTGTCTAGGAGTGATTGAATTTATGAGTTGCGTGATTACTTGAATTGAATTGCCTTCAAAAAAGACTGAGGTGTTAACCGTGCATCTAAAGAAACTCTCTTTAATTCCCTTTCATCTTAACGCATTCGCATTCCTTGAAAGTAATAAATTAAAATTAAATTAAAATTATCATTGATGCCTACCTTTACTTCTATGAAATGGGTTGTCAGTTTATAATAATCTTAAGTTTTGTGTTTTTAAAATCGTGTTTTCACAAGTGACAGTTGTTTTGTCGTGTACTGGTGAATAGACTGTGTAAATTGATAAAGATGTAGAGCCTTAAACTCTTCCTCTCTAAAACCATGTTTTGATACAGATAAGGCAAACTATCTTGTGGTCTGGAAGCCATCGGCAACCCTTACAATTATATTAAATCATATAGAAACGTTTCTGCATCACATAATGAATTGAAAGTTCTAGGTCGTCAACCATGACAACGAAGACAACGGTTCCCAATTTGGTTCCATGGGAAACACCACCATTTATGGCAGCCCATTCCGAGTGAATGCCGCCTATTCGTTTCCGTTATCTTTCGAAAAGAAAATTTACAATCTGTCAACTTATGATGGAATTGACTTGTGACTTTCCTATTTCTGAACAAGGAAAATATGACTGATAAGGTCATCTGCCTTTTGAAACGTCCAGAAGTGAAACTCGAGAAATCTCATGATTTTCGGCTGCGTTCAGCCACCAATGGGTCATTTTCACAAGGGTATGAGTAGTTGAAGTACCTCTGATAGAGCCACGTAGGTGGTTTATTTTGCCTCTTATTTCACTACATAACCACTCACTGACATATGACTGCAGTAATGTACCGAGTATTGGAGTGAGGGATATAGGCATAGGTCTGACTTGATGTCTGTGACCGGGCTTGCATTGGGTATAGCACAAAGATTAGCTGTTACTTTGGGTGTAGCGCAAAGATTAGCAGTTAAAATCTTGGGTATGCCACAAAGATTACCGGTTATCTTGGGTATGGCGCAAAGCTTAGCAGTTACCTTAGGTAGAGCGCAAAGGTTAGCAGTTACCTTGGGTAGAGCACAAAGGTTAGCAGTTACCTTGGGTAGAGCACAAAGGTTAGCAGTTACCTTGGGTAGAGCGCAAAGGTTAGCAGTTACCTTGGGTAGAGCGCAAAGGTTAGCAGATTTCCATACGTTGGTAAAAGGTCCCTCATAGATCGAACTGTAGAATGTTTCTGTTATCGGGACTGCTATGAGAATTGAAAACTTGTGAAGTAGGATTGAGGGGATTCTATGTAAGCCAATGGCTTTCGCTGCTTGGATATTGAACAATTGTCGCTCCACACTGTCCAATGATGTATGGAATATGTCTAGGGCAGGATATATATATATATATATATATATATATATATATATATATATATATATATATATATATATATATATATGTATATATATTGTTTGGAACCATAGGTGGGAGGTTTGAAGAGGTTTGAAATGTTGGTGATGTTGCAGTGAGTAGCTGAGTGTCGCCAATTCATAGGTTGTTTGCTCTGCTTTACAAACTACTCTTGATTGAATTTAATTCTCTCAGTAGTTGGTTTATGTGTTTCCACCAGGTACGTGGGTTAGACTTTATCAGGTTGTCCAGTTTATGTTAGAAGAATCTTGTGCGAGGGGACTTGTGTAATCTGTCGTCTTGATTTCTCAGTACATTGCAAAGACGTATGTTTCCTTCAAAACGCGCTTGTTGTCGTTGTCTGATCAAGTCACGTGGTCATTCATCCAAGGTTTATCTGTGTCAAATCTGACCGTAGTTTTGCAAAGGAAAGAAGTGTTTTCAAACTTGATGCTGTGAATGAAAAATGTCCAGCTGCTCACGTTTGTTGGAGGGGGGGGGGCAATCTACTAATATGGGCACAAGTACTCTGCGCGTTTGCAAGCGTATGGCGGAATAATGCGCAAGGTAGTATAGGGTAAACCAATTTGTTTCCCGGAAGGCTTCGAAACGAATTAAACAGAACGGTCTTTCTGACAGTAAACAAATGACGCCCGTGGTCGCAGGAGACAGGAAGAATTTTGAAGCTTGGGGATGGACTGTTAACCCTCAGCTTTGCTTCGGGTCGACAGTCCATCCCTCAGGTTCACAATTCTTCCTGTTCCCCAAAGCCAAGGACGTCATTTCCTTTGTTATGCCGAAGAACTGTAAATCATTATAACAACAACAAAATTTCTGAAAAATAATTTGGTTCCCTCTTGCCTGGTTCCCGAGCGCCACCTAGCGGGACATGCAGGGTGACTACCTTCTAAGGGGGAGCGAGGAAAAATGTCCCATCCCCAACTGACCAATCACGGGTGCGGATTTCCCCCGAAGGTATAATAATGAGAACTGGTGAACCGAGGGGCGTCGACGATTGTTTTTCCCGAGCATACGACAAGCACATGTAGGTCTTTGTATATATTATAGGAAACTAATTATTATAGGAACTAAAGAACGTCTGTACGCCCATGTACGTGCGTCATTTACACACACGCACACACACGCACACACACACATTGACAACTTCGTACAATTTAAATCTGTAAGGTCCAGCGGTCAACGCAAGTCCGTGTATTATGACGTTATAGGCCTAAAGACAGCACTAATGATTTGTATGACGTCGCTAACCTATTAATAATTAAATAGGTCCGTGTTGAATTAAGAATGTGTGATTCTGTTCAACTTTGGTTTATAGGCCTACTTTTGCTGAAAATAAAATCTGTTTTGTTCCTGATCTAAACCAGGATCATTTTGTAGGTGACAGCATGGACATACAAAAATAAATGTGGAATATGTTTAGAGCAATTTTCAATATGTTCACTGACTCTGATTTGTTGTGTACCCGGAGCGCGAATTTGCTCTCTTGGTACTGCCATTCTTTTTCGGAGTTTATCACTCTTTGACCCAATATGAATTTCATTGCAACCCTTGCAAACAATTGCTTAAATCACATTTTGACTTAAACAATTCATTTGCGCTTTGATCTGGAAGTCCGGCAATGTCTTGTATCCAGAGCTATAGTGTCAGCTAGTAACATGATGTATCCTAAATGTAGACATTAAAACTACCCTCATACTGCATTTTAGTCCTGAAGCATACAATGTCTTTCAAGGGACATACCGATAACAAAATTAGGGAGGATACTGAAACTGTCCGATTAGAATATATGGAAAATGTTACACTAGCAACAGCCAGTATCTTCCCAAGGGAAATACAATCCCCCCCATTAAAATAACATTGAAAGTCAGTATATCCCTCACGTTCTATATTTGCGGAAACAGCGACTCTAATGACGTTTTGCGCCATGACGTCACTCACGTTGCAAGGGTGCCTGCCGCACAAGATGCATGACCTGACAGGACAGTAGTTTAGGCCTATTTCTTCCTGAAGGGGAGGTGGGCTTTCCTCAAACAAAATTTGAGCCAGAAATTGTATGTTTTGGCTACTGAATAGGTGTGTAGCATCTCATATAATCCCAGGAAAAGCTGCATTTGCTTTTTCGTCTAATTATGGCATTTACGTTTAGGATACAAAGATCATCCAAAGGCTAAATCAGTATCCTACCCTGTACAGTCCCCCTTCGGGTCTCTGGAGGATACAGGCTCTCAGGGGAACTTTACCGGGTAGGATACTGATTTAGCCATGAGATAACCTCTAAGTACACAGTTATTTACACCGTGGCAGTTAACACATTGTGCTTCCTGGTTGGTAGTGTTCATGCATGTTTAAACTTGCTTTTGTCGAAAATTTCTTTAAATTATGGGGCTCTCTTTTACCTGTTATAAAGTTTGTTTCTTCAGATACTCTGTTGAGTCCATCATCCATTTCTAATATGTTTATGGTGTCCTGTATGTTCGGTAATACAAGTGGATCGTTGGGATTGTATGTAGACACCATGGCATGATTACATTGTCGTTTGTCGTGGGTGTTATATTTCATGGTGTCTAAAGTTTTGCTTGTGGTTGATCGGACGCTCGGCGTATTCCACTTGAAATTCATGAATCCGGATAATCCCTAACTTTCAAGAATCCACATAGTTCATTTAAGCGTATTTTCTTCCGTTCCCGGTCTTCTACTATTGTGCAAATTCTTCTTGCTTGATTATACGGGACATTCGTTTTAATATGTCTTGGATGGCAAGAGTTAAAATGAAAACATTGATGAGTGTCCGTATCTTTGTTGAAAACATCCAGTGAAATAATTCCTTGCTTTTGGACAACCTTCAAGTCTAGAAAAGTAAGTTCGCTCTGACTATATCTCATCTCATATGGGATATTTGGGTCAAGTTGGTTATATATATATATATATATATATATATATATATATATATATATATATATATATATATATATATATATATATATATATATATATATATATATATATATATATATATATATTTATACATATACGTATATATACATTTATACATATATATATATATAACGACCACGGAGCGACCAGTTTGAACAAAGGAATGTAATGTGTCCCTGTTTGCCTACTCTTCACACCAGCTGGCAGCACGTTGGTATTGAATGTAGAAACCATGAGTAGCTACATCGTCGGCATTAATTCGCTTTTGAAAACATTTTTCTTTGATTTGTTTCTTTCTTCTTAACCAACTCACCCACTTGCATCAAACCTGAAATAATTTCATCAGTCCAACATCCTAACAGAATAAACAAAATAAGATGTAGTTTTCCCCGGAACACATTTTTGATAGATGAATTTATTTCAGACACAAGATTCCATAAACGTATATGTATATAAGTCAATTGATAAAACTTAGGATATCACTGTGGACAATGCCGTAGATAATACAACTGGCAATGTTTCAGACAACAGTGGCTAATGCCACGGATCTGTTTTTTGTCTTGATTGTGTTTGACACAGTCCGGTATAAACATATGTACATGTATTTCCATCGTAGTCAAATTCAATGCAAGTAGCACAGTGTGCCGCCAATATATATATATATATATATATATATATATATATATATATATATATATATATATATATATATATATATATATATATATATATATTATTTGTAGGGTCATTAACCCATTAGCGCCCCGGATGCGCCTTGTTTCAAGCTCTTTATGACTGTTTCAACTACACCCGGATTAACTCTCATATTCTCGAAGACCTGCAAACTTTCGTGTTTCTGAAACACCCGTTTTATTAAGCAACTTGCTATAATGATTGTGCCTTCCTAACCGCACTACCATCAATACATCTGGTAAAACTATTACCTTGTTATTCACATGAATATTTTAATCTAAAACCTTTTATAAGTGTCTTTACTCATGTCCTATGCCTACGCAATATCCCATATTGCTCGTGCTTAGTTGTACAAACTGTCAGAGTATATATAAACTTTGTTCTTGTTCTGCTGATAGAACCATCCATTCCTACAGCTTTACCATCATTGGCCCATGTGAGTATCGCGCGCTACGCCATGAAAACTGTCCACTTAAGGACTCCAACATGACAAAGCTACTTGGTTTGTAGTCGATGTATTCAGATTTTAAAAAACATGCTCGGTTCGTATTTTAAGATATCATATGTATAAAAAAAGTCTTTCACAAATTGTCAGAGTTCACTACAAACTCCCACAGATTATCAACATGAATAGAAAAAAAAGCATCACTGCCTATTTTTTTCAAACCACAGATTAGATTGGGAGAGGCGGCAGGCCGCTACCGCTACTGTCAACGTACACCGGCCAGAGGCAGAGTACGTGCCGGACATTATGGAGTACAATCACAGACCCTCATCACAGTCTAAGATCAGGTATCACAACACCTTTTCTGTATTAGAATAAGCCTGTAATTTTGGGGTAGGGTACATAGCTAGCCAAATAGCGGAAGTTTGCAAAACCTTTCCCATTTTACAATAGACCTATAATATGGGGGTGGGTATCTAGTTACCCATATAACAGGAGTTTACTACAAAACATTTTCCAGGTTGGAATAGATCTATAATATAGTTGGCCATATACCGGAAGTTTATAAACCTTTCCCATATAACAGGTTGTTTTCAAATAAATAAAACATTGTTCTTATTTACAATGTACAGGTGTTGTCCAGGGTAGCTCTGGACAACACCTGCTGTTACGCCTTTGGAAAAAGCAATCCAGGACAAGTGGCCATTGTCGGGCAACACTCCTGTTGTGGGTATTATTGCAACTAATCATTGCTCTAAAATGTACACACAGCAACGAACTGTGTACGTTTTTTCATCTCAAATATTATTCATGATTACAGAAGCATTAAAAATATTGATATCATTTTCTTCTTATTTCTGAACGATGTGGGGGATCATTGCTATATGAAGAAAAAAAGTGTACAACTGTACAATTTTAACAGAATTGTATTTTCCTGGATATTGTAATTACCTTTCAATTTCATTTAGCTTCTTTGTAAATTCGACAGTCATTCCGAACACCCGTGCCCTCCCTTAAAAAGTCAAGCCACTATCTCAGGTGAGTATGCTAAGTATGCTGAGTGTACCGAGTCAGAGTTTGACCGCTCTGTTTGGTAACAGGTGATTGGGGATCAATTTTAATGACTTTCCATGAAAATAACAGTGGCAAATAAATAAATAAATAAATAAATAAATAAATAAATAAATAAATAAATAAATAAATAAATAAATAAATGAAAATGAATGAATAAATGAATAAATAAATAAATAAATAAATAACCAAACAAACAGACAGACAAACAAACAAACGAACGAACGAACGAACGGAGAAACAAACAAACAAATAAATAAATAAATAAATAAATAAAAAATAAATAAAAAAATAAATAAGTGTGTTTTGGGAAAGATTTTACACTGGTAGAAGAATCTCTGATGCAACTTTTTGTGTCAGCTACTGTGCTCCATGTTTTAAAGATTTCAATTTATTTCTTGTCTGATAGCCATGGATTAAGGATGCTGATTTTATAGGAAGATTACTAAAGTATACTGGTAACTGCTTATTAACAAATTTGTAATGAAACTTTCGTTGTTGATGAAGGAAAATGTCATTTAATTTTAACAATTTAAATATTCTGAAAATAGGTTCTGTATATGCGAGGTTCTATGATTTATTATTCTTACTGCGTTCCTTAATAACGAGACAATCCTTGAGCTTTTATGACCCCATGCTAATATACTATAATTTAGGATGTGGGATAAAAAGAGTTATATTTTTTCATGATATTCTGAGAAAGACATTCTTTCAGCTTGTACATGAAACCAATAGTTTGGGATAATTTTATTGTAATTTTGTCCAAGTGGGCATTCCAGCTGAGATGTTCATCTATAGTGATATCTGGAAAATTAAAGTTATCAACGTATTCATTTTTTGTGTTGTCTTCTATGATATCTGGAGTTGTTACCACATTTTTCAGGATTTGGGAATATCATGAACTTAGTTTTCTTAGCATTTAAGGATAGATTATTTAATTTCATCCATTTGGTTATTTACAACAACTCTTGTTTTACATTTGCAGATACATTCTCTGCTAGATCATGAGTTTGAAATACTTATAGAGTGCTAAGAAGAGTTGTGTCGTTAGCATAAATTATTGGATCGAAAATTTTGGATGCATAAGATAGATAATTTTTGTAAATTATGAACAACAGTAGGCCAAATATATATCCTTGAGGGACGCCTGTTGTAATGTCCGCCAAAGAAAAACGGATACATTCAAAATCTATATATTGTTTTTGATGGGTAAACTAATTTTGAAACAACTGTAAAGCTGTGCCTGTTATACCATCATATTGTAGCTTTCAAGTAGAAAATTATGATCAATAGTATCGAACGCTTTCGACAGATCCATAAGTATACATATTGGGATATCACTTTCATCTTTATCTGCTGGTAGCCTGTCCACTGATTCAAGGCAGGCAAGTTTAACGAAATACGATTCCCTGAAGCCATATTGATGATTATATTATAGATTTTACGTTTCTTAAATATTCATGAAGTTTACTCAATGGAACATAATTTTCTCAAAGACTTTGGAAAAGCTAGGCAGTACAGAAATTGGTCTGTAGTTTTCAAACAAACTTGTGCCATCTTTTTCATAAAGTGGGGTAACGTTTGCTATTTTAAGATTATCTGGAAAGATGCCTGTGGCAAGTGACTGATTTCTAATGAGTATTGACACATCAGAGGAATGGTCCTTTTTTAAAGTTGAAACAGTGTGGTACATGCGAGGAGAAAGTAATTCAAACATGGAAAAAAGTGAGTTGTACATAAGTCCCATAGCATTTATTGGGATAAATTTTCTTGTTCTTTTGCGGATTCTACCCACTTTGGGCAGCATGTTTAATACCGACTTCATTTGGTGCTTCCAATTGAAATGTTGAGTTCGCAAGACTAAAAATCAAATTCTTCAGTTCTCAACATTAATAATTTTTAAATCATGGGTAAAATTTGATTTTCTTTTAGGAACGTGCATATCTTATACTCAGTTTTTCTATTGATTAATGAAAATTTGTTTCCTACCAACCACTCTTACACTTTGTTTAATTCACGACCTATGACATTGGTTGCCTTTTCAACTTTACAATTTATTGTACGGCAAAAACTGAAAGAGAACTAAACAAGAGTAGCGTTATCAGCGTGCTGAATGGGTTCCAAAACAATGCAGTAAGGTGCCTATTATTTGAATAAATTATGAAGAGGAGCGGGGCAAGCATTGGATTAAACATATTTTATTGAAGCAATTAGGAAACAGGGCGGTGCCCTATATTAATCCTTCTTGCACACCTAAGAGAGAAATTAGAGAAGACGATTGACAACACTTAGGACTGATGCAAAGAAAAACGCTACAGTAACAATGACAGATAGGGTGGCAAGCCACACGACTGGAAGAATAACACAGCACGATACGTGTTCACAGATAGAGAGAGCGTGGTTGGAGTTGGTCCTCTAATTATGTAACCATGTACTTGCATATAACATTAAATAAATATCACATATAATCAGGTGTCAAATCTAGCTGTTTTAATAATATATGTATGAACAGCTTTAAAAATATCTTCATTTTCTTTGAAAGTACAGTTTTTAGACCCAAATAAAAGTGTTTCGACAGTGAAAGATGCGAGAGGCAGGACAGAATTTTGAAGTTCGTCACGATGAATTTTATATTCCATACACTCACAAAAATAATGAAACGCGTCCTCGTTCGCCGTGCCACAGGCACATCCCGGAGAGTCCACAACACCGTTATTGAACAAATCTGACCGAAGTATACTACATTTCATTTGCAAGCGTGCGTGAAGGACTGTCACTCTCCTCCCCCCCAAATAATATAATTTATTACATTTCTTTGTGTTCTTATTAAGCCTGGATTTGAACTCATCAACATTTTCAGAATTCCGTACATGAATAGGTAGACTGTTCCAAAGTTTGACTGTGGACGGGAAGACGGATACATCAAAGAGATTGGTTCGAGTGCGTACTGAAGAAAAATTCCGATTTGATCGTACTTCATAACAATTTCTATCATGAACATAGTTCGGGAGTAGATTTTGTAAATAAAAGGGAGCCAATCCATGCACAATTTTGTAGAGTAAAATTAATTTACTTTTGGTTAGACGTTCCGATAATATTTCTAAACCTGCCCCTTCATAAATTAATTGGTGCTTGGTACCTCTAGTTGCACCTGTTATAACTCGTGCTGCTACTAGCTGCATATTCTCTAATCGTTCAGATTCCGATGATGTACATCCATCCCAGACAACAGATCCATATTCAAGAATTGGGCGAATGAAAGAGAGATACAAGATTTCTAGGGATTTTCTACTGAGACGCATTTGTAAATGTTTCAAAATATTAATTATTTTCATACCTTTATTAATTATTTCGTTTATGTGACTGGACCATGTCAGATCTGATCGTAATATGAGTCCAAGATGTTTGTGTTCAGTTTCGTTTTGCAAAGTTTGATCCATGAATACAAGATCTGGGTGTGTTCTAGATATTCTCTTTCTCGAAATGATCATAGATTTTGTCTTTGATGGATTGAATACAACCAGCCACTGTTCAGCCCAAGTCTCGATTTCCTGCAGATCAGAGTTAAGAGAAGCCGCTGCTGCAGCAGGCTCATTTACAGTTATAAATAAAGTGGTATCATGTTCAAATAATCGTATGGTTGATCGTACTACATTTACAATATCATTTATGAAAATTAAAAACAATAAAGGACCCAAAACAGAGCCCTGGGGGACACCTGCCTCGACTCGGCCCCAAGAAGAAGTGCCACCCTGGATAACAACTCTTTGAAGACGGTTACTTAGGTAGTCGTTAAACCACATTAATAATGGCCCAGTGATCCCAGCCTTTTCCAATTTATGTAACAGCCCAGGATGATACACTCTGTCAAAAGCTTTAGAGATGTCGCAGAATACTATTCTGACCTCTTTTTGCAAATCAACAGCTTGACAAAAATGATTATATAAGAATAACAATTGGTTGACAGTATTGTCACCAGGTGTGAAACCGGACTGACAGTCGGAAATCGCCTGTTTGTCACGGAAGAAGTTAAAAACATGTTTGAAAATGACTCGTTCAAAGACTTTGGAAACACAGCTTAAAAGGGAGATAGGTCTGTAATTGCTACAGTCATTGGGGGGTCCTTTTTTCAAAATCGGAACAACATTGGCCTTTTTCCACTCACTGGGAAAGGATCTTTTTGACAGTGAGTTGTTGAAAATTCTAGTAAGCGGCTCGGAAATTGCAGGAGCAGCTTCCTTAAGAAGACGTGCACTGATTCCATCTGGCCCATTGGCCTTTGTAGTATCTGGGCAAGCATTGAATCCATGAGGACCGCCAGTACTAGTGTTAGCTGTTTGAAAGAACATAATTATATTGCACAAAGTGTGCTCTATTTCTAAGCTAAACATCGCAAAGCAAGTCCACAGACACCATAGTATTTCAGTTTTTGGTGGAGGATTCGATAATCTAGCGCAGCGGATGCCTTTCACAAAGATCGATACCAATGGGCAATTCATAAGTCCTATTTATTCCAGAGAGGCTGTCTCAGTCAAATTTAACTCTTAACGGTGATAGTCTCCCAAAATAACCATATGTCATTATATAATTGTCTCCACCTTACACTATTGCATAGATACCGCAGATGAGCAGCGGCGTGGAATAAGATAAGAAAGCTCTCTTACTGAGAAGATCAAGGCCACTGATGCCCCCCCCCCCCCACCAAAAAAAAAAAAAAAAATGTGATAGATTTTTTCAGGAACATGATCAGGAGCATTATCATAAATAACGAAAATTGTAAACGCAAAGACGGCTCCTTGCTGTATTAATTTAGAAAAAAGAACTTCATAAACATTGTCAAAATTTATAAGTGACGGTTTGGGAGAGAAATTAAAAAAAACATAATAATCAAACATGTAAACGATAAAGAGTTATCCGGAGAGTACTGTTTAGCTGTTTGAGTGTGTCGATAACAATGCTGTTGTGAATTCGAATCCATTGTGCAACTAGGCCAATATATTTGCTGAAAACACTTTTACTCTTTTTTAAAAAAGTTTTTAATGGCAGTTACGTACAAATATCTGTGTTGAAGCTTAAGTATTGAACGTTCACGTTTGGTGGTAACAATTGCTTTTTGATTTCATTAAAGTGTAAGTTAGACCTTTCATGCGATAGCTATTTTTTAAAATTATTTTTCATCTATTTCATATCTGTACCCTTGTATTTTTGGTCGTTAAACAGTGACTACATATTTAGCTAAGCCAGTCTTTCATTTGCTGTTTCTCAAATTTAAGGAAAAAATTTTTGAGAAGCGGAGCTTAGACCCAATATTATACCTTCTTGTTTCAGACTGATATTTGACAACTTACAAAAGTAACACTCCATATGAACGGTGATTATCGACGGCTGAATCTATAGTTTCAAACTTGTGGCTCTTCCGTTAATATATTACCTTGCAGCGGTGAGTTGGCCAATTTCTCGGGCCAAGTACACGGCAACAACTGCGCAGAACGTATCATTTGATTTATTGCGTGAAGTTTCCATCCATCGAATACCAGGGTGTGTTTGTTGAATAGTTTTGCCATAGAACAATTTTGTACGCATCCGGCTACCGTGTTTTCTATGTGAGCTTGTCACCTGAGGAAACCGAGTACCTGTCATTTAAAATCTGCACAAGCAAAATCTTCTCCCCGAAAAACATTGATGACTTGAGCTGTCAATCACTTGTGTAGGTGGTCCGACACTAACACAACAAACCTGTATGAGGCAACCCTCCACATGTACTTAAGTACACACAAGAGCTGTTTTGACTCTTGTATGGCCGTCATGGTGAGGATGGCAGTAGGCACGGTGATGTTGAATTCGTTGAAATCTTTTGTTTGTCATCGTGACGCCAGTACCTCGTTTTTGTCCATTTTTGTCTTTTACTCTTTCCTGGTGAGAAAAGGACTGAGTCAATAACTTTCTTCGGCGCGGCTCGGCTGCAATGGATGGGCATGCAATCGTGATAGGTCTGATCTACAATGCTCAGCAAAACATTGTTTCTATTAACATCAAATTCTGAAAAAATATCCAAGAAGACGAGTATTTTTATCCGGCCACTTCTGTACGATTTGAGGGGGAGAGGGTTTGATAAATATCAAATTCCTGCCTTCAAATTCCATCCTGTTTCACACCAGGTCCACTGTCCGTATTTACCTGCAACTGACTGACTGGTACATTGGCTCTTTTTCAGGGCCCCTATAGGGCTACACAGGAGCTATTGGGCCAATGAAGTACCTTTTAAATTTCCATTTGTCACCCGTACAAAGAAAACGCAAGCTGCCCTAAACCTGGTAGGAGGCGCTCTAATTATACATGCCTGCTCTAGCGATTACCTCTCATCACGATAGGGTGACAAAACCAGAAATGGGAGTTTATTATGATTGACATTTCGCTTTCAAGGGTTTTCTCTCCTAAAGAGTTCTTCACAACACCTTGACAAAATGATCCCCAGACCTTTTAAACTGTCACAAATGTTGCTCAACTCTTCAAGTTAACTCAGTCATGGAAAAACATCCCTGGTGCCATGATAAAGAACGAGCGCCCAAGGGATTGTGTTAGTTTAAAGCTGACTGCACTTTAATTTGGTAGGGACTTCCTTCATCATGCAACCTGGTATTGTTTCATTTTTGACAACAGCTGGTGTAATGCTGGCAATGATGACTAGTGTCCGCGGGTATGTGTGGAACTGGGCTGCTCTGAGCCAACCATACCAGGACAGAAACTATGAAGCAATGAGCCATCACCCTAGTAATGTTCACAGGAATGGTGGAAGCAACACTACGGCCCGCATACAGAACGCTACAAAGAGACACACCTGGCAGGTAGGCAAAACAACTACACAGATGACGTCAAAGGGCGATGGCCCACTGATTATGTGACAACAGTACTACGCAGATGACGTAAAGGGGCGATGGCCCACTGATAATGTGACAAGAGTAGAAGTGTAGATGGAGTGTTTTGGCAACTTGAAGGATTGTAACATTTCAGGCCACCTGTACCTTTCGTTTTTGAGATAAATGGTAATATATTCACCAGTGTCCTCATTGTCCTCGAAGCTATTGCATCAAATAAATTATTAAAAAGAAAGTAAACACAGGTAGGCAATGGATGTAACAGAGCACATCATTGCCTCTGCCTCTACCTTTGGGAACTGACAAACATACGGCACGATCGGATAGTGCATGATCATAGTGCAGTCAAGACTTTGGATGAAAAAAGTCAGAAATTTAATTTGACCGACAATATTAGAAGCAGTCAATTTACATTCATGGGTATATATATATATATATATATATATATATATATATATATATATATATATATATATATATATATATTGAAAGTATGCCTTGCAAAGATTAAAAGAGATGTTTTGTCTTAGCAAATTCTAACGACAATTACAGTCTGACTTTCTTTTCTATCTCGCTCTCGGTTTCACTAAACGTTAACGTTCAAGAGGACTGGTCTGTTGTCAAGGAGATCCATGTGGAAACAGTAGTTCCCCTTCCCACAGGGCACAGACTGGCTCTAAGTTGACATTTCATGAAAATCACAGCAACAAATGACATTATCAGATGGTAGAAAATTGAGATTACGCAATTTGTGTGCTGTTGTGATTTTGGTTTAATGACAGCAGCATACAAAATGCGTATTCTCCATTTTACTGCCATCTGATAATGTCCTTTAAAATTCTATCATAATCTTCAGAATGGTCCTGTGATACACCTCACATAAAGATGGCAATTTATAATGAAATCTTGAAGCTACAGTAGGCAATAGAATTGCCAAAGAATATTGTTTATTCGCTTCACTTAGTGTAAATAGAAATGACGTGCACTTAAACCCTTTCAGTGCTAATCACTGCTATAGTTGTTTCTCGTTACCGTTACACACATAATGGTTAAAAGCTTCAAATTTCTCATGAAGATACCTTTCATTCAAATACCAGCGAGCCTGGTCTAAAAGCAAAAGGTAGCCTAAAGTCAACAGCTTTCCTCTGCGCGCAAAGTGTCCCGAGGAAAGCTGTTGACTCAGTCTAAAATCAGCACTTTAAGGGTTAAAATGTAACGTATCTTGTAAGATTTCTTGAACGTATCTTGTAAGATCTCTTGAACGTATCTTGTAAGATCTCTTGAACGTCTCTTGTAAGATCTCTTGGCGTGTGTCTTGAATTTTCTTTTAGCCATGTGCGAACGATAAATGGTGTCGGAGGGGGAAGTTCTGTGATAGGCACTATGGAAATTGCCACGTTCACCGGCGGGAGGGTCAGCCGTGCCGCAGGGACGGACACTGCCAGCGGACGCTCGTCTGCATGTTCGGACGCTGCCAGATACTCGTGTTACTACCAAAAATAGGTAAGACTTATTGACGTTGAAAAGATATGAAAGAGAATTTGTTCAAATACTCTCCCATTCTAAGTGTTATAAGTTCCCGCCGGAATACAGATGAGGCAGATTGACATATAATGTACCCCTTTATTGATGATAACTTTTCTTCTGCAAGATCAAACGAGACACTTCTCAAATACATCAAAATTGCGATATGAATTTCCACTGAATTGAGTTTTAACGGAGATACAGTGAAACCGCATTATACTGGCACTCATATACCCGTATTGAATATAATGACACAAATTTTCGTGCGAAAAATTTTCTTTGTTATTTGATCCATTTATCTGAATATATTCAGTTATCTGACAGTATTTAGGGAACAGATGGTGTCATTATAATGCGTGCTCGCTGTACTTTTTTCTGAATTCACATCCGCTCCGCTTCCATCAGTGAAACCGATACATAAACAGCGGTGGTTTCTCATTCTCTCGATACGTAATACGCAGTGGTTACACGTTCTCTGTTGTTTTACGTAAACAGCAGTGGTTACACGTTCTCTTTTGTTTTACGTAAAAAGCAGTGGTTACACGTTATTTATTGTTTGACTTAAACAGCAGTGGTTACTTATTCTCTGTTGTTTTCTTTGAAATTGCAAGTAAACGTTTTCACTTTTAACCAGACAAAACAACAATGTCATGTTATGTACTGATAATTTCATGTTTGGTCTTCCTTGTTTTGCTAGAAGTTTTATATCGTGAGTTGTCTGAAAATTCATTTTTCGATATAAAAATGGTCAAATGTATTTGAAATATCAGAAATAGGTTGCAGGAAATGGGCATTTTATTAACGTGAATCATATATGGTGAATTTGGATCAACTGTTTTTTTGTACTTGGACATTGATCCATGCCAATTTATACTTGGTAATACTCCGTGCGAACTGATAAACAAATGGAACATTAAGATACTAGCCAAAGGGCCGCAATTGTCATTTTTATTGTGAAAAAATACAAACGGACGCAGCTTGAGAAGAACTGTCAGAAAGCTTTGTCTGCATGAAAACATCGAAGCTGAATAAGTGAAATGTACAAACACGAGGTGGCCACCCATAGATGTCCGGGGAATTAACATAAGGATTTACATCGCAATCTAAATGCTGCAGAATTTCTTGCTATGTGAAAAGTTTCTCGTGACAGACAGATCTTCAAACACGTTTAAATAGCATGGTTGATTGACAAGGAGAAAGATGTCTATATAGCTAGACTTAAGGGCCTTTTTCTCAGAAACTAGACATACCTGCAGCCGATGTCCTCCTGTCTCTAGGTCAAGATAACTTAAATCATATTTATCTATCTATCATGAATAGAATAGGAAATACAAGAATAAACACAGCAGCAGGGGATCTACCTGATTGACTATGTCAGTTAAATATCATATAAACAGATATATTGGAGTGTTGTATTCCCGTGTCTATACACTGTCCATTAAGTCATCTTTTCCACATTCATGAGCTGAATGAACACTCACAAAATCTTTGCAAATAAACAAGCTTTTCTTTGCAGCTGGTGGTACTAAAAGTAGAACAAATAGTCTTAAGTTGACGAAGATATGTCAGGAAAAAAGTACGTGCCAGTTTATACAAATTGCCCTCCCCCCCCCTCCGTGCAAAAATTTTAAATTGAATCCAACATTTCAAGCCTACGGACAAGTCTCATCATTGATGTGCATTATCATTACATATTTTTCAGTTTGTTTCAAACGAAAACTAACCCCCCCTCCAAAAAAAAACCAACAAAAAACAAAAATTATACCCCAAAAAACAAAACAAAACAAAACAAAACAAAAAAAAAAAAAAAAAAACCCAAGAAAAAGCAAAAACAAAACAAAACAAAACAAAACAAAACAAAACAAACCCGACCCCACCCCCCGCAAAAATACAACAATACAGTTAAGGAAGACAAAACAATCCAGAGAAATAAAGGTTGTCAATACTCCTTGTTATTGATGATGTCAAAACTTTTTGTAAAAGCATTATCTCACCTGACGCTACCGCAGACCACATGCTGCGGGTTAGTCAAAATGAGACATTATTGCGCGGCAAAAGACAATTTCCGCTTTCGTTGTTACATCCTTTCAATGGATTTTGTGTCACAGAGTTCTAATGCGAACAAAAAAGATTCAGATTTTTTTGTTTGTCGTTATCACAAAAAAGTACAAGTAATGATTATGTGTAATTTGATCTCATAGTTGCGTGGCGAAACTACTTAGAGCTACACTCACTCTTTTTTTTCATTATTACGCTGTTTTATTGTGAATTTTTAGTGAAGAATAAGGTAGACTGTCAATTATCAGTTAAAAGATTATCTACAAGAGACAACTTGCACGTGAAAAATCTGCCAATGGCAACATCAATTATTGCTCAGTGAATCTCCCAACCGCCGAACGGAGTTCCTTCAAAATCTAGCAATGTTTTTTAATTTCATTATAAGTAAGATTCGGTGAAAGAATTGAGCAACTGTCCAGACAGTTTGATGTGCTGTCAAGGAAAATAATGCACTGAAGCATTATATCTTGTTTATCTGCCAATTAAAGGGAGCAGATAAGTTGTGATAGGCTAGAAGGTAACAATTGGCCCGCCCATCAACTCAGCGGCAGCTCAGCAGATACACGGACAAACGGGCTTTACTTGATTCCCCTGCTGTGACGCGTTCACGCCTGTCAATTCATGATTTGTCAAGACGGCATGCCACAGGGAAGCAGAAAGACACATTTTCAATGCTATTTTGCTGTGAAATACTGTCACATATTTTCTTTAATTAAATGATTGTTCAGCTTGACCACACAGGGAGCAAAATGCTGCTATGCGATGCCAATGCCTCAAACGTGACACAAAGTGTATCTAAAGTCCCTATCACTATGCGTTAAAGGTTTGTAAGAATAAGTCCATGTTTACAATATATTCTTTGTGACAAAGCCTTTATTTGCAATCTTTTGTTATCCTTCGCAGGCATTTGGAGAGCTCCTAACAGTCACAGCTATGGTATCGCTTTCTTTTCCAATTGTTTTCTTTGAAAGTTTACACCGCGTATAGTCTTGTATTACAAATGACACTCCGTGAACTTGAAATTTATTTTACGCTGCCTCATATTGTTAATGAAACCTAAAAACCATCTGGAGTTATTCAGGTCCTGTTACGTCTTTGCACATATTGATACACAAATCAGCTCTTAAATATATTCATATGCAGAGAAAAGTATTTTCCAAGGCACATTTGAAAAATGATTAGTCAATTGTGTCATAATTAGAAAAAAGAGAGAGATTTTGAGATCACGTCTACTTAAGCGAATAAAGTCTTTAGAATCCGATATTGGAAATGTATCTTAAAATCTTGTAAGCATTGACACCACAGGGCACTCAAACACATGCACACTCAGGCCGGCTGGGGATTGTGAGTTTCTTAATTGTCGATGGTCATGGTGTGTATTCCGCGGATGGCGTTACGAAAAGAGAAGTAAGTAAATAAGTAGGTAAGGAAGTAAGTAAAGGATAGAAAATACAAAGTTGCAGTACGCTGGGGGCGACATATATTTCCTTTTGATTCTTTTTAGGAGCAAGGTGCAAACATGACAGGGATTGCGGGACAGGTAATTGTTGTGCCCGTCAACATGGCGAGAGAATATGTAAACCGAGACTGGGGCAAGGTGTCAAGTGCTACGTACCGAAAGGAGGTTTGGACTACAGCTTGAATGAAATGTGTCCCTGCGATCAGGGGCTCATTTGCAAAGACACATCTCCCTTGCTAAGGTTGGTATCACTGAATTTAACTAAAATGATAGACCCCACGAGGAAAAAACAACATCTGAATGAACCGAAAACGTTCTTCCATGTATTTTACGTTCAGAATAAGGGTAACTGACAAATAATTGACTGCAACAATATTTCATAAACTATATAATTTCCATACATTGCTCAAATGACATTAAATAGTTATTTGTCGGGAATGTCTTTCTGGGAAAAAATGATTCTTTGTTTTAAACGAACTAAAGCCTATATCGATGATATGCACTCGTTCGTACGTAGAAAATAATTCTTTCCTTTATCTGAATAATCATTTAATTTCTGAAACTGATAGTCACAAGCACCAGGGAATTACTTTCTCCAAGAATGCTCTTGGAATCATCACACAGGAAATATTTACGTAAAAGCCAAGAAAAAAAGAGTACACTGTCCTGGAAGCATGTGACATATTCTTGACCGCAAACAATTAGAAGAACTGTACTTTACCTTATCACACCTATATCTGAATATGGGGACATTTTATGAGGACATTGTTCTGCTGCGTCTAGCGTTAAGCTGGATCCTGTGCAGCACTCCGCAGTACGTCAGTTGTAGGTGCTCCAAGAAATGTCAGTATCCAGCAACTTTACTAGGAAATGTAGTGGCAGCCTTTGAGAGTATGGCGTGGGCGTCAGAAACTAGTCCAGATGCACAAAATCGTCAATGTTCTTACTCCTGCTTATTTAAGGGATAGATTACCTCCAGCGACATGGAACTTGGTCATGATACAAGAAATTTAAATGAAATAGCCCTGCTGTTTACCTCTCATGTGCAAGGCACAGTTTCCGTCAGTTACCCGTAGCTGCAATAATTTAGACTCTCTCGTAAAAATCATTCGGCAATCTGTCAAATACGCACGCAACAACACAAAAGCATAAAACATACATCAATACAAAAATATACCTGCAATGTCAGTTGTACATGTAAGTCCAACATAATAAGAACATAAACAAACATATATGAAAAATATTTACATTGCCAGGAGTTGAACTGGTTCCTACATTTTTACCGTATATAGATGGGAATCGATAGAGCCCAGAAGTCCTATCAATGCACAATGCAACATATAAAATCTGCGGTGTTGGGGGTTCCTATACATAGAGAGTTTCCTCTAAATTCAATAATACTTTTTGCGTATCCTCTAAATTGTGAAAGTTCATCACAATCTTGCAATTTCATGATGAATTTAGATTTTAGTAGGTCTGAATAGTTGTCGAAGTTTATTATTATTTCTTCTAGGTTTGAAAATAGATATTTTTCTGGGTTCTCGAAACAATTTAAGCTGGATCAGGAAATAAAATTCGTCCTCCAAGATCTTACAAACATAACACATTTTTCTCTAAAGGTAATTTTGAAGGTCGTTTATGTTCTCCTTTTTGAATATCCACATTATGAGCGTTATACGGCAAGACTTTTTGTCCGTAGAAGTCTTTGAACTTTTTTACAAATAATTTCCATTCAAATTTGAATTCTTGTTTTGCTAGAAGATCGGTCCGTAGTTATTGATTTTGCGTGTCGTTATTATTCATTTCGTGTTTTCATTTGCCTCCGAGATATATTACTTAAACTCTTTTATAATATTTTCCGGATGATATGCATTTTTATTGCTACAGTTATCCCAAAGATGTTGTAAATTGATAAAAATAAAGTGTATCCTTCACAGTCTGCAGCCACATACTTTTCCCTTCCAAATGCAGAGTAACACTGCATAAGTATGAATCAAACAATAAACTGTCCGATGGTAAATTCACAATTGTGAACCGCGTTTTATAAATAAGTCGTAATATATTCAGTGGTATGGAAGACTACTGTAGCTGTCCGAGCATTGCTGTGTTGTATGATTTTCGGTGAACCCCTAAACAGTATTTCCGGAAGTTGTTGTGAAATTGTTCACGTTCGGATTTAAAATAACCAGACAGATCATCTCTTAATATACATTTTGAAGGTATAATCACATATGCACTCCATACTTGACAAACGTACATAAAGATCGGCATATTAACCTTTTGGAATAGACTGATAAGAATTTAAAACTCACTGCCCCAATGGAAACTGATTTTCTCACTCTCTGAAAGGCTCTCTTTGCTTTATAAGCGCACATAGACTTTTCAAGGCACCATCAAAAGAACTACTAGCTGAAATTTGAATACCTAAATGGACATATTTTTGTATGCATATCGATGTGTCCGTACCGATTTAAAAATTCTTTTTTTTTTTTTTTTTTTTTTTTAAATTCTTTTCCAGATTAATTGAAAATCATAATTTTCGACTGTGGTATTTATTTACAAGTGACATTCCAGACAATAACATGCACTTTATTTAGGAAAGATTGTTAATCTTTTGCCTGAGCCAGATATTAACATCACGTCGTCTGCATAGAGCAAACAATTAGTTTTCCTATTATACAATGAAACAGAGTTGCGAAGAATCGTCAACTCTGTCAAGTAAATACTTATATAGATTTTGAACAAGCTGGGCTTAACACACAACCTTGTTTAACGCCAGTATTTATAATAAAATCTTCCCTCAGACCTGCGTCATATACAATTTGCAAAGCAGAATTGAAATACATGTCTCTAATAATTTCAAATATTTTGCTTTCACATCATCCATCATAAGCTTGTAGAAAAAGCCCAAGGTGCCATACTGTGTCAAAGGCTTTTTAAAATGTATGAAGCGTGATTATGGGTATTTACCCGTACATAACATTTTACCATACTTATCAATTAGTGTACCCAATACAAATGTATGATTGCTAGTTCTTCATTGCTAGCTGAAACCAATTTGGCAGCCATTGTTCAAATCGTTGTTTATCGCACGGGATTTAATGCGTTTGGATAATATTGAGCAAAATAGTTTTGATGTACAAATATTTATAGAGATGCCTCTGTAATTATTGGGCTCGATGGCAGAACCAGATTTGTAAATAAATGTAATAAGACTCTTTTTCCACAGAACAGGGTGAAAACCAGATGAAAAAATGACATTAATTAATTTCAGCAGAGCTGATTTCAAGCTCCCAAAGCTTGCTTTCAGCATTTTAGTCAGAATCATGTCTATTCCAGGAGACTTTTCTTTTTGGGATTTAATAGCGCTTCACTTATTTCACACTCATCGGTGTTGCTTAGTGCAGAATCAAAAGGAACTTGGTTCCCGATTAAACCATATCGGTAGCTGATAAATGTCGGGAGAGGTTGTGATTTTAATCTCTTTGACAATATATTTGATACACGAAGGGACCACTGTGCATGGTCACCATTTGTGACTTGTTAACTCTCTGAAGGTGCAACATATTCTAAATATAATGTTCCGTATCTTTTTCCCAGACATCATTCAATGAATTAAAAATTTCAAGTTTGAATACCTTACTCTTCCTCTTTTTAAGTAACGGAAACTTTCTTCTTGTTGCACAATATATGTTTGCCGAAACAATAATAACGCTTATCTCTTGACAATTGTTATGTCATACGTTTAATATGAACCAAATCGTGGTATTACTTGGGAACTGATTCGCAACAAGCCATGAACCGGTTCGAACCGTAGGTTCGTCGGTTCGAATCGGCAACCCAAGAACATTGAAAAACATGAACAAAATTCCAAAACTAAAACTTTTATTTATCAATAAATACTCATTTATATGCATATCACGTGTCCCCTTTGTTCCTTAATTCTTTCATTAAAGAGCAGAAAAATCAGTGGCATTTTTTAACGTCATTTCCTTGTAATTAGCCTGAAGAACAATCAGACATTTTGGGCTGATTCAGGTGTCAAAGGCGACCGTTTGTCTGTTTCAGTGTTGCGTCCATCAGAAAAAAGTCTATCGCAGGTTACACTAGTTGCAGTCATTGTGACATGTTATAAATGAGTTGTAACAAGAGTGGTAGGAGCTGACCGAGATATTCCTTCGTGCACGACATTTTTCCGCTGCCGTTTGTGCATGGTGTACTTTGCCGCTTACGTCAGTTGTCACGTGCACAGCCAAGTATGACTGCTTGCTCATGTGTTTTCCACTGACAAGCATGGCAGTAAGGAGAGCAGGTGGTGGAAGCCAAAAAGACAGATTTGAATGAGTCAGGCAGTATTCCCACTCAAGAGTTAATTTTTCAGAGGAGCATGAGTCATAGTGACGAGAATACGCGCTACAAGAAACCTATTGCAGGTAAAAAAGCCATACATTTTTGTGGAATATAATTCATTTATTTTTTTCAGGGTTCATGCCTGGCATGGACACTGATAAAGTGTTGTAAATTGAGTTATGTACATCAACTTATATTATGCAAACAGTGAGTTCATGCTAGATATGACAGACGACTTGGAAAGTTGTAGAAATACACGTCTGTTCTATTTCAAGTAATGTGGTCATCTGCACAGATCCTGATGGAACAATACCTTAGTTTGGGCTGATCAGAGGAAGGTGACAACAACAACTGTTTCTACAACACACTACCTGCAGCTCATGCTGCACTGCACAACACCAACAATGCTATTGTGTGAAAAGAGGTCATCATGTGATATAATCAACACTTTTTCCGCATTCCTATTGGTCTGTTCCTACCACCCATGTCACAAAAATTCTTCAAACAATCCCCCTTTGTCAGGAAATTAGCAGGACATGATACAATACATGTTTGTGCCCGCTAAGGATAAGCAAGGAGCCTACAGGGAAGGTAAACCTAAACTATCTCGTGGTCAGGCATCATAGCCTTTCTGTTTAGCAAGATATCTTCGTTTAATGCCTTTATGTTGCCTGTTTTACCTATCTATATCCATTTTTAAATTCAACTCAACCGATGTTTTAGACAAAAATTATTGAGTATTTTGAGCCAGAAAGTATGGCTATTTTTAACGTCCCTGAAATGCATATATACATGTGTCCAAGTTTTTGCGATAAACGGACCCCAAAAAGATATATGCAGGGAAGGAGATCACTTGAATGCAAAATGTGTATAAATGACCAATATGAGATCCGTGGAGCGGAAATATAACTCTTTAGGGATATTGTCCACACCCCTATACCCCACAGCATGGCGTTTCTCCCGCCAAAATCTGTCTTGTTTGACAATCAGAGTGGTGCGAGACAATGTATATAAATATTTGTGTGTACAACATTATGTGCAAAGACATACAGAAGAAACGTCTCTATAGCCGGGATCGTTTCAATTATGCAAGGTACAAAGTTCGAAATTGGCCAGTTTACAAACGTCCATGGTGCAAAGATGATAACCAAGGCTGGAATGACAAGTTGTCCCCCCTTCCCTGTAGGCTCCTTGGGATAACCAATGCATGTTCATTTGTATTAACATTGGTCCACCCTAACCGATAGTAACGGTTAATCAATCTGAACTGCCCATTCGAACCGCAGTTCCAGCCGTGGTTCGAACAGGTTCGTGATTGTTGAGGCATGAACCAGTTGAACTTGTGGTTCGGTCGGACTGCTGCCACTTCTTGTCTGCACATTTAAACAGTGCTTTCGTTTTCTTCTCTCCAGATCGTTTTGACATTATAGAATTTTTTGCAGCTTTATACACAATGTCCTTAAAATCCATGATTAATTTTTTACGCAGCCTTTATTTTGAAGATCATGTTTACTTTCGATGAACCTCTCTAGATCAGCCTTACATAGAGCATCTATAGAGCACGATTGAATGCAATAAGGTTCATCTTATTAAAAAAAAAACACACACACACACACACACACACACATAAAAAAAAGAAACAAAAAAACAGGAAGGGGTTAGCCCTTTTGTTTGTCCTGTTAGTCTGCATGGTCTCTCATGACATGAAGGTAAAAAGTGCAAATACATTCTGCTCAATTACACATGCAGGCATGCTGACAGGCCTCTCTGCTTCCGAAGCTATTTTATCCTGTTTTGGAATATAACTTGTATGTTAGACACAGAATTGAATTGTTTAATCCAACATGCATGCGTGTGTGTGTGTGTGTGTGTGTGTGTGTGTGTCTGCGTGCGTATGAGTGTGTTGTGAGCAGGAGAAGCGGTTCTCTTTGTACTCAATTAAAACCACTATTTCATGTAATGGGACAAACTGTGTTTACTTCATTGAATGACTTGTGTTTGACTCATCTTGTTTGTAAACTTTCCTGCACCACTTTTCTTCACCTACTGCTTGTAGATGCTCCCAGTACTTTAGCTTATCTTTGGCAATTCTGTCTGTGATTTTATTTTATGCTAACACTCCTAGGACTGCTTCTGTTGCTGTACATGGTGGTGCTCCCAGTATCCATTTCCTCACTTCATTCTGTGCTTTCTCCATTCCCTGGATATCTCTTTCACTTATTGAAATCACATCTAAGCCACATATCAATCCTGGTATTGCAACTCTATGCCATAATACCCTTGCTGTGTATGTTCTGTTGAAAATGTTCACTGCGGTAGCTTTAATCATCCCATTCCTATGATTTACTTTCTGTTTCGTCTTCTGCACCTGATGCCTCAACATGCCTTTACCATTTGCTTCTATCTTAACCCCTAAGTATTCATACTTGTCAGCCTACCCAATTTCGATTAACTGTTCTCTACCTTCTGGAATTTGGAACTGCCCAATTCTCCATTTTTCATTCCAATCTGGTTTCTTCCCAAGAGTCATTGCTTCACACATAATCTTACTGAATTCTAACCTCAATTCATTCCTATACTCCCCTGCTATGTTAAGCACCTCTTGTAGTTCTTTCTGGGACTCTGCCATGAGTACGATGTCATCTGTAAAAAATAAGCCTGTGATTGATAGGTTACCTACCTTTATTGCCTTATTACACTCCATTAACTGACCCCCAACTCCTGAGTATACAGGGCAAACAAAAAACGGGGACAGCACACATCTTTGCTTTAGGCCTATATCCATTCTCTTCTTCTACATTTCCAAATGAGATTGTACTGTCTACATCTTCATACAACGCATTCAGAATTTCGAGAAAGCTACCCCCATATATTAGTCCACTTAGTTGTTCTCACAGGACATCTCTTCATACCCTGTCATAAGCTTTCCTTGCATCTAGGAAACACACGGAGACCTTCGTCTGCTTTTGCCTTGCCAACTCAAACACCTGGGTCAATGTGAAGATATGATCACCTACCCTTCTAGGTTGTCTGAATCCATTCCGAATTTCCCCCAGAAGACCAAGCCTTCCAACTATTCTACTTAGTCTCCAGTACATTTTCCTACTAAATATTTTGTCCACATCTGACGAAATGGCGATAGCTCTACACTGCTCCAATTGGCCTCCTGGGCCCTTCTTTGCAATATATGAAATCCTGAGTTTATTCCATTCCTGTGGTAATTGTCTTCTCTCAATAACCATATCGAAAAGCAATTGTAAACTACCCTCAATTTCCTCTGGCCCTCTCTTTATGAATTGCATCAAGATATCATCAAGTTCTGGAGCTTTGTGTAATCGCATCTGCTCAACTGTTATTTCAACTTCTATACATCTGACTCTAGAACAAATATCTGGATGCCAGTGATCTTGTGTGTAGCCAAGTAAGCCTACTTCAACAAAATGTTAAAATTAAATATTATACATTAGTAGAAATGAAAGTAGAACAGCCTTTTAAAAGGTCACATGTTTTTTCTTTTGTCATTTTTTTGTCTTTAACGTGTATGATAAGCGAAACTTACACATTGGGTACTGATTGGGTTTTCGCTGAGCCTTCTATCTTCATGTCAACACGTTGGTAATTCCGTAGCTTATTACTCTTGTGTTTATTTACTAGTTTCCCTTGTGATCAAAATTATGCAAATAAACACTTCTTAAGAAGCGAATTTGATAAAAAAAATGTGCTTGTTTTCTTATCCCTATGTTTCATGGCAAATAAAATATACGATCCTTGGTGAGGTGGCATACAGTTAACTATCAATGACTAGGAGGAACTGACACATATTCATAGGTCACTGCAAATACTGTTGTTGTGGCATGTGCATGCACATCGCTACAAAGGGGAGAATTGTTCGGAATATGTGTAATTAAGTATACTTTTTCTAAAATTAATTTATGAATTTAATGTAAATCATCTCCACCATGGTCCTTTGATGATTATTTTGTCACATGCTCTTTCACTTGCAAAAACATAATAATTTGTCCATAAAAATTAGCGTATTACCCATGAAAGCTAGAGAATACAGACTGGAGTACAAAGTTGTCCATGGCCATCATTAGGAAGTTCGAGCTACACATTTTTTACTGTATTTGGAAAGAATGATGGATCAAAGTTTATTTGATCCATCATACCTTTGCAGGCAGAATGTTCCTGAGCAATGGACAGTCACTATCATTTCTTGGCAAACACAGTGGCAAATTTATACAAAACAGTATGCAAGTTGAGTTACTGGACAATATTCAATTCTTCGTTGTATGTTGGCAAACTTTGTGCTGCCAATGATGTCTCTCTTCCATTTTATCGCTTCCTCATGTGTACAGGTTCCTAAAATGAAATGGAGGAGTTAATATCTGAAGAGGATTCAATCAATTCCAGGGGTAACATCTGACGACACTGAAATCATATGGAGAGGTTAACATCTAATGGAAGAGTAATCTCAAACAGAGGAGTTAATATCTCATGTAAACTGAGTCAAATGGAGGACTTTAATTAATATCTGACAAAGAGCCGATACATTTCAATGTACAACCCCAAAGTTACAATGCAGTAGATCTGTTGTAGGTTGTAAATGCTTCTGATATTGCCGAAAGCTTGCCTGCCAACTGTATCCAATATTGTTCAACCGGCAGACATCATCATCTTGCACTTGGCTGGTGATGATGTTCGCTTGGACCAAGCAGACTGCAGGGGGTCATAAACTAGCACAACACCAATGCATACAGCCTGAACTACCATCCCAACATACCAGCAAACTGAACGGAAACAGGAGATGGAATTAGAGATTAAATGAACACCACCCCTCCCCAAGAACATAGTTTATAAAAATATATTCAGACCTAGAAAAGTTTTGATGATTGGTTGGCAGTGCCATGGGCTGTTTCGTCGCAAGCTTTCTTACGAACTGGAAAAAAATAATATAATGGCGGTGCATAAGTAAGTAAGTGGTAACGCAAGTAGATAAGTATGTAAGTAAGTAAGTAGGCATTAGTTTTATTGACATCACGAGGTCAACTTGGCCCCTATCTAATACACAGATACAGTCATGCAGAGTACACACAGGCACATACACTGGTAATCACAGTGTTCAGGTATAGTGGTCCTTAAACTTCTATTACATAAGCAACAGAGGCTATACAGTAATATACCCATGGATGGAAACATACAATATGACTGGGAAGCAAAGCCTAGAGATACAGCTATTTCCCAGCAGAACTCCCATTAGCAATCCTTTAAGCCCTGTTACATAAACAACAGAGGATAGACAGTATGACATCCATGGATAGAAACATACAATATGACAAGGAAGCAAAGCCTTCAGATACCGCTTTTTTGCAGCAGGACTCCCTATAGCAGTCCTTTGAGTCCTATTGCATAAAGAACAGAGGCTAGACTACTATTACATTCTCCATAAATATGATGTTACAAGAGATGCATTGATGGCACTTGAGTGTATACACCTTTCCAGAAAGAACACCCTGTGTTATCAGGGTGGGGATACTTTGATAGCCAATGCCCTTGTTGTGCTAGAGGTGTGACACCAGGGACCAGCTGCTGACGGGAGTTCTGGACCCTAAAGAGGTCAATCGGGCGACTGTAGTTTTATGTAGCAGTTAACTCTCTACATTCCTCTATATCACTTTTTTTTCTCTTTCCATATTCACCATTGCAGATACTGAAATTTACTGTGAAATGATGTATTGAAGGTGTACCTTGAGTACGAAATAATATATACATACATATATTATATATATATATATGTTTGTATATATATATATGTTTGTATATATATATATATATATATATATATATATATATATATATATATATATATATATATATATATATATATATATATATATATATATATATATATATACCCATCGATTTAAACATACAATAGGGCTAGGAAGCAAAGCCTACAAATACAGCTAATTTGCAGCAAAACTCTCTATAGTGTTATTTTAAGTTCTATTACATAAAGTCAAATAATTATTGTTCTTATCTGAAACTGTACTATGAAAATGTGGTAATTATGGTTTGTTTGACAGGTATTCTTCTTTGATATGAAGCTCTGCATTTACAAGCAAAACTTCACATATTTAGCTAATTCATCAATTGCCACGTTCATATTTATTCATTATTATGCGGGTTGTCTTTGCTGAATATTTAGCTTAGGCAAGGAGCCGCTACTCAGAGAGACATGTACGGGTAAAAGGCTCCGAAACATGTTGAGTAGTTACCCGCTGAAGACCCTTTAATTTATTTGGGATGATACAGCCTGTGTCAAAATTTTACAGAGGAATGTGTGCAATATAGACAATAGTAATTCCATATATATACAGGTTAGACAGGGACAGGTTAGCGTATGGAGAGTAAAGAGTTCGAACTGCGGAATAGGATATTGACTACTAGGAAGTGGTTCTGGGCAAAAAGACACAAATACAATAAACAGCAGAGACTAGGCAGTACTATACCCATGGATGGAAACATACAATATGACTAGAGTGCAAAGCCTACAGATACAGCTATTTTGCAGCAGGACTCCTTACCTACTGATAACTAACTACATTGATGTCGATATCACAATTACTATCACGATACTTTTACAAGAAAGTATAATAAACCACAGCGATCAGATGGTTCTGCCCCTGTGGTGGCACAGGCCATGGCTATTGTCTATATCAAGTATAATGTTACTAATAAT
Source organism: Hermodice carunculata (assembly GCA_964020975.1). NCBI lineage: Eukaryota > Metazoa > Annelida > Polychaeta > Eunicida > Amphinomidae > Hermodice > Hermodice carunculata. The sequence continues at coordinate 143,325,562 of OZ026612.1, forward strand.
AAATGGTAATAGCATAAAGTAGTCCAGAAACCTCCAGCAGTTACTTATTCTGCAATAATGATACTGCTGTGGCTCTCCACTTCTGTGCCGTGGTGCTGTGTGACACAGATGGCCTAGGAAAAATAAAGTATATGAGGCGAGGGAACCATGGTTATCTAATCTGCCATGTTTTCAAGATCAGAGAAGAGGCAAAGGGTCCACCTGACACTCTCTCGCAGCTGTGGTGGGTCCCTGGTCCTGAACATATTCCCCTCCACTCATCATTTGTAGTCCCCCCTCCCTGAAAAGGCATTTCCCATGGGGTATCTCATGGCAGTCCTTATAAAGGCCACTTCCATTCCCTGCACTCTTAAATTCTAATTTAACCTGTTGCTATCTAACCCTATCAATTAATTTCGTTTCTCCCAGCACCCTACCAGGTAGTCCTGTACACTTTTAGTACCTTTTCTGCCTCCCAGAAAGCCATCGTTCAAACCTAAAACCCATGCTACACGTTCCTCTTCCCCTTAACACTGAACCTCTTCTAGACCCTTGTTATCATAGTCTTGCCTGCACCACTTTCTGAAGAATTCTTCTCTTACCTCTCTATATATATCACACCACAACAGCCAATGATCCACTGTCTCATATGCCTCTTGTCTATATACCTTACATTTTCCATTACTACCTGTTGTCCACTTCTGTTTTCTCGTTTCTAGATTGATCACTCCTGTCCTACTTTGAAAAAGAAGCTTGGATCCCATCTCTTTATCCCAACACACACGTTTCTTTCGCTTTTCTAATACCTTGTAAGCTTTCAATGTTCTCTTTTCCCTGACTGCTCTTTCCAGTCCTCCTTCCAGCCCTCTGTAACAGTCTTACCTGTATACACTCTCCAGTCCTCCTTCCAGCCCTCTGTAACAGTCTTACCTGTATACACTCTCCAGTCCTCCTTCCATTCCTCTGTAACAGTCTTACCTGTATACACTTTCCAGTCCTCCTTCCAGCCCTCTGTAACAGTCTTACCTGTATACACTCTCCAGTCCTCCTTCCATTCCTCTGTAACAGTCTTACCTGTATACACTCTCCAGTCCTCCTTCCATTCCTCTGTAACAGTCTTACCTGTATACACTTTCCAGTCCTCCTTCCAGCCCTCTGTAACAGTCTTACCTGTATACACTCTCCAGTCCTCCTTCCATTCCTCTGTAACAGTCTTACCTGTATACACTCTCCAGTCCTCCTTCCATTCCTCTGTAACAGTCTTACCTGTATACACTCTCCAGTCCTCCTTCCAGCCCTCTGTAACAGTCTTACCTGTATACAGTCTCCAATCATCAACTTCATCATATCTTTTCAATTTATATCTGTCTGTTAACTAATTTATGTCTTTGACCCATTATATTTGTTCCTAGAGCACCTCATTATAAACTTTCCCGCAACACCTGTCTTCACTTACTGCTTATAGATACCCCCAGTACTTTAGCTGTGATTTGGTAATTCTGTTTGTGATTCTATATCATTGTAACTTTCCTAGGACTGCTTCTGTTATTGTACATGGTGGTGCTCCCATTATCTATTTCCCTGTCTTGTTTTGTGCTTTCTCCATTCCCTGGGTATCTCCATCACTGATTGGAATCACATCCAAGCCATATATCATTCCTGGTATTGCAACTCTATGCCATAATACCCTAGTTGTGTATGCTTTGTTGAAACAGTTCAGTGAAGTAGCTTTCATCATTTCTTTCGTATGATCCACTTTCTGTTTAATCTTCTACACCTGATACCTGAACATGCATATACCTATGGATTTTATCTTAACGCCTAGGAATTCACACTCATCAACCTCCCCAATTTCAATTAACTGTTCTCTACTTTCTGGAATTTGGAACTGCCCAATCCTACATTTATTTTCCCATCTGGTTTCTTCCCAAGAGGCATCACGTTACTCTTATCCCTACGGTCTTCTAACCTCCATTTATCCCCGCATTCCCCTGTTTGGTTCAGCATCTCTTGTGGTTCTGTCGGGGACTCTGCCATGGGTACAGTGTCATCTTGGATCACAATAGAGCAAACCAATGACTGCATACAGTGTACATGCAAAATTTACTATCATAGCGAATGATACTACTACTATTACTACTACTACTACTCCTACTACTACTACTACTACTACTACTACTACTACTACCAAATGATTATGATGATACTTATCCTACATGCACAAAAGAGCAAAACAGAGCAAAGACAGTAGTTTGTTTATGGATATATATTTATGATGCTGACACACAAGTTGTGCAGCTTCATAATCTGATAATAGTACATGAGTGGCACTCAGCCGAGATTGCCACCATTTAGTTTGGCTGAGAGGCTGACGCAATGAACTTCATGCATTAAAAGTTTCGTATCGTGGCATCAAAAATAAAAAATGAAAAAAATTGACGGCATTAGGTGTCCAGGCAGTAGGTGTCCAATTTTTCTTGCTTTAAACATACTTTACTGAACACTTGAGAAACAGGGATTTCGTGATATGGACCCCTCTCGTATATTTTCGTCAATTGTAAAGTCTGAATTCTCACCAACCAAAACGGTCCTTGAGGTACGAAGACGAGAACTGAGGCAGAATATGACAGTGCAATAAGCCAGGTCAAGCTAACTGCCCTTCACAACCTTTTTGAGGAAGCCCCAGCAGTGCAGTCAGTGGGTCTTTGAAATAGCGGGTTTCCCGTGTTAACACGACGTGACATTTCAGTACAAAATGTTTGGGTTTCCGCGGCTGTCATGATTCGTCACTTAGAGTGGGAGTGATGTCAAATTGATCAATGATAAAAACGATGGCCTAACTTCGAATGAAAGAGAAACAAAAATTAGAATAGGAAACACCACTGTGTGAAAGGGGTTCATGTAGACCCCGCTTGCTGCCCGATGGCATTTGAAAGGAAAATAGATTTAAACCGAACGCCATTCCTCCGACACAATTTCCATCTAAAATCTTTGAAACCAATGCAACTGTAACAGCTGCCCAGGTGAAGCTTTTCAGGTATAACGATAGAAACGGTCACTGGATTTTGACAGGGTCTCCTTATATCTTGCTGCCGGCTATCTCGGCAAAAAACAGGCGACAGCTTGTCAGAGATTTGAGCAAACGATGTTAAAATGGGTAAAGCAGCTGGCTGTCAGGCTGCCCTTCCTCCGGAGCACAAGGTGCACCAAGTTAGGTCACTTTATGCCCTTCCTCACGTCCTCGCTCCGTGGAATGCCTACCGACACAAACTAACACTGAGCTCGGAACGTGTTTACTAAACTTGACATAAAAGCAATACAATCAAGTAGAGCAGTATACAAAAGTGTGATATTCACAGTCACTTGATTAGTCCCTTACAATCAGTTACTTGGAATTTATGCTGACTGTCTCCCCCCCCCCCCCCCCCCCTGTTTCTGTGGCTTTCGTCAGAGCTGTTATGATTCAGTTTGACCTGTCCCATAAAGCTGCTTCAAAAAGACGTTTTTTAGTTGCTTTTAACTTGCCTAGTTCTGATCAATTTTGTGCCTTCCACTTGTTTCTTGTGTTCCAAGATTCGACTGCTTGACGGCCTTGCTGCTTGTCCTGTTTGTACAGCATTACAATCCCTCAAGGTGCATAAACTGCCCCACAAGTTTGTATTAGTTTTTTTTTTTATCCTGGGGATGAACCAGTACAATTTTGATAGAGGAATAAGGTGTCATGTCGGTTGGATTATTGTATGATTTGTTGACATATCTTATTCTCTATAATTGTAAAAAGTGATTGGGAAACAATCACAAGCTTATGTCAATCAATATTAGATATATTCCCCGCGGCTTATGATATCCCTTTAACATAGTGTTTAACTACTGTCTTTTTTCTCCTCCATCTAAAATTAGAAAACTGTTATCAACAGAGTTGCCAGTGTAATATCTTTCACAATATGTATGC
>OZ026612.1:143331992-143372992 GCA_964020975.1 Hermodice carunculata
AACTGATTTGCCCAGTATGTATAACTGTTGAGTTTGGAAATCCAGGAAGGCGGGGCTTATTGGAATGTGGGCGGGACACATTTGTTATGGTCTGATAAGAAACAAGGCTCATGTGTTATGGTCTGATAACACACCAGGCTCTCTCCTATACTTGCAATGTTAAAAGTTAGATTGAATATAAATATAAGTCTTTGACAAGTCTAAATATAAGGCTTGAGGCACTTTTTCCAAATACAAAAAATTATGATATGATCCAAACGTCCAGGGCAGCAGTTTTTTGTGGTAGCAGATTTAAAAAATCCATATTGGCTGTTAAAACAGTAAATGTAAAGTGAATAGTTGATTATTTACATACATTAGTGTGTCGGCTGTCTTTCCTGAATATTTTGCTAAGACAAGGAACCGCTACTCAGAGAGACATGTACGGGTACAGGCTCCGAAATATGTTCTAAGTAGTCACGCACTGAAGACAATTAAACATATTTGGGCTAAAGCAGCCTAGGTCAAAATTCTACCGAGGAACGTGAGCAATGTGTAGAGTAGCACTTCCATATTCATATAGGTTAGATAGGGACAGGTTAGCTTATGGAGTGTGTAGAGTTTGGACTGCGGAATAGGATACCTTCAACCAGGAAGTGGTTCTACACATACCGACTCTAGCATAATAATACTATTTTCTTCAAACCTTTAGACATAGACAGTTATACAGGTGTAGGGCGATTATTTCCGACAAAAGTCTCATTTTCCTTTTTGAACAATTGTAAAAGTAAAGCAGTTTTAAACCTATCAAAAAAAATTATGTTGGCAGGGAAGGATTTATTGCCAGTGCTGTGGACTCAGAAATAGAAGAGATAACATATTTCAGTAGTTTTATTGATAAGTTATTATGTCCTGCACCAGACTGTCTGGTATCATGGTCTTCCAGGTATTAGCACAGAAGCTCTCACGTGCTTTAATACCCGCCGCACGGTATTCAAACCTACCCATTTCACTGTTGTTAATACTAGCGCACGTGTCCCAGGCGCAGGGAACAATGTTAAAAGTACTGTGATTGGAAAGCAGCCATCATTCTGCACGGGCCAGCATTGTGTCTTTGCCGGTGCCCACTTTTTGGGCAACAGGTAGTGAGCTATCAATATGGCCGACTGACTATACCAACCATGCTCTGTGGCTTCCACCTGCTAGCTTGGTTTGCCACCTGAACTATTGAGTAAATCGAGCGCGTTGTTGTCAATTTTTAGTATGCATGCGTTTTAAAAGCAAGCTGAGTTACCAAGTCTCGTGCAGCGGGATTCGTGACGATATATACATTCCTACGCCACGTTGGCAGTCCTTTTCCATATTTTGAACATTGGTTCTGGTTTGTGTTTACATTATGAAACAAACAATTAAATCATGCTTTTTGTCTGTTTTATCATTTCAACCTTACTAGTAAATTATTCGATCTACATGAAACTGATCGCATCATTCACCTGTCTGGCATTGGTCCTTTAGGGGATAGCTCATTGTGCGTTATCACAGAAACCTGGCAGGTCAGGCCAGTGACACTGTATTGGATCAGTCTTTTCGTACGCACAAACATGACCATACATTGAAATGCAGCAAACTGGCCATGTACTCGGCGGGCTCTATTGTTATGTGTACAAGACAACTACGTTGGACTGTAGGGCGAAGTCAGACGTCACATGCGACAAGGAGACCACATTAGGTTCTTGATATCAGCGAACATTGAAAATATTTTAAGCTGAAAAAAAATCAATTTCAGTCAAAAATGTATCATGTTTATGATTGCATGCGTTTTATTATGTCTGTAACATTTAATACTTTCTTCAGTTATTAAATGGATTCACAACACACGAGTTGAACCAAATTTATCATCGTGAGCAACAAATAAATCAGGGGTGTTTTGTTTTTATGTATGCGTGTGGAGAGATCCATTCGACTTTAAAGTGGGACCAACGATAACCTGAGCGACGGAAATTGTCATCGTGCAGGTTAATATCTTTGCTAAATATGTGATGTGTTTTTCTAATGTCTACTGCATTCTGAGACAAAAAATTTGATATGTTCGAAATTGATCTTCTTATAGAATCTGTACATGTATTTATAAACATCATTTATTGTTGTTGAATTTTTTCTTGTTTCTCTGATATAGTGCTATGTATTGTGGTATATTTTTCTTTATTCAAGTATAACATTGCTCATCATGCTCAGGAAGTGCTCTGCTCATATACACGAGCTCTATCAGTACCAGTGCGACAGGCCTTTTAGCTTGAGATTGACTCGCAGGAGCAGTCTACAATCATGATAATTAGTGATCCATGTTAACCTTCAGAGGGTTTAAAGCTCCAGTAAGATTACAAGGTACCATACGCTGGTACTGTAGAAGGGACTAAAACCAGTAAAGGCATTAAACAAACAAACAAACAACCCAAAAATTGATTGACACAAATCTTATTACCATACATTTAGGCCAGACATAAAACAGACAGAAAGCCATGTATTTGGTTATAATTATATCTGTTGAACATTCGGCATCATGATCTTATTTAGATAGAAAACAGGGCAAGCTAACATAAATATTATTCAGCAGTTTTATTTAATTCCAGTTAGGTTTTGGTGAACTTTTGACCACTTGTGACCTACATATACAGAGTGCCCCCAAAATGTGATGTTATATCTTCCCAATAATTGACCCACTTAATATAAACACACACAAAACTGAATATAAGGACAGAACTGACCTAATTATATGTTAGCTAAGGTCCCCTACCGCTTAAAATTAAAGCAATTTTGAGAGTAATATGCTGCAATTTTGTAACAGCTGTACAAAATTACTCAACGGTGCCTGACTGTCATCATGCAGTTTCTACATGTGGATAGTGTAAATAAATAAAGTATATGAAAAGGTTTTGGTAGTGCTTCATTTCTAGGTGTAACCAACCGACTAAAGGGCACATATTAACAGACTGTTTGGGTGCCACAAGGAATTTCTTATGTACACGTAATATTATGGTAAGTATATAACAAAAACGAGGAAAGAGAAACTCCGACCAGATTTAGAAAATTACTTTACATGTTGTCCTATATGCTTGCTTCCCGACACGCTGGGAGAAAAAGGGAACAAAGCCGTGTCAAGCAACCAAAAAAACAAATGCTGCAATCGTGAGCCAGTGGCAGGCAATGAACCCAGGAGCAAATATTGGCAGACGACAGTCAATAAAATGCAACATTGAAGTAAGCTCCAGAATACACCCATTGAGGGAGTGTTGGTGATTGCCATAACCAATTGTTAAAGAATTCCTTTTGAAAATTAAAGCGCCAGCAGGACAGATAACGTGTTCACTGTGACTGGCCAAGGATGGACTTGGTAGAGCAAGCGAGGAGTCTGTAGCCAGCATAACTGGACTAATTAATTACCAGTTTTGAAGTGTCAGTGCCAGGTGAGGACCTTGTCGGTGCAGGCGGGGGTAGGACGAGTCTGTAGGGTGCCAAATTGAAAGCAAATCAATTTCATGCTCCTTATTTCCGTTGTTGTTCTATTTACAGGAAAAAGAGAAAGGGCCACCGCTGGTTCACGGAAAGGATGCGCTGTTCCACTCCATAGAAAAGTTGTCTTCACAGCTGAAGTTGCCCTGCCGTGGCCCAGGTATCAGATTGATGACGTCATGCGCAGCTGCTGACTTCATACGTCACGCCTGAATGGACCACTATGGAACTCGGTGAAAATGCCAGGCCTACAATAACTGTTTATATATCGTAGTTTTAAGAGCTTCAACTGCAAACCCATGATAGCAACGAACCTGTCAGAATTATTTGTATTTCCATTTGTGCATTCCTGTTACTGTCAAACACAAGGCGTCCTGCAGTTGCGTAATACAAGCAGGAGGCGCAACTGAAGTCCGTCATGGGAAGCCCTTGACATTGAAATAGGAAGGGAAACTTGATGTTTGAGCTAAGCTAACCAACATTTTCTTGGTTGTGACAACATGGGCACTGCCAATGCTGATTTCCAGTCTAAACGGTCTTACCGCCAGCCTGAGCTGCTCGCCCATTTCTAGTTATTAAAAAGGCTGCAATCTGGCCTCCAAAGGTGCTTCATGTATGTCTATCATACTCTAATAACTCAGTTAAAAATCCACCTGATACCCGTGGACAAAGAAGATAAACATATAAGGCCACCGCAAACTGAACAAAGGTAGCTCACATTGAGATGATCTACTTCAGGAATTTATATGGTCACGTGATCCAGACTTTGCAGACAACAAAAGTACTGACGACTGGTGAAATTTGAATTTTGAATTGTATGAATATTAACATTTTTAAAATATTGGGTTTTTTTTTTTATATTTTTGTATCATACATTTAGAAGCATATGCATGATACCGATGCCACAATATTGGACGATGTGAATCTGCGCATATGTTTACAAACACATTTTATGCGGTCCTGTAAATACCTGTTGTCCGCACAGAAAAAAGATTTCCTTCTTCAGACATGCTTATGCTTTTCGTTTACTGCTGACAACCTAAAAGTGTCGGCGCCCTCTGAAATGTATTAACAGTATATTATGGAACCACAAGTTACAATCGATCATTGAAAAGGGACGTTTGAAAAATAATTTTAACAACGATTGAGTGCCATACCTGTATACTGGCAGACATATCAATGGACATCCTTGGCAATGGTGATGAAAATGGTGATTTATTGCATATGCAGGTGTCTGGAATGTGGATTCCGAGGGCAGCCTAAAATATGACTGAATTGAACTTAACTGACCATAATCACAATACAAATAAGATATTATGTCAACATACATACACGCAAAGACGACAGGAATATAGATACAGCTGAAAAAAGCTCAAATATATGAACAGCTCGAGAAAAATGATACATATAAGTATAGTTACATGGATACGTTTCTAATATATCATAATAAAAAGACTGTATATGCAGGAAATAGAAGAGTATTTATTACAGGGAACGTGTCTACATCGCGTTAACGCCGCCCCGCAACGCAGTGCCGATATCTGGTCGTTTAATTTTATGAAAAGTATGAACTTATCTGGATCTTCTGATTGGATAAATGAGGGGGAGGTGTCAGCTTACCTACCATAATATTTTGTCGTTCGATTTTGTAGTTTTTAAAAAATGTTATAAAATGAATTTCGTCGTCTAAAGTATCACAAGTTTCACACAACGTTTCTCCTAGCGGAATTTTATGTGGTTCTTTTGCCTGCCGGTTTCAATTTTCAAAGCTCTTATCCTAAAACGTGAAATGTTTTTCCTACGTTTACGATCTTTATTATCAATAAATAATTCTTCATCTCGAAAATCATCTTGACATTTGGTATAGGTTCTCGATGTTATGCGGCCCTCTGCTGTTTGGTATCGAATTTTACCACTGAATGACGAAGCTTCTCTTTACCTTGTTGTCGAAACTTTTAGACGGAAAATCGTCAGCATATGGGCCGGCATTTCCCCACATCTTGTTTATTCCTTATGTATATTTATTTTCTCGAAGACAGTATTCATTCGAATTTTCCGGTTTCTGTATGTCCAATATTACAAAGAAAGCAATCATATGATAGATTAAGCTCCACCTTTATTTATTTTATCCAGACTACTTTGCAAACCTGCTCAGTGTCGTATAATAATATCAAATCATCTGCATATAGGGGGCAGTTTATGCGTTTTTCGGATCTGTTCTTACATATTTTGGTACAAACAACAATAAGATTCCGTAGTATAAACGTAAAGTCACTTCTCGGTGAGCCTTTAACAATGCAAATTTTAAATTCATTTATGATATGTTTAGAATCAAACTAGTTCTGTACTCTCTGATCAATAATTGTATTTGTGTCTTTTTGCCCAGAACCACTTCCTAGTAGTCAATATCCTATTCCGCAGTTCGAACTCTTTACTCTCCATAAGCTAACCTGTCCCTGTCTAACATATATACATATGGAATTACTATTGTCCATATTGCACACGTTCCTCTATAAAATTTTGACATAGGCTGTATCAGCCCAAATAAATTAAAGGGTCTTCAGCGGGTAACTACTCAACATGGTTCGGAGCCTTTTACCCGTACATGTCTCTCTGAGTAGCGGCTCCTTGTCTAAGCTAAATATTCAGCAAAGACAACCCACATAATAAAGAATATATAAGAACGTGGCAAATGATGAATTAGCTAAATACGTGGTTTTGCTTATAAATGCAGAGTTTCATTATGAAAGAAGAACACCTGTCAAACAAACCATAATTACTAAATTTGTGTAGTACATGTTCAGATAGGAACAATTTGACTTACCCCTGAACCAATATGTACCCTTTCTAGCTGGACAGCTTATCCTAGTTAAACCACCCGCCAGTGTATAATTCTTTAAAATAGTTTTGACCACTTCCTGAAGACGTGGTTCAATGTTTACTGGGGTCAATTATTGGGCTTCCTTTGTTCATAAGTGTAAGAAAACTAATTTCCCAAATTTGAGGAGACCCCCTTGGGGCTGTATTCCCTCGAGGGGGAGACCACCTTGGGCTTATATTCCCTCCGAGCTGAGAGGGCACCAGACAGATACTGGACATACACGATCATTGAATACAAAATGGATGGAAAGTCATATTACACAAATGAGATGTAATAGTTCGTCATTGGTCATCCAAAATTTAGACCTTGAGTCTTTTTTGAACGTGTGTAATGGAGGGGTCGTCTGTATATGAGTAAGGAATGAACTCCGAAAAGTAGGCCCGTAAGATATAACAGAAAATTAACCCTCTTGTTCCGTGACCGAAATACCACATACATTGTGTCGTAATTATTTATGGATAATTTGTTATTGTAAAACAATTTCATGACTTCCGTCTGTGGCCTCCTTAACTTTAAACTTCAACATACCAATACTTTAGTCACTAAGAAGAAGACACGTAGCATCAGCAAACAACATAGATTAAAAGTCTTTGGAACGTAACAAAGGTCATTAATATAGATAAGGTCACAATAGGGGTCCTAAAATTAATCCCTGGGGAACACCACAGGTAAAAGATAAGGTATTTGAGTTTTTGTTTGTCAGGTTGACTGAATTCTGCCTGTTAACAAACTAGGAGCCAATCAAGAGCTATTTCCTGTACTCCATACCTCCATAGACAGATAGGCCTAACTTATGCTGTCGGATATCACGATCAACTGGATCGCCTTAAATTGCTGTTTTTTATGTGTTCACTTTGTGTATGATAAAAGGATATCTCAAAATTGCTAAGGTATCTAATAAACTGATGACAGGCTTAACACATGGTAATCGTTTGATCAATATATGTCTTGCAGTAAGGCCAGAAATGTAAACACCAGGAAAGCATTGCTGTTCAAACTTAACTAGCGTCGCCCGGAAACTACATAGGCAAACACGAGCTATCGGTAATGTCAAATTTGATACCATTTTCAAAATGCGTTTAATGTTATTTTGACAGTCAAAGCACCAAATGGTTATGTCAACTGTCAATGTTTTTTGGGGATCAGAATATTTGCCGAATCACAGATTGATTGACTGAACATACCAAGTGTTACATCTGTGCATTTGTCGATTATAACTGCAAGCTCAGTCCTACGTCTGTTTAATTCATTTTTTAATGTTTTGAAACAACACCTACATATTAGAAGGTTGATTTTACACTTTCCATGTTGCCATCTGCGTAGCTGATCTGCTCAATAAAGCATATCCGTTTTGGATGTGGCGTTGACCGTAGCTTTAGGGTTGCTTTGGCTTACGTCAATGATTTACATCTTCTGGCTCCCACATGTTTACAAAATAAATTCCCTGGCATCTGCAGATATACAACCAAAGTGCCAAACGATCAGTGTGATGTTTAATCTGCGGAAAACAAAATAATGTCTTTTAATAAAAATGATGATTCCATTATGATCTACGCAAATGGTAAGGAAGAAAAGGAGATGGATATATTTGTATGTCTTGGCCATCTTATCGGACAAAATTATTCAATGAAAGGTGTCGAAAGGTCTGGCAATAATTTCAGATCCGAAGTTTTTTACTGATCGCACAGTTCGGTAAGGCATGAGGCATCATTGCACGTACAAAGCAGAATGACTAAATGTAAGGTTTGACCTGCTCTGAAGAAAACCCCCTGTTATCAGTACTGAGTGGTCGCCTCACCCGAGCAGCACTGACCCGAAGGCACTACCAATACTGTGGCTGAGATGGCGGCTCCTCCGCCCTCCGCCCTCCCCCGCTCCCGACCATGCTGTTCGTCACATGGGAAAAATGAGGCTGACACTATTTCTCCACAGCGGGACGAGAGGGCGTTGGCAGTCGACAGCATGTCTCTGAAGCGAGTTAACGTGCAGGAGTACCTCTATCCACCCAACACCCTAGCATCTTGGAGAAGATAGGAGAACGCTGTTCCTGATTGTGCCCTAGTGGCATAGCAGGCCTTGGACGATGAATTAGCCAAACCTGGGTCAGCAGTCACCAAGGGCTCTTCTAAAATTGCTCTCTCCACTACTACTACTACTACTACTACTACTACTACTACTACTACTACTACTACTACTACTACTACTACTACTACTACTACTACTACTACTACTACTACTACTTCTACTACTACTACTACTACCACTACCACCACTACTCCCACCACCAACACCACCACTAGTATTATCCATACTGTTAGCAGTGCTCGTGAAACCACAACCACTTTAACTACTAATTCAACTGCTTGTGTTGCTACTACAATTACTACTGCTGCTACTACTATTACTACGACTATCCAGCTTACTCATACTACTACTGGTAGCGCTACTGATTCCTACTACTGCTGCAGCTACTACAACCACTACTAATCGTTAATTAGGTAAAATTGTCCTTCTAAATTAGGGGACACGTGTGTCAAGGTACACCTGCGGTGCGTACAAATTAAATTAAATTAAAAAAAAAAAAGAATATCAGTGCACTGCCGTGAAAGATACGCTACAGTTATAAAGTGCCTGGTTGCATCTTTTGCTGATTCAGCAAAATTTGTAAATATGTCAGTTTTGTAACGAAGAGTTTTTATAACCTTACCAGAGTAGACGCCCCCGTTTGCACAAATATGAAACAATACTCTGCAGAAAAGTCCAGAGCTTTTGTGTTTTGTGTATCATGGTAGCCTAACTGTTCTGTGTATCCTGGTAACCTAACTGTCCTGTGTATCCTGGTAGCCTAACTGTTCTATGTATCCTGGTAGCCTAACTGTTCTATGTATCTTAGTAGCCCTACTGTTCTGTGTATCCTGGTACTCTAACTGTGTGGCAGTGGCGCTCTCTCCTCCTGTTTCCTGTCACGACCTACGCCGGCACTGATAGGACACTCCCAGTAAGATTACACTCAATGTTTTATAAAATCGATAAATTTTTCATGTATGTTCAGATAAAATGACACCGTCGTGTACAAGCAATGAGTGATTTGAATATGATTCGTGCTCAATGGTAAAATTTTACAAAATAGTATTAAGATCTTTAAGCTAATCATGACATAAAGAAGATTATAATTTGTTACGTATTATTTCAATTCTGTTATTTAAATAACACTTAACAATATCTCTTTTTGGAGTAAAATGTGCATGTACCGTAAAGGTAAAGAAAACTCCAACAATGCGTGATTTGTGTCATGCTTGTTTTTTTTTTTTTGCAAAAAAAATTCAAGGCAGCATTAGTTTGATGAACACGTGGCATATTATTCCGGCCAAGCTGTGTTGATGGCTGCACGTTTATGTGTCGTCAAAGTATTTTTCATTAGTGCTTTGTCATATGATATGTGCAATATTTTCAGAGGTATGACAATAAGTCAAATATAATTGAAATAAAAACTTTGTGAAAAACAGTCAAAGGACTATAATATGCCTGACAAAGTACTGCTTCGTGCCAATGTGAAAAAAGTATTTGTTATGCTGCATCGGAGACAGCTTTATAAAATAGAGCTTATCAAACCGTTTTGTTGATTCCATGAAATGCATATACCCACCTACACATATAGTGTTACGAGGACTGGAGCTCTTGAATAGTACATGCATATCGGTACTACGCCAGAAAGATTCAATAAACGCATGAATAAACTGCCGACATTCCGAGTGTCGCTCAAGCCTCTTGAGGCTATTTGCTGGTCGAGGGTGTAAGAAGGATGGACCAATGAAAAATTTTTCTGCTAAGTAAAAATATTTAAATTATCTTTATTATTCAGATAAGTCGGCTCTTTATCCGTTACGTAGTACACCTGAAATTCATATTAGGCTAAATAGCGGAAATAAAGTTCACCTCTGTTTTAAATACAATCTTCAGAAAATGCAGCACATTACCTGTTAATTTCATGCCACACATGTTTATCTCTGCTATAACTTTATAAAAGCAGAACTTGTGGAGTGTTACTGCACTTTTGAGCAAAAGTTATGTTTGCCATCAGCAAGGATAATTGCTATCCTAAAGTATTTAATGATAAGCAAAGTTTCATACTCACTCATTTTCTGCTTGGGTAATGCAGTACAAATCCACAATGATGGTGGTGGGGGTATGATACACCACCTATTGTGGCTATACACCACCTATTTTGGCTATACACCACCCATTTTGGCTATAATCGACTGGAAACCCATTTTACTGCATTATAAACGTATCATCAAACTTGTTTAGCTCTGAACACATTACTTGTCAAGTAATTATAGTATTGTATTTGTGTCTTTTTGTCCAGAACCACTTCCTTGTAGTCATTAACTTATTCCGCAGTCCGAAATCTTTACTTTCCATAAGCTAACCTGTCACTGTCTAACCCACATACATATGGAGGTACCGTTGTCTATATTGCAAACGATCTTATGTAGATTTTTGACATAGGCTGTATTAGCCCAGATTAATTAAAGGGTCTTCAGTGGGTAACTACTCAGAACATGTTTTGGAGACTATACCCGTACATGTCTCTGAGTAGCGGCTCCTTGTCTGAGCTAAATATTCAGCAAAGACAACCCTCATAATAATAAATAAATATGAACCTTGCAAATGATGAATTAGCTAAATAAGTGAAGTTTTGCCTATACAGGCAGAGCTTCATTATGAAAGGGGAATATCTGTCAAACAAAACATAATTATCAAATTTGTATAGTGCAGGTTCAGATAAGAACAATTTGACTTACCTCTGAACCAATATGTACCCTTTCTAGCTTGATAGCTTATCCAAGTTAAACCACCTTCCAGTGTATAAATGAAGTAGAATCAAGCTGGGGAATTATATTCAGTCCCAGTGATTGTAATATAAACTGTTTCAGCTAGACCACCTGCACAAACCAAGGGAAACCCTGACCAGTACTACAACAATGAACATCCTGCACCAGAAATGTAGAACGCACTCCATGATGACTCCTGCTCCTCACTTTGAAAGTATCCAAATAATAAAGCTCTATTTCACTGCCAACTCTGAGTTAATGTTTCAACGTAATGTGTCAGGTTTGTGACATTTGAGAAAATACTGTCAATTTTGAGTATTTTTTAATATTGAGTAAATGTGCATTCATGCATGTCAGAAAAGAATGAAAGTCATTAGCATTTATGTCAAAAACATGTCATCAAAACTGTTTTTCTTAATAGATTTTAAGTACAATTAGGCAAACTTGTAACTGTCATAGGCCGGTTTTTGCTACCGCTAGCCTGTAATATCCAGCAACAGTTTGTAAAATTATATACCATATGCAACCACACTCTCGATGTGTGCACCAACATACGAGTTATGCATCTCTACCAGGAGCATTCCAGAGTAGGAGCAGTCACCCAGTAGCATGCATCTATGGTTTGCAGTTTCCAGAAGCATTCTAGAGTAGGAGCAGTCACCCAGTAACCAGCATCTATGGTTTGCAGTTTCCACAAGCAATCTAGAATAGGAGCAATCACCCAGTAGCCAGCATCTATGGTTTGCAGTTTCCAGAAGCATTCTAGAATAGGAGCAATCACCCAGTAGCCTGCATCTATAGTTTGCAGTTTCCACAAGCAATCTAGAATAGGAGCAATCATCCAGTAGCCTGCATCTATGGTTTGCAGTTTCCACAAGCATTCTAGAGTAGGAGCAATCATCCAGTAGCCTGCATCTATGGTCTGCAGTTTCTCTGTTTGTTGGTTTTGTATTTTCTGCACAAATATCCAAGCTGTAAAAAATGTAAGAAGCTTCATTACACCAATGACAGAATATGTAACAAATATCCCAGGGACGCAGATCCACATGCGGTTGTATCCAGTGACTGCATCCTGGCTATTAAAGACAGTTAGGCGGTAATCCCATGAAAGATGAAGGCCTCCAAACACTTTGGCGAATTGGAGGATAATCAGGATGTGTCCAAAATGGTATTCATGCAAAACAAGGACATCCGCGAATGATGACACTGTCCTGACAAAAGTGATGGTCCGCTTAAGCAAACTTCAGTTTTTCTCTGACTTGTTGAGATCACCTCTTGAGCATGACACATGCTTGGATAATCCTACACCGCAAGAAAAAAGCTACAAAGTGGCCACGTAGTAATGGCATATGGCATTACATTGAAACAAGCGAAATGCTTTACTTTATTTACAGAGGGGCCAACTGCCCTTCAGCCCCACACAAAAGCCTTAATGCACACGGATGTGTCTATGGCTTTCTTTCTTGCATTATGGGTAGGAAAAGACAAGCAACAAAGGATTATGTGCTCAACCACCTCCCGGAGTGCTTGGGGGATGCTTTGCGCTCTGACTGGCCAGCAGTAGCAGATTATGACGTAGTTCTGTGACATTAATTCAAGCTGAACAAAATCACTTACAATAATACCATCGCCATTCAGAAAACCTGGCACAGAAATGTACACCAGCCTTTGCCTGTCCATACATGCTAACACAATAGACCCTTAGCCTTGTTTTGCTTGTGCTTCTATGATCAAAAAACTAATGTGATCACCAAGAATATTGTGATCCTATTAGTGGTTTCATGAAGCGCATTTATGATTATTCATGAAAAAAACAGCAGGGAGAGCACTCTTATACAGAAATAAATGCAGGCAGAAGATTGTGGCCTCCAAAAATGAAGATGACGACAAGCGATTTAATGGCGAACACATCCTCCCTGGCAACAATTGTAGACCTAGATCTATGGGCAAATATACTCTGTTACAATGTTACACATTCTGTGGTGCCTGTCAGCCACACATTGAATTATATGCCCCAGACACATGTGACGCTTGGAGAAAAGATTACATAGATTCATGAAGCTGATACATAAGGCCAGGTTAGGGGGGCACAACCTGCTCCTGTCAAGAAGACACAAATCCCAGTCATCCAGGTCTATATGAAATCTTTTATATGGTTGGTAGCACAAACCAATTTAATTCCAGGCCCAGATCACCTTACCCGGCAGCCTCCATAGGTCAGCAGGCACAGTGCACTTTATTAACTATTAGGACCAGCACTGGCTTTACTTGCTGCTATTTGGGTCGCCTTTTGGTAACAAACTGCCTTGGATGCTGTGTTATTAAAGGACTTAACATTTTCCAGCTTGGGACATTTCAGATCATAAATGTATTGCCACAGAATTACAGTACAACACAGGCTCTAGGCAGTCCCGTCATTTCCCACGGGACTCAACACAAGACCCCTCATGCTCAGGCCAAAGAAAGATTCCGGTGACCGTTTGTTTATTGTTGATTGATCTTGGCCCACACAAGCGTCCATTAACTTGGGAATACCTATAAATAGAAAAGAACACAAATATACATAAGTGAATTAAACATAGAGAAACACAAGAAAATAAGAACATAGATGCTAGCTAAATCCTATTTGGGAAGTCGGGAATTAAAGCACACAGGGCAAACATTGTTTGGAACATATAGAACACAAGGTAATGTGCCCCCGGGAATGTGCCACTCCAAAATGGCGGCTGCGCTTGCGCACGGACAGGAAACTGTCAAGTAAACAGAATGTACACCTATTGCGACATATGTGAGGTTGTGTGCTGGTAAAACTATAACCTATAGAATAATAAGACTGCTCAAAACACAGACACAGAGAATGCTTCCACAAATTTAACATCGAATATGTGTGATAAATATCGCTATTTTATATGGAATTGGATGCACCACAGAAATGTTATCCAATGTGGAAAAGGAACACTCGTTAAGAATTGATTGAGCACAGTGACAGAGATTGTCCTGGAAACGGGATAAAGTTCAAAATCTGGTCATCATTGTGTTTGGCATTTGGGTTGGCAGGGGCTTCAAAATGAGCTCACTGGCAGCTTGGCGATGCACTTTGAAGCCAACATGCCCTGCGGTGCGGATCACTGCAAGCAGACTTGACAGTTTGATAGGGAGGGATCACTGGAGTGTTAGAAGCGGGTGTTTCGCAGCATGAAGTAGCCAGGAGGATGCAGCACTCCATATACACTATCAACAGGTGGAGGAGGCACAATCGCTACTAATCCTCAAGACACGTCTTCCAAGAAAAACAAAAAGTCTTTTTACCGTCCCAAAGGAGTGGTCCAGTCAAATGGTATGACAGACTATCCCAATATAGTGGGTAAATCAAATGACATGACAGACAAAACCCACTCCCCACGCTTTACTATGCCCAAATGTTACTCCAATGGTAGCCATCTCTCTCTCTCTCTCTCTCTCTCTCTCTCTCTCTCTCTCTCTCTCTCTCTCTCTCTCTCTCTCTGTTCTGCAATAACAAGTATTTCAAACTTTTTATGTCGGGCACTTTGGCCTCAATGCAAATGGTGAGTAGGATGCCAGTTTTAACGTGTTATATTGTAAAACGCTGCTTGTGTTTTTCCCCCACCAGCCTGGTTGAATTATGCATATAAAGGTGGTTGATTCACAGCCAAAATGTGGTGTAGTTACCGGCTTAATCAATACAGAAAGATTTATTGACCCCCTTTCTACTGCAGCAGGGCAGGGAGTTATATGGAAGAAAAACTGTCAAGTCAGCACTATATGGTGACCTCACTGAAATGCAGTTGATCCGTCTGATAACTCGACTTCGAAAAAAAAAAAGAAAAAGACGGAAATGTTGAATAAGTACCTTTAGCACCTGGTTAGAAGGCTGTACCGCTGACGAGCAGATCACTGTGTACCGCAGACTTGTATTTTGATTTAGCTGAGTTTAAAAATGCAGACTGATCGACCGTGTCTTTGGCATTTTGGGGACCATATTGTTGTTAAACATACCGCACCTTTTATGGAAATTCTACCGTGATCATATGGTTATATACAAACTTGGTAACAGCTAATTTTGAATCCATCCCAATGAAAAAGTTGTTGTATATTGTCATAGCAACCAACTATGTAGGGGATGGATGTCTGCTCTGCCTGCACGAAGGAAGCAGACGGCTGAAAAAAGGCAAGGTCAAAATCAAAATAAAAATCTGAACAGTGATATGCTATAACTAAAAGGGCCTACAAAATGACACATGCTGTTGGCACAATGGGCAGTGACGATGAGTTGGATCTTTCGTGATCAAGCGGGTTTTTTGGAGAAGAGACTGATGAGAGGAGTTCTGACGGTGATGACGGCGATGATTTTTTTTTTTTTTTTTTTTTGGTGGGACACCCTCGTCTGATTTCAGTTGTGCTGCACGTTCTTAAATTGAAAGTAGCTTCATATGTGTCAAGTCGGTAAAGGAGAGTATAAAGCATGAAACATAACTCCATTTACGCCTGCCGAGCACAATTACATCTGTTAGAATTTAAATGCAAAATGCCACAATTTATTTAGATCAAGCTAGCTATGTACTTAGTTTAACATTATTAATACACTCACTTACCAACTTTAACATCTAGGGATGTTGTTTGTTTCAGTGTGATGTGCCATTCCCGCTCTTCACTGTATTTATCATTTTTATTATCAATGCATGTTTTATTGTTGGGTGTTTCTTTAATGTTTCGTTTACTGTGTGGAATATTAATTTAGGTTCACCTTACAGCAACTTATTTTATATAATATGATTTTGATGTACTTGCGTTTCTGCTTTCTCCGTTCGCATTTTTTTTTTGATAAAGCATTATCATTATGAGCTCGGGGTCTCCCTCAGATTATTTGGAGGGATCGACTCGAGAGCTCATGTCTTCGGGCTCTCGAGTTGCTCCAGCCCGCCAGGGAAGGGGGACCCTTATTATTATTATCATCATCATCATCATCATCATCATCATCATCATCATCATCATCATCATCATCATCACCACCACCACCACCACCACCACCACCACCATCATCATTATTTTTATCAACGTTGCTTGCTGATTTCATTTTTTTCACTGGTTTTTGAAGTGTCGTGATAATGGCCTGAGACAGCCCATTAGAATTCCCATCGATAGTAATTGTAAACCGTTTTAGGCTAATCTCTATTTGTTTACGACAGGGGCATTATTTTCTGACAAAAATAGCAAAAGATTTAATCTACCACACAGATATACAGATGTTTCACAAAGTATGAATCACAAATATTGGAAAGATCAGATTACATCAAAACACCTATCAGGAAATGTCTAGTACCTGTTCCTATCGATTGCTCAACGTGATTTCTCGGTGCTTCTCGGAAAGCAGGGCACATTCTGGAGAGGCCATTATTGTAGCTGACAAAGCGAACTTGTAAAGGCTGGAAAATATGTAGGATTTGGTTTTAATTATTTCTAGGGAGTTCCATGTTTTCAAAAATGTGAATAACTCAAAGTGTTTAGGAGGCTTTGAGACACCAAGCTATTTCAAAGATATTCGACAAACTAACAAAATAAACATGGGTGCGATGAGTTACATTTCATTGCCCCTTTCCCAGAAAAAGAATAACAGAGGAATGAGTAGGTGAACTGTACCCCGTATCCGTGCCAGACGGCAGGTACATTGGTATGATCATGTGATCTGTAACGCCGTACCAATATCCGTGCCAGGCGGCAGGTACAGTGGTATGATCATGTGATCTGTAACACCGTCCCAATATCCGTGCCAGGCGGCAGGTACAGTGGTATGATCATGTGATCTGTAACGCCGTCCCAATATCCGTGCCAGGCGGCAGGTACAGTGGTATGATCATGTGATCTGTAACGCCGTACCAATATCCGTGCCAGGCGGCAGGTACAGTGGTATGATCATGTGATCTGTAACGCCGTCCCAATATCCGTGCCAGGCGGCAGGTACAGTGGTATGATCATGTGATCTGTAACGCCGTCCTAATATCCGTGCCAGGCGGCAGGTACAGTGGTATGATCATGTGATCTGTAACGCCGTACCAATATCAGTGCCAGGCGACAAGGACAGTCGTACGATCATGTAATTTCAATGCATTTGATTACCACGCCAGTTGTGCAACGATGGTATTGGTCTTGCACTCGACCGTCACGACAACATCTGGGAGGCCCGGAAATGGATGTCGCTTTCTTGCTGTGTACCCATGGTTTTTGGAATTAAAAGAAACTACCGAACTTAGTACAAAATGCTCATTTTTATCTACTCTAATTCTGTGATTGTGATTTCAGTTTGGATATACTGAATTATCTGCTCATGAGTTATGATATTCCAATTAATTCGGCTTGTGATGTTGATGTCTTTAAACTGGTTGCCTTTGCAAGAAATTGTACTGACATACAAGATTTTTCGAACAGACATACAGCATATTAAAAGGTTATTAAACAAAACTATGCGTATTTAAATGGGTTTTAAAAATTGGATTTTCATTGTGGTGCTGGGTGTGCATGTGCCTCTGAACTCCCCAGCACGGTAGCGCCGCCCTAGTAGAAATAATGGAACTATGAATGTGCAAGCTTCCCATTAGGCTACGGAGACGGTTAACGTCGTACAACCATCTCTCCTCCTGGACATTTTGAATTGACGATTTGAGGCCTTTAGCTTTAGATTCAATAGGACTAGCAATCTTGATAAAAAGGTACTTTGTCCATGAAATGAATCGATATAGATAATTTTTCCTTCAAAAATGTGATATGCACCATTTATACCAAAGTCCCTGCTGACCTCAAAGAGAGCCTCTAAGGGTAAAGCTCTCATTCTAAAAGCCACATCATGCTGTCCTTTACATGCAGAGAGATTTGTGGCAATTGTGTTTTGTGCCTAAACACATTAAGTCATAGTAATGGGCTAATCTCATACATCTTACTCTCCCAATAAATATTATAAAGCCCAAACTTTCAGCTATTTCACTTTCGTTCAAAAGAGTCCTCGGCTGTGCACGCTATCCCAGTCAAATGGATCCACAATGGCCGGTACCTTCAAACGTTGTCCGCATCATCATGTCATTCAATTGTGCTTTCTCAAAGTATTTTCAATAGACATTTGAGGGAATACCTGTAAGCATAGCAATCCAATAGTCAAATCTGGGCGCACTCTAGCGGCCGGGCTGCACCAAGGAAAACTGCAGACTCAGTACAATAGTATGACCTATAAGCGTAGACTCAATACAATAGTATGACCTATAAGCGTAGACTCAGTACAATAGTATGACCTATAAGCGTAGACTCAGTACAATAGTATGACCTATAAGCGTAGACTCAGTACAATAGTATGACCTATAAGCGTAGACTCAGTACAATAGTATGACCTATAAGCGTAGACTCAGTACAATAGTATGACCCATAAGCTTTGACTCAGTACAATAGTATGACCTATAAGCGTAGACTCAGTACAATAGTATGACCCATAAGCTTTGACTCAGTACAATAGTATGACCTATAAGCGTAGACTCAGTACAATAGTATGACCTATAAGGGTGGACTCAGTAGAATAGTATGAACCATAAGCATAGACTCAGTAGAATAGTATGACCCATAAGTGTAGACTCAGTACAATAGTATGACCTATAAGCGTAGACTCAGTACAATAGTATGACCTATAAGCGTAGACTCAGTACAATAGTATGACCTATAAGCGTAGACTCAGTACAATAGTATGACCTATAAGGGTGGACTCAGTAGAATAGTATGAACCATAAGCATAGACTCAGTAGAATAGTATGACCCATAAGTGTAGACTCAGTACAATAGTATGACCAATAAGCATAGACTCAATACAAAAGTATGATTTAGTGCAATAGTATGACCTATAAGCGTGGACTCAGTAGAGTAGTATGACCAATACGCGTAGACTCAATACAATAGTATGACCTATAAGCGTTGACTCAGTACAATAGTATGACCCATAAGCTTTGACTCAGTACAATAGTATGACCTATAAGCGTAGACTCAGTACAATAGTATGACCTATAAGCGTAGACTCAGTACAATAGTATGACCTATAAGCGTAGACTCAACTTTATGCTTTAGAAGCAAATCGCCCTGCAACTTTATATTTTACAAGCATATTGCCCTGCAACTCTATATTTTATAAGCAAATTGCCCTCCAACTTAATATTTTACAAGCATAATGCCCTCCAGGTTTATACTTTACAAGGATACTGTCCTGCATTTTTACAAGCATATTGGCTTGTAACTTTATACTTTACAAGTGGATTACACAACAACTTTATAGTTTACAAGCATAATTGCCCTACAACTTTATACTTTACAAGCATATTACCCTGAAACTTTATACTTTATAAGCAAATCGCCCTGCAACTTTTTACTTTACAAGCATATTGCCCTGAAACTTTATACCTGAAAATCATCTGCAATATCAACTTCATTTTTTCCACAGCGGACCACAGTTTAGCTTTCAAAGACACCCTCCCCCCCCCCCCCAGACGCTCAATGTTTAACATTGTAGTCTTGATATAGCAGGATTATTTGTATACGCACAATTAATTTCATTGATTATATATTTATTTCTTGTAACATATTGTTTCAGTCTTCTGACAAATACAACTTTGTTTAAAAAATATATTGCGATAATAATTACTTGAAGGAAAAAATAATAGCTCATAACTGCGCACGTTTTTGACTATTTTGCTCAAATATGGGAATGTATTCCACCACCTCCATCAGTCCGTACGAATCTTTAATTTGGTTAACCATATAATTTAGATGATACAAGAAGGACATATGCTCCATTCACAGCAATGAAACATACAGGCTACCCCTATAAACCCCACGTTTCTCGGTAGATTCATGTATTTTCTAATATAAAGAGCGATTGTTTAAAAAGAAGCGGTATAATTGACGGAATGACAGCAAACACATTAAAATTCATAAAGAATGTCTATAATCCAAGCATTGGCCATAATTGTATGTCAAAGTGGAAGAACTGAATATCCCAAATGAAATTTAAAAAATCAGTGGTCCAACCTGTATATACAAGGAAGATGAAAATTCTGGTTTTTCAAATTTCCACCAATTTCTGTAATATGTGCCTTTTCGAAAGTTTTTGAAAGAAATTCATGATCAACTTTATTATTGATTTAAAAAACATGGAGCAGTTTGTAACAGCCAATGTCGATTTCGATATAAACGTTCAACTGGACTAGCCACAATGAAGCTTATGAGAAAATAGTTCAGGAAATGGATCAAGGAAACCTTCTTTTATATATATTCCGGGACTTTTTCAAAGCGTTTGATACTTTAGATCATTAGATCATTAGATCATTGTATTGGATTAAAAAATTACATTTTACGGGATTAAGGATATTCCTTTCAAATCTCTTGAAAATTATGTATATAATCGTTAACAGTTTTACTATCTCTAAATATAAATTCTGTTATTACCAACCATAAAAACCCGCCGGTACTTTCGGACTTGTATCCATTATCAGGACTGCTTCTCCACTAAGCTCCAATTTGACTCAGTGGGGGCTCTTGGTTGCTGTGTCTAGTGCCCCTACTTAATTTATTACCTGTGGGTGACTTCAGTGTTTCATACAATATTCTTATTCTGGGACCCATCGCGGCCGACAACTAGTAACTTCAAGGCATAGTCTTGACAATTTTAGGTAATGCTCACACTAAAAAAAGTCCGATCATATATTTTACATTAGATTCATTCGACAAATCAACCTTCTGTTAACACCAATCACACATAGTTTTTAGATACTACTTCTTCAAAACATCCAATGGGGACTAACTCACGGACTTGGCTGCCATTTTGAAAATGCGGGATTCCGCATCCAAGGGTTTGTAAATGAGGATAGTATTGGGAAGATCTTGGGGGGGGGGGGGTTATGATATATGAAACCAAAAGTATATATTTTGTAAATATTTCAGTGCATCAATAATGGTATGATATATGCTGTGGCCGCGATTCACTTTGACATCAAAATCAAATGTATTTTTGTGCAACTGTCCTGCAATGCATTGTGCCATGTTTATGTTCATGATTTGCCGGCTCAAGGTATCGTGTTGCATGTGAATTTGTAACAAACAATGATAATGCTTCAGACACAACTGAACGGGCAGATTAAAGTTTAGATAGTAAGTAATGTTTTAAAGGTACTTTAACGACGGTGTGGCCTGGTAACTCAGCGAACGGACGCCTGGAACCTAGCGAAATATTGCGATAACGATCACCAGCAACTGGAGCTACGCTGTTTCACCAAGCAACCGTGGTTGTGCAGCTATGCTGTTTCCCGCCCCAAGTTTCCA
Source organism: Hermodice carunculata (assembly GCA_964020975.1). Lineage (NCBI taxonomy): Eukaryota > Metazoa > Annelida > Polychaeta > Eunicida > Amphinomidae > Hermodice > Hermodice carunculata. Next base: position 143,353,560 of record OZ026612.1, read on the forward strand.
AACAAGTTGAAATAAAATGCTGCGTTTGAGTTGACTTTACTGCAAAATAATGGCACACGACGGCCACTTTCTTGATAAAATCTTTCAATCTTGGCTATGCTGTTTCTCCGGCCCAAGTTAACCCTCCAGACAAGATGAAATAAAATGTTGTGTTTGATTTGACTTTACTGCAAAATAACGGCACACGATGAAATCTTTCAGCCAGGGTCGATCAATTTTTAGTAGGGCTGGGCGGCTTGAAACTATTTTCTTGTGTTTAATAAAATCTATTTAGGTTCGATCCTTTTCAGTAGAGTTAGTCAGGTTACCGGAACCACACATATATTTTTGTTAGGCCTCAAGTAACTTGGACATTTGTTGAAACATGTTTACAATGGATGCTCTTTCCCCTTTTACACATTACTTAGTTTGAAGTCAGTTTAATTTGTGACCTAGGCACAGCCGGAGGCAGTTGTAAATATATACATACCCATTTGTAAACCTTCCAAAATGCCTTTTTTATTAAATCAATGAGAATGACATGGGCATGATACTAAGCAAAGTTGCAATCTCTAATAATAGACATTATCATAGCTTTGCCCCCCAAAAATGCTTATCATTTGACTTACCAGAAAAAATAAATTCAACTCCTCATCAAAGGCAAGAAACATTTGAGAAGAAGCATTCAACACATAGTTATCAGGATTTTCTCTTGGTATGTTAAGAATCCCATGCTAGTAATTATCAGTTATCAAGAAGATTGTTCTGTCCCTGATTGTAATACTGGCCCATCCCACTCTACCTGACCTTCCTGATGTTATATTGTGTAAGGTACAATTGTATTGCATTGATTATCCTGTATGTAAGCCAAAATTATAACAGCCTTTTACTTGTTAAATACTCATGTTGATTGAATCGGGTAGCCCTCGTGACAGCGACAAAGTTTTTTTTTGTCTTGATGAGGGTCTCCCGACCATTCTTTTTATTATCCCATTATTTATTGTATATATTAAATATTTTTTTCTGCGTCCTAAAACATGTTTTATTCCTAATAAAAGGGATCAAACCCATATTGAAGTAGGGTCACTTTAGCATGACTTTTAAATAAGCGATGTTTGTGCGTTCTTGATATGCAATACCGGTGAGGAGTGGAAACCGTCCTCGGTCGGATGATGCTCCCACTCAGTTTGGAAATAACAGAAGTTTGCCCCTGGTCGGACATGCAGGTGTTCACAAACCCACACACACAGAGCACGGAAACTGTTTGAAATATTCGTCCACAGATGGAGCCACGGTACATTTGGTTTGCAAGGTGCAAATGCATATAGCGACGAGAATTTGCATAATTATGTCCAACTGCTGCACGGTAACTTGATTGCCCCGCTTTTCCCGATATCCTTTGCATGAAGCATCACAGCAATAAGCATAATGATTAGACACATTTAAAAGTTTTGTCCTGGACTCATACTCAGTCTTCTTGCCATCGCTGTTCCTGAAAAAATCACTGATCTGAAGCCACAAGCGAGGCCGTGCTAAATTTGTTGTACCGTCCAAGACATTTAATAACCAACTAAACAAAGCGTTGGAATCGCACGGAACTCATTCATTACACAATAACTAAAGTAACAGGTGAGTGGGTCAGGTTTTCATTTTCCATTCACATTGAAGCTATTTCCAGCGGAATCGACATAGTGCTGTACGCGGCCATACACGTGCTGTACGCAGCCATGCACGGGCCTCAAGCTCTTTTTTTCTGATTTATTGTGACGGCACAATTACATGCAGATTTCTCTGATATCACCGACTTCAGTGATCGGAAAAACATGTGAAGCCCGATTAGATAATCATAAGCTATGATGGCAAAATGGTATTTGTATACTGTCTATATTATTACAGGCAGTTGGTCATAAACGCAAAACACTAATGTTTAATTTTACAAGCTACTACTTTTTGGCACTAAACATAATTCATTTTTATTCAGAGGTGCCAAAGACAATCACTGTGTGCCTTCCTTGAAGTATTTAATACATGTCAGCATGCTCGCTGCATTAATTGCTGCCATGTCATTGTACTACATCTGTGTCAGTTAAGCTTTGCATATAAAACACACCCTGGAGCACATTAGGATTTGATTCCAAAAGGAAAAAAAACATCACATACGTCAATGTTGATGTGGTACTTTGCTTTTCGGCGGGTATTAAACGATGAGATATAACACTCTAAAAAAAGACCCCCCCCAAAAAAAGACAATCGCCAATAAATTAAATATCATTCGCTTCATCTTTTTCAAGTGCATCTTCATAAAATACAAAGAAACAGTTTAAGATGAACGCGACCACCCTCAGGGAGAAAACATATCGCTGGTCACCTCGTCTCTTCGGCGCAGCAGAAGCTCCCAGTTGCTCGAGTGAGCCAATAAGAGCTGCTGAGTGTTACAATATTTCTGGTTATAGGGAGTGGCGAACTGAGGGAGGCATTAGTGGATCATCATTGTTAATATTTCAGCAAATATCCTGTTACATGAAACCGAGATTAAAGAAGTATAAGTAAGATCCTGTAGCAAACTTTTTATCTGCTTTAACTCGTCTCTGATTACGCCAATAAGATTTTAAATATTATTGGCTGCATCCATAACGAATTGCAACCGATTAAAGTACTAAATGGGATCGCGTAATAGCAATTTAAACACGCAATAATTGCTTTATCAATTTTTGTGTAATATCAATGCACACCCGAGGGGTTTAGCAAGGAAATGCTGTGTATGTCTCGGTGCTCGGTGTATTCCTGAAGGAAGCGTTCCCTGTCTGTTTCTCCGCGTAGGTCCCTGTCTGTTCTCCGCCCAGATCCTTGTCTTTTCTCCGCGCAGGCGTCGGTCTTTTATCCGCGCAGGTCCCTGTCTTTTATCCGCGCAGATCGCAAACTGTTCTCCACGCAGACAGGCCACCAGCTGCCGATGTCTACATTTCCTGAGTTTTGCGCTTTCACAACCATACATCCAATGTTCTCACAAATGTATCAGGGTAATTTGTCCCTGATGAACAATTTCTTTGCTGTATCCCGAGTGCTTCATCATGGGTGGCCAAAATTGATTTCGAAAGATCTCAGTAAGAATGAACCAAGCACTATTGTAGAGTGCGGCGGGCCCCAAATGGCAAGTTGTCGGCCAGAACATGCCAAGTAACCGAAAAGTACCAAATGAAAAAATAAGGTGAAAATAAAATCTTAAACAAAAAAAAAAACAAAAAAACAAAAAAACAAAACAAGTAAAGTTTCAAAAGTGCAGATAACTGTGTGTGCTAGTGTTGTGAAATTATAGGGTCGTGTAATCATTACGTAAATTTGAAAAAAAAAAGGAAAGTGGAAAGTGTAGTTTCACGGAAGTAGGGAATGAAATGTTCATCAGACAACGACCATCAGCGGGAGGCAGGCGTATTGTGAACGTGGTATAGTATGTGCTGCTCCATTATTATGTTGGTTTTAAAGTACTTTTACCGGCAACCATTTATTCCCGGTAATCCTTCAAAATCAGTCTGCATGTTACGGCATTTACATATTAAGTTCTATAATGATGAAAACTGAGGGAGACTTAAAGTATATGGGGCAATGCGTCAAAATAAGTCTGCCACCAGGGGGCAATACGCCAAAATAAGTCTGCGACCAAAGACAGGGATGGACAGACTGTTGATACCTGGCAGATATGTCATACGTTAAACTGCAAATTACAACAGAATGTATTCCTGCAAAGTTGCAAGGACACTGGTTTACTATGAGGCAAAGAGGACAGCAAAGACACTGTCACAATGTGGCAATTTTAACGATAAAGATACTGTGCTACAATGATGCAACGTTATGCAACTTTACCGAAAGGGGCACTGTGCTGCGATGATGCAATTTCAGCAATTAATGAAGAGGACAACCTGTTATGTGACGATTAGAAAGTACAGATATTGTGCCAAATGACAATTATTTCGTTCACAGGGACATGTTACACAGGTCAATGCAATGTACACATTAGAACCGTCCTGCTTGTGCACAACTGTTTTGTAAGTCGAACCTATAAAGAACTTAAAAACAATGAATACAAAAATGTGAAAATGGTTAAAACAGTATGAAAATGACACGTTAAAATGACAACTGTTGAAATAGGATCGGAAAAGACTGAGCAATCCTTTTCTCTCACAATTTGGAACACGTAACTAGCAAACAGACGTGTTCCTGACTCTGCAACCAAAACTGTTTGCTTCAGAACAGTGTTGCAGCATACTTGCTGATCGGCAGCGAATAGAGCAACTCCGTGTAACCGCAAATATAGGACACTGGTTGACCAATAAAGGAGAAGTTATAACGAGGAATTCTCTGGTTTGGGACATATATATACATACATATATATATATATATATATATATATATATATATATATATATATATATGTGTGTGTGTGTGTGTGTGTGTGTGTGTGTGTCAGATACTTAAAAATACGTCAATAATATAAATACACACACAAATTTAAAAGAGCGTTGGTAAAATGCCATATAGTCCAAAGTATAACAAGTTAGTTAATTACACGGTTACATTGTACTTATGCAAGTCCGCGCCATGCGTTCCACATGATTAAGCATCATCTTACATCACAGTTTATTAAAGTTTATTATGGGCCCCGATCGAAAAGGCGTCGAAGATATTGGGGCGACTAAATTGACAAAATGCTGTCACGGTGAAGAGTAAATATATGTTAAAGAGGCGCTAATGGCCTTTCCTGTCAATGGTAAAATTAACTCTTCTCGCAATGAAGAAAACAGTGGAATATTGCATTACATCGGCCATTGGCTTGACAGATGGCTCCAGAGTCCAGATTTTCTCATTTTTTGAGAGCGCTTTCAAGTTGAGATCAGGTGTTATCTGAAGATGCGCCCTTGGTATATATTTAACTGGCGGATGAAAGCAACTCCGTGGCCTAACTTTATTAAGCTTGTATTTTGTAAAGAAAAATTAACACAATATTATTAAAATGGCACGAATTCTACAATTTTACATTTACCTTAACGTGACACGATACAATACATCGCATTCTGTGCAGTTGAAAAAAAGACAGCACATGATTACATGCCTTTCTATATGCACTGGTCAGAGCACCATGTCTTGTTCAGAGAACAGTAGACATTATACTATTTTGGCCGCTTCTATTGACATAGAAGGTTATGAATACGTACATTATGTAGGCTGCTGTGTGATGGAGCCCTCGCCCGTGAAAGCGAGATACCTTTTACGAATCTACCGCTTCAAGACACCTCGAAGGCTTGATGCGCGGTGAAAGCTAGGTAGCTTTCACGTCATCTCCCAAGCCATGATCCAGACTTCGCTCTGCTGTCTTGAGCGCTTCCTGAGCATGCGCACTTGCGAGCTTAAATTACGTGGTTCCCACTACCGTTTTTGCGCTGTTGCCCTTAGTGCCTGCGCAACATTATACGATATTTTCTCTTTATGACCTTGTTATTTGTAAGTTTAATATTTCCTTGTTTATAATAATCAACTCTATATATTTCATGAATTTTATAATTTGTGAACCCTGCCAAGGGTATTCGAATGATCGTTCTACCGTCAGGCTTACACTTACTTATTTCTTGTTAGGATACCAATATTATATATTGACGTGTGGCTCTGGTTCAGCGATGTAAGTTTCACGGCAAGGTATGTCTGGAAGGGAGCTGACTTCCTGAGCGCCAGGCACGTTTCACGCGTGAAGAAGACTTCGCCGACCAGATACATATGCAATATATGTCTCCAGACTATGTTTTTAACCAAATTGTTGGGCATTATTTAAATACAGGAAACTGGTTTTATATTTCCTTAACCCCATTAGTTCGAGAGATTTGCAATGAAAAGAGAGATTGAGGACTTTATCTTATTACCCACATAAATATTAAATGAGTTTTTTTTTGGCTGTTACACATTAAAGTATTGGTAATAATATGATTTCTATTATGAATTTAAAAATAAAATGGATCAGGATCGAAAGTCGAATATTCAGCGCTTAGCTTTTGCTCTACATGTACATCACACATGAGTACAAGCTACCATGCATATATATCATTGCCATGACCTTGGTTATTGCATGCAGGAAAACGGCCTTGACCCAGTACTTGATGACCCGATTGATGAGTTGATTCTGGTTGTCAGGGTTATTTACAGATAACGTAAATATGAGACCAGAACAGACATTATATTACTGATACTACAGATATCGCATTAAAATAAACGTATCTATTGCAATGAATTTAGAAACCAACGTAAAAAAGATTAAAAAAAAAAAAGAATTTTGGGTGGCTTTTTTGTTTGTTTGTTTGGTACTTGCAATTGCTTATGCGGTGGAGGGAATTCTTAGAAAGAGATAAGTTCAATCTTTAACAATGATGTAACGAGTCTAGGTGTCTTAAAATGGGATTCGTTTTATAAATTGGTTTTTAAGCTGTTTACCGAAACACGCTTTTGTGACTTACTTGTAGCGATGTACTCATAGATTTTTATTTTATCAATTAGGTGTTCAGCAAAATGTAAATTTTGGACTAATAGATAGGGATGTAAAGGTACATTATGATCATTCTTGCATTAATTATGCATAAGATGTAGCGATGTAGTCCTGGGTTATTATTATATCTACCCTCGTATTGCACAATGATCGTAATCAAACACAAACTGTGTTGCCAATATAGTTTCCTGTGTGTGCTTTGCATCTTGAAGTCATTTGGTCGAATTATTGAAAAGGCATGTGAGACGAAGATTAGTTTAAGGCAACGTGACTTTGTCAATAGAGGATACTGTTTTTTAGATGGATGGTGTAGAATCACTATACTTTATTATAAAAGACTTTATCTCCGTCTCTTATGACTCCTCCAAACCCAATGGCAGTCATAATTTACCGATGAGACAACCAAATGTAAAGCGTGGATCTCTCGCCTGCGTTTCATAGGACTAAATGGCTGCAACTTTAAGTCGCCGCGGGATCCACTGAGTACTGAAGCAGAGCATTGATAGGGCATGATCGATGCTATATAAAACAGGTGCCTCTTGAGTAATGTCAGGTTGGTAGAGTCTATCGCGTAACTGACTAAATATTGAGATCTCTTGGTGTTTCCCCCTTTCCAAGATATTCTGTCTTTCAAATTAGAGTGCATAGAATGTGATGGGTTTAACTTCCCCTTCAGATTAAGTGGGTCACGAGCATATCGGAAAAAATCGTTTAATATATATATATATATATATATCGTAATGGAGAGCGAAACGTGGGTACTTGGATATGATGTGAACTTCATAATCAAGGTTTGTCGGTGACATTACTGTGTGCTTCATGAATCTACGTCAGTTCACTACCCTGGATAGCAACAATTTTTTTTTCAGTTCTATGGCGGTATTATTGTAGCCAAATTCGGTACAGGAACACTGATATGTCGGAAATAGCAAAGAGATATGGCATTCCAATTGCCTTGATGTTCTTGATGATTGTAAATTGAATATTTGACTGTGGTACTCTACATATCACTGACTCTGATGTCAGGTTATTGCGTCCCTTGAGTCCAATTACAAGCAATGCCTATTCGAAATACCAGGACTTTCACTTCGCTGCACTGTGGCAAAAACTGGGTTCTCCTGTCTTGACTACAGTTTTTGTTTATTTGCAGTTCTTACTGCGGAGAAAATATTTTCTACTAAGCCAAGAATGAGAAAAGATGTTGCAATATAAAAACTCTGCGCATAAAAATATGTGTTCAAAATGCTTACGTATCATTGTTTAACTCTCATACTTGGATATCAACTCCTAAGCTTCTTCAGTTGTACCCATCTCAATTGTGGTGAAATCGTTCGTGAATATAGATGTGATGAACTAACTTTGTTTCGCTGTACCTCATCAAAAAAACCCAAAACAACAAAACTGACAAACATAAAAGAAAAACAAAAAAGCAAAAAAAAAACAACAAACAAACAAACAAAACAAAACAAAGAAAAACAAAAACAAAAACAAAACAAAACAAACAAACAAACAACAAAAGAAGCCCACAAGGTATTTTGCCTTTAGTGATGTAATGAGTGTATGTATTATTGATGACAGGAATCAGGAATCATTTATTGAGTTAATTCATACAATGAATCAATTAGAACAGATATATGCATACAAAAATACATACTCACATGTACACATATAACAATGCAATATATTGTTAGTTTATGAAAAAGATAAAACCATGTATATATTGGTCTGGGAGACTAGTCTGAAGGTCACCTTTGACCGCTATCATACCAGCTACCAGCAGTTTGGTATTCATGAAATAATAATTAGGATCACACTGGTAGTTGTGATAGCCATTATTTCAGGGTATTCAATGCGACCAATATTAAAGGTGTATAGCAAGTTTACATGCATGCACGTCAGGCCTAAAACTAAGCTCGTGATTCTTATCCATTCGAATCGGATGCAACTCAAATAATTGAATTACAAACATAATATTTTTTTTGCAACACTCTGTGTCACACTAGGCGACTGGTGCCAAAGGTTGCAGGTTCGAGTCCCGCTCGTTCCGAACATAAAATAGTTGTCTGTATAATATTTTTTCATATATATTGAGAAACCTTTGATGCTATATATATTTACCTTATCTTTTATGATGGCGGGTTTATCGTTTAAATGGTGATCCAGTTGATGCCCGGATACGCTGCTTCGTAAACAGACGAAATGTCTTAGTTATAAATATATTCTTCCTACGACTTGTGTTTTAATCATGTGCGATAGTGTTGGGAAATATTGGAAGGTTGTGGAAATGTGTTGGCTGTTTATCTTTTGTTAATTTGTAATAAAATGTTAAAATTTGTAGCTTATATATTTCTTCAAGTTTTAGAATTATTTTATCAAAGATGAAGTATTTTCACGCCCCCCGACTTATCCTGGAAATAGAAAAGTGCACTTTGCGGATACAGCCTTTATTTGTTTTTTATATACACAGAGTGAACTCAACGTAGCAGTAACATTTCTGGCATTTTCTATGACAGCAACGTTTTAATTGACCTTCAGTGACTAGATTGCAATCCACACATGCATGTCCGAATAGCAACATCATGAATCCAGTAAGTTAGTGCTGACATGGCTACGTTTTAGGTAAGACCAATCTGTTTTCAAATATCATTGATTGATGTCTAGTTTTCCACTTCTTTCGTAATTCATCCACACCATGTTTGTGTAAATTGCATTTGAAAGTGTAAGTATATACTCAAAAGTATGGGTTCAAAACAGAACATTGGAATACGCAAGTATACCATGGAAGTGTAAAAGTTAATTTTGCCGACGATTTCCTCTGAATTTAGGATTTAAAACCGGGTCGGCATGAGGGGCACTTCACTGATTTTACTGCGGTTGAGGACATTGGTCTCGAAAGTATCAGCAGTGCGAGCAAAGGACTATAATCTTACATTTTGATGAGAGTTCCTACGAATATGTTAAAAGCTCGGTTTAGTAGTCACAAGACAAAATAACATTTTTCTTCCAAAAATTAAAGACAAAAATGCTGATGTTTTGCACATGTTAAATCTGGCTCACTGAGCACATGCAAATGTATGCACGTTGCCCACCTAGGTTCTAGTTTATCATATTGATGAAAATAGTACACAGCTGGCCTGTTTGGTCGACTGCCAAACATTACGCCTTTTAACTGACAACGATATTGGCGGCAGATAGATTTAATAAGGAATTATTTCCGAGTTTGTGACAGTTGATAAATTTTAAAGCGGTTTGGTCTTTATACTGACAAAAGGGAAAGATTGCTGGCGGAAGGATTCTGATCAAATTAAAGAAGCAAACCTAACCTATCACGTGGGACGTGAATACCAGCCAGTATCACAGCGCCATCTACATTATATGTGACCAAATTTGTACCAGTCCAAGGATAACGCGTAGTCGTCCTTTATACAAAAAAAAATACCTCCCTTCACTGGGTATTTACTTATTAATGATGTCCTCACATGCAAAAGGATTATTTCAACATCCTCAACGCTTTGGGGATGCATCACAAGGTGTATGCAGCCTTATATACACTCAACGTTGTGGATTTACGCTTTCCTTGGAATTCATGGCTGGAACAACCAAGCGGTATCCACCCACTGCTTGGAATATGACACCCACACATACCACGGCTATAGCAGCGCTAGCATGTTTTGTCAAGTGGTATCAGCATGGAGAGTTTGTATCAGCAACATAACATCTACACCACAGAAAAAGTGCTTGGAGTTCAATTGACACATGAAAAAATCATGAGATGCCAAAAATGTTTTGTTGCCTCCGTTATTCAATATTTTCCTGGCAGGGCGAACGCATCGCGTAACGTACCTGCCCTGATGTAGTCTTAATTACAAAGAGTGCAGATCGCTCTTGAAAACGCCCACCAACCCCAGCCTGACCGGTCCACATCCCCCAGTCCAGCTTCCAGGAATCAACACGGCTCAAAGTAACATGACAAGGGAATGTACCAGCACACATTAACTCAATCCACCCTGACAGAAGACTGAGTCAACAGCTTTCCTTGGCGCGCTCTGGGCGCATTGCACCCAGAGCCTCAAGGAAAGCTGTTGACTATGGGCATATAATGGTCTTCCATGCAAGTTTCGTCTAAAATTTTAAAAATAATCCCTAAATTAGTAAAATACAATTCGCAAACGATATTTTGATATTAGCGGGAAAAGCGTCATTAGGGTGGAATGAGTTAAAGTGGCATTAAGCTCACATATTGTCTCGGTTGATGTTTGCACTACGGACCCAGGACGGCCAGCCGACTCAAGTATAAACTCATCTGTTGCCATATAAGGGGCAGTTGTTTCCCATTCCCTGTAAACAAAACAGACTTTACTGGTACTTACCAAGTTAGGTCAATAAATATGCAGTATGGCTTTGAGCAATAGGAAAGGAGGTCTGACAATGCCATGGTGACAAGTTCCGATGCCTGTACATATGCAAATGGTTTCCACAAAATACCATTTGTTTGCATTTAGTGAAGAATGTTCCAAAACACACACACACACACACACACACACACACACACACACACACACACCCTTGAGTCCCACTGTTTACACTTTAGAAAGCCTTATCCAGAGGGATTTCACTCTAAAATACACTGTCACTAATTGTAGTCAGTTGGTCTCACCGACACAACACCTTTAAATCCCCAAATTTTAAGTATGCATTGAAATCTTGGTCACTAAAAAGAACAAAAATTGTCTAAATTATCCTGACCATGTCGTCTAACTGATTGTACATATGGAGAAAGTTTATCCCTGCTCTGTATGAGTGGATTCCTCGCCAAATGTGCTGAATAGGCCACGATGGTCGCTCAGGGCAACTTAAACCAATATTAATCCATGTTAGGACGTTCACTTTTTTGTTTTGTATTGTCCCAAAATTCTGACAAACTTGCAGGTTGCGAGAGAGCATGCACAGAAAGACGATGGAGGGGGAGGGGAGAGCATACGCAGAAGGACGATGGAGGGGGAGAGGAGAGCATACACAGAAGGACGATGGAGGGGGAGGGGAGAGCATGGGGCGCTGCCTCAAAATACGAACCTCCCATCGGTATGAGAGTTGCTCCGCTTTGCGCATTTTATGAGAGGCCGTGTTAAACGTATTTTGCTAAAACCTGCGGTTCAATGGAACTGACAGAAAGAATACATTATATATAATATAAACGAACGAAAAAGAAGAATACAAATTGGTGGAAGAAGAGAAAGGAGATGAGGAGGGGGAAGAAGAAAAAGAAAAAGACTGCAAAAATGTTTACAGAGTATGTGATGACAGCAGGGCTAAGAGTTAGGTCTCCCGGTTAAAGTTTTGTTTTAGGGGCTATCATTACGAGCATGGTTACGGTGCTAGAGTATGACTTATGCTCCTGTCTGACGAGGTAGGCCTACATGCGGATGAGTAACTGAATATGTCCAGTGGCGTTACCGTGATCATTAAACATATCAAATGAACACCTGAATAAAATAGAAAATGGCCACTTAACAAACACTGTCATTGACCGCGTCAGATGCCTGTCTGATGCAGGTGGCATTCTCAATTTCGTACATATACCCTGCTACGTGGAGGGCCTTCGTGGAGGGTCAGTTTTTATCAATTCTATTTTTGCCACTCGTCTGTGTATTTAGTAGGTCAATTTATAAAAAATAGTTTTAAAGTTTACATATGAGTAAGCTACAAAGAGGATAGGCTTTGCTTACAATCATATCAAAATAAGAAAAAAATATTTTTCAGTATATCAAAACGCTCAATAAACCTGCGCATAATGATAAATAACAGACCAAGCCTTAGGTCTACAATGACACGCCTGGCCCCAGCTAAGTGACTAGGCTCATCATGGTGTGGACAAGGTATACAATGTGCTGTGCCACACTACAGCTGGATGTATTATGTCCGATTGCAAGGTTTGCCCCCCCCCCCCAAAAAAAAAAATTGAAAAGTTAGCGTGTTATTTCCTGCAAGTACTAATTAATTAATTAATTAAGTAAGTAATTAATAGTTTATTCAACCTCCGCGAACGGAGAAAGTAATATACATATAGCTCGTACATCGAAATAACATCACATTGCACAATGGTTAAGTATGTACATATAATGAGAAATGATAACACACATATATATATAAACCAATATAATTATAATTCCATCAAATTAAAATACTTCAGATATGAAAGTGTATATGCAAATAATAATAATAATAGTTTATTTAACCGAACGCAGGGAGTAAAATACAGATAAATTGGACGTCGAAATGATATGACAATGACTTAGTGTGCACACAAGAATAAACTAAAAAAAAAAAAAACACTTGAAAACATTGTTATATTTCGTTGCAAAAGTTTTTGCACACTTGTTGCGTGTGGTAACAAGACAAGCGCTACGTGGGCGGAGGTAGGCATAACAATGTAAAACGGGTATATCATACTTGAATATTTACATTCAATCTAATTTTTAACATTGCAAGTATAGGAGACAGCCTGGTGTGTTATGAGACCATAACACAGTAGCCCTGTGTGTTATGGGACCATAACACAAGTGTCCCGCCCACATTCCAATCAGCCACGCCCACCTGGGTTTCCGGAACTTTACACTTAAACATGCTGGGTAAATCAGTTTCTGGACGTTTCTCTTAATTTTAGGTATTGCATTTCTAAATTTCGTGTAATTGAGCAGAAAAAAATAAGAGGGAAATGTAAATATAAGCAATGAGGGTCGCTTTTGTGTGTGTTATGGCATAATGACGCGGTTGATTGAAGCTGGCATCAGGCGAGGTGCACTGGCGTGCGCCACGCCCACGATATCAGCTTTAATCACGCGCGTCATGATGCCATAACACACACAAAATCGACCCTCATTTCTTATATGTTTATGTATTTCACATCCAGTAAAATATAGGCGGACAAGACTTTCGTTGTCATTGTGGCCGTGGCGGAATTACTACCCTTCTGTCTGCGCTTCCGTATGAGAAAAACACCGGCTAACTCTTGCCCAAGTGTGGACACTAGATAATGCGAATTTGAGTGACGGAACTACTTGATCAACACAGGAGTTCAGAGTTTTTTTGTTTTTGTTTTGAATATACGAGCGCCCTCTCTCGGCCATTTTAAAGTGGAAGCATCAAAGCATCCCACTCTCTGTCACAATACCCATTTTTCAAATCTTTAATGAATGCTCAATGAGTTTGAAGATGAGGCTACGGTCTCGTTACAGAGGTTTCTGGGATTCTGCAGAGGCACAATTTAGGAAAGTATGTCCTGTTGAATGTTATTTAAATTGTTTTTGTTTTATTCTTAATTAATCTGCCTATTGGCACTTTCATTTAATTGTAATAAACAGATAGTGAGCGATCTTTGTTTTGAGAGAACTTTATTGTTAAGAAGAAACCCCGATCTTTCGCATTTTAAAATGCATTTCTTGATTCAATCAAAATCTTGCACAGAGCAGTTGATGTCTAGTTATGAAAAGAATTTGTGTGACACTTTGTCATTGGTGCAGCCATCTTAGCTTTTTGGACATTTTTACCAAGAAAGAGGTACACCTGATTATGGACACTATCTGTACTGATAGTCAACAGAGCACATATTTGTTCTAAACCGCTTAGTCTGTCGAATGAAAAAAAATCACGCGCTAAAATGAAGTTCTCTTTGAGAAGACAATCTGTACAATGCCGTACTGATTTAATTTTATCCATCCATCTTTTCGTATGTCTGTTTCTCTGTCCATCTTAATTCAATTAAACTCAACTCAAGTTTACTACACACTCTATTCTATTGTTATTGAGGTATGAGACGTCATACGCTGACACGCAAACCTACGTTATGTGTCTCACCGTCAGTAATGTTCTTAAGATTCTTTCAAAGATTTCAGTAACGTTATATTACAACCACACACTCATCCGGCGCCTGCTACATCACATCTTGACACATACTCAAAAACCCAGACAATAGGCAAAGAATCAATCACATGCTAAGCAAAACAGAGGATAGACAAAACATTCCCTCAACAAACGAATCCAGGATTCATTTTCCTATTGGGTGCTCCCCGTCCCCACAAACATCTCAGCTACACATTTATATTTTCCGTGTGGCGCGCAAATAAATATGCCCAGGACATGTTTCCATCAACGACTTTGCCATCTGTAGCTGTCACTACTAGCATTATAGTGCTATAAGCATTGCACAGAATTCATCCGTAATAACTCATGTTGCACATACTCAGCAATTTTGTTCTGTGTGTCGACCGGATTTAACAGCTAAGTGTATGCTGATTTTCAGTTTGGTAAAATTACGCTAGCGCTTAACGCTTATGTTGCGGTAAAGATAGGGTTGAATCTCCAAAATGTTTTAAAAACTTTTTTTTTTGGAGTGGAACATTGATATCATTCAGTTACTACATAAAGGAAATTGTATGTTGTTTCCCATTATCTTTTTACATGTCATTGAATTTTGGTTAAATTTTGTACGTTTGGTTGAATAGAGATAAATTGACTGACTCACAAATGCTTCCATCAAAGTAGGCGAGGACTTAAGACTTCTTTCGTTCTTTCTCTGTACCCGCAGAGCCAACTTACAGAATTTGAGGTGTTTAGTTCGATTTGCAATTCGAAGTAGAAGAGTTTATCACATTCTTCCATATAGAAGTATTTGGTGGAAACAATTCCCATGCACCATGCCCTATGACAGTAAGGGCATAATAGACTCGTAATTATTTTCATGGAAAGTAGCACATTCTTATTAAAAGGAAACTGTTGCAATGTGGGAAGCGCCTTGTTGGCCTGATCATTCTGTCGCTTAATTACGTTTGTGAATGTTCGAGATGAGCAAATTTCAATTTCAATGTAACAATCATGCAGGTCATTTCACTTTTTTTCTTTTGGAAGTAAAATGTATGTACCTTAATTTCCACGCCCCCTTTGATGAGAACAAGACGGTTGGTCTTCTATATGTAACCAGCATTCACATTGCTCATGAAGTCTATCTTATATGCAGCACTACCATTGTTCACAAAGCTTATCCACAGCACTAACATTGTTATTTAAACTTACCCAATATGCAGCCCTCACATCGTTCATAAAGCTTATATAAAATACATCACTCACATTGTTCACAAAGCCTAATTTGCGGCTCTCACATAGTTCGTAAAGCTTATCTGCTGTGCAACACTCACATTGTTCATTATGCTTATGCCATACACGGCACTCGTATTGTTTATAAAGACTATCTAATATACATCACACAAATTGTTCATGAAGATTATCTAATATACAGCACCCAAATTGTTCATGAAGATTATCTAATATACAGCACCCAAATTGTTCATAAAGCCAATCTAATATGCAGCACTCACTGTCAAATTATTGTATTCTAAGGATTGGCTGGCCTTCTTAAATGGAAACACTGTACTGTTACATAACTAGTAATGACATAGCCTGGAAAAACAACCAAACCATTCCTCAGTCCTCCGTGAATGTACGCAAAAATCAATAACATGATTTGAAAGGGTGCTTCAATTGTAATCTCTTGGAGTGACTATGTATCTGTGTGTTGTGATCTGCTTGCCTTGTCATCAGTCAACAGTTAAACAGATGCTGATAATGAAGAAACTGTAGAATGTATTGCACAAACAAATGTAGAATGTATTGCACAAACAAATGTAGAATGCACTGCACAAACAAATGTAGAATGCACTGCACAAACAAATGTAGAATGTATTGCACAGACAAATGTAGAATGTATTGCACAAACAAATGTAGAATGCACTGCACAAACAAATGTAGAATGCACTGCACAAACAAATGTAGAATATACTGCACAAACAAATGTAGAATGTATTGCACAAACAAATGTAGAATGTATTGCACAGACAAATGTAGAATGTATTGCACAGACAAATGTAGAATATACTGCACAAACAAATGTAGAATGTATTGCACAAACTAGCAGACAGGCTGCTCAAGGTAGAAGGTACTTTACCTGGTACAGCCGAAAAAAGCCAGTAGTTGGTAGTCTGGTAGTCTGGGTGTTAGAGTAAAATAGATGGAGGGTGATTTTGATACTCTGGCCGGTGACATCTCTAAAACCAATGATAGAGTTTCATTAGTTACAACTGAGTCAAAAGAGAAGAAGAACAGAGAAAAGAATATTATCGTTAGATATGTAATCACCAAGCTAAGAAAGAATGCAACCAAGCGTAGAATTTGTGAGGCCAAAGGAACCAAACCGATACGTTACACATGTTGCTTTGTTGAGTACTATAATCAATACGTTAGACAAGTAGCTTTGTTGAGTACTATAATCAATACGTTAGACAAGTAGCTTTGTTGAGTACTATAACCAATACGTTAGACAAGTAGCTTTGTTGAGTACTATAATCAATACGTCAGACAAGTAGCTTTGTTGAGTACTGTAACCAATACGTTAGACAAGTAGCTTTGTTGAGTACTATAACCTATACGTTAGACAAGAAGCTTTGTTGAGTACTATAACCAATACGTTAGACAAGTAGCTTTGTTGAGTACTATAATCAATACGTTAGACAAGTAGCTTTGTTGAGTACTATAATCAATACGTTAGACAAGTAGCTTTGTTGAGTACTATAACCAATACGTTAGACAAGTAGCTTTGTTGAGTACTATAACCAATACGTCAGACAAGTAGCTTTGTTGAGTACTATAATCAATACGTTAGACATGTTGTTTTGTTGAGTACTATAACCAATACGTTAGACAAGTAGCTTTGTTGAATACTATAACCAATACGTTAGACAAGTAGCTTTGTTGAGTACTATAATCAATACGTTAGACAAGTAGCTTTGTTGAGTACTATAACCTATACGTTAGACAAGTAGCTTTGTTGAGTACTATAACCAATACGTTAGACAAGTAGCTTTGTTGAGTACTATAACCAATACGTTAGACAAGTAGCTTTGTTGAGTACTATAATCAATACGTTAGACAAGTAGCTTTGTTGAGTACTATAATCAATACGTTAGACATGTTGTTTTGTTGAGTACTACAAAATTCAATCAATTTATGACATATTTGATTTCATACTGGAGCCAAGAAAGGTATCAACCAGCTTGTACAGGTGAACTATTATTGCCCATAAGGAGACCCTCAATTTGTTTAATATATATGGTCCAAATTGAATAAAGGTATTATCTGGAAGAAAATGAACCGCGTTTAATAAAGTTTCCATGGTAGATAATTTTACATTGCTATATATATTAATATTTCGCAGACCAAAAGGCAGTTTTTGTAAAAGTGCATATAAATAAGTATGTAAACATGCTTATAAAAAAGTCACCTTAAAACAAACAATGTCCGCTGACCACAGGACTGTCACAGTTCTCTACCTAAATCGTAGCTGTTCATGAGTCCCCAACAGGGGGTGCATGGAGTGACAGGGAGATCTTGCACATTGGCCGACATCTTGAAAATGTCGAATCCGAGGCCCATGGTTAATATTAAGCATTAATGGGAAAATACCTGGATTCATTTCGGTGATTTTGTCCTTGAGTGACCTTGAAAGGTCAAACTGACATACTGGGTTATATCTTGATAAAGGTGAATTTTAGGCCCACGATTAGTATTAAGCATTAATAGGAAGGTACTGGGATTTCTGCCAAGGTTCTTAATTTCTACCTTGAGAGACCGTGGAAGGTCAAACTGACGAATTG
The DNA here is from genome assembly GCA_964020975.1 of Hermodice carunculata. NCBI lineage: Eukaryota > Metazoa > Annelida > Polychaeta > Eunicida > Amphinomidae > Hermodice > Hermodice carunculata. Next base: position 143,371,767 of record OZ026612.1, read on the forward strand.
GGTTATATCAGGGTGGTCGATGCTAGGTCCAAAGTTAATTTTAAACAGTAATGCAAAATTAACCTGCGCAGTTTTGTTTGGTATTTATAACGTTGCCCTTTGTGAATACTAGACCCCTGCTTACTATTAAAATGAAAGGTATTCATGGGGTTTCGTTTTTTGTTCTTAAATTTGAATCAGGATAACTTTGATGTACCCTGCCAAGACCTATGTTGCGATTGCAGATCGGTGACCTTTACCTTATGTTCAAGGTCACATGGTCACTTGAAATAAAGGAGGATCCTTTTTGTACTATTATTGAACTAAGGCAAACAAAAAAAAAAAAAAAAATGATGACGGGCCGCCCTAGATATTCCGTTCTTTGGAAGGCAATTTTCTTATTTGCATGGATAGCCCTGTCATGTACTTGGCTCAGATTGTTTTGTCGCCAAGCTTCCAGAAAGAAATTATTACTTATTATTTTGTTAAAAAACATGAGGGAGGGTAAGTGTTTCAGGCCACTTTTAAACAATTCATATTCGTCAAATATAATATCCGTGCCTTTGGTTTTGTATTTTTCCAAACGTTGAAAAACTGACGAATTTATTTCACAGTCAGTTAAAATTTGTTTTTTAAAAAAAAAACTTATTTTCACTAATGTAATTTTTGATGCCCTCCTTCCGTGGAAAGTGTGTATTAAATTAATAATGAATTGTGACATAGACTATGGATATCAAAATTACTACACGCACACATGCCCTATATATATATATATATATATATATATATATATATATATATATATATATATATATATATATATATATATATATGCTGATGACTCGTCTCCTTTATATGCAGACAATCTTGCCATTATTATAAGCACGAACTTTATATTAAATTATCCATTTGCTCTTATTTCACGTCCTCACTTTCATAAAATTCCATTTTTTGTCCTCACCAAAAACCAGGTGAAGACAAGCGGCTGCCATGACGTCCAGGGCTGTGAACATGCTTAATGGTTGCCCACTCTTGACCCTCTTAAGTTTATTTAGTTGTTGCATCCTCGGATTTTCAAAATTAGTGCATCGAATAACATAATATTGAGAGTATAGGTTCAGACATAGAGAATGACAACACTGAACATGGAAAAAATATATTGTGCTGTTGTTTGTGCTTCGCAACAACACGGAGGATGCGGCGCTGTTGCACCTGTTTGTACAACATCTCTATTTTACTTCAAACCG